>RDRW01000037.1:12500-468869 GCA_007896445.1 Puccinia hordei
TTTATTTTTGTTCAAGATTCCTAAGGATTCTTTTATTTGATGATGGGAGGACATATTGTTTGGAAGAAATGATCTTTATTGAATTTTGTGTGAATCTGTACAAGGTATTGTTATAGAAGGAAATTCTTATATACAAAATGAATTTAGATATACTTTTTTCAAGATTTTGAATACAATATTAATCATAATTTATATATTTGTTTATTCCAAGATGAGATGATAGTTTTTATGAGGGAATAAATTTTTATTGATTTTTTCGAAAAAATTATAAGATATTTTTGTGATTTTTTAGAGATTTTTTATATGTAAAAAAAATGTAAGGGATAAAAAATATATAATTTTAAATTATATTTCACAAATTTTTAAGGTGGATTTATTCTAGGAAGAATAAGGAATAAAAGAAGTGGTTTGGATGATTTTTTAGAGACATTTTTTTAAAAAAGAATAGTTAGTGGGAAAAAGGTAAGGAATTTTTTATCCAATGATAAAAAAGGTTTTTCCCGGCCAGATGCCCAATTGTCTCGCTCTGTGATGCCAAGGACTGGTATACTTCTAGCTACACAAGGTGCAAGGCAAACAACAGTATAAAATAAGAGTTTTTGGGTGATTTTTAACATCTGTTTTATTAATATAAAATATATTAAAGGTTTTTAGGAGGGGCCTGAAAGCAGGGGTGGTTTAGTCCCCTCCAAAGGTTATTTAAGACCTTAATAAACTGGGGCCTGCAAGCAGGGGTGGTTTAGATCCCAGTGGTAATAGTGGCTGAAAAGGGCCACAGCTCCTGAAAGAAAAAGACTTACTGTAGGCTTTAAGGGAAGGAGTGGGGACTTTTCAGAGGACAAATGGACAGCTTGAAGCGGTTGGAAAGGTGTTTTGGACAGCTGGGCAGAGTTGGAGTTGAGAGAAAGAGGCTTTAAGTCTTGAGGACTGATCTACTGGGCAGGACACTAGTATGCTGGACTGGTGGAATGCTGATTGTAAATATGATAAAGCTGGGGAGTCAAAATACAGGGGGAAGAAAGGGCCTCTTAAATGCCTTTCTGAAGCCCTGATGGCGAAACAAAAAGTGTTATTTTGGCTATGGGAACACTACAAGGAAGGAGTTATCCTTAGTAGAAATGAATGATGTAATTTATCAAATTATTACATGTACAGGCTGTCAGTAATTAATACAGCCTGTCAGTAATCTTTAGAAATCATCTGAGGGCGCTTCAAGAGCTCTTAGTTTGATTTACAACATGTATTGATCACTTGATCAACAAATAACAAATATATAATCAAATTATAGTACAGAATCTTATTTCTGTTTAATTTGGTTATTTCATATACAAATTTCTGTACCATGAGAGTTCTTGTCATACTTGCATGGTGGGCGCTTTTACAGCTCTCCATTCAATTATTTTACAAGCAAACATCCTGGGAAAAGTGTCAGCATTTGTTATTTTCCCGTGATTAAAGGAGCTTGTCACATACAAAATTGTCTCTCCAACTATCAACATCAAGATCAATCTTCAACTGTCACATTTTCCTTCTTCCCTTTCTTACATCTTCTTTTCTCTACGTATTCTCTAAGAATACCTCCAGTAAAGTTGCTCTTAGGTAAAGATTCTTTTCTTCATTATTGTTTTTAGATATTATAATTTAAGTCTAACAAAGAAATAAACTCTTAGTTGTTCAAAACGTTTTAAATCCAGCCACTCCTATTGCTGATCCTCTTCCTTCTTGCCCCCAAAAATTTTTCATAGCTGGATTGGGTGCCATAACCATTGTTGATGACTTCGTTGAGACTATGGAACCTTGAATCACCCCAGAACCCAAACCTTGGACGTTTTATTGAGGCACTCAGCTTCTTGGAAATTGATGACTGTCTCAAGGCACTTGAAGCAGAGAAGCAACTTGAAGCAGAAGAGATGATTGAAGCAGACAACACACTTAAAAGAAGAAATCACACTTAAATCTAATCCTACTGAAGATAAAAAGAAAAAGAAAAAGAAGAAGAAGAAGAAGAAGCAGAAGAAGGCCTCTGACCCAAATTCAACTCCTTACAACCCGGTTTTATTTTATGTTTGATATCTTCCCCCTCTCCATCATCCTCCAATTTTTCTGTTTGATCTTACCTCATACTCTCAAACCATCTTCTCCATCCATGACTTCCTCCACCATCCCAATTGGGAACACCATCATCCTGATTCCCTTTTTTTTCCTTTTCCACCTTCCTGCCTTCCCTCTTCCTCTATTATTGAAATTTCTATGAAGCAGTGTGAGCCTGGGTATCTAAAGTGACAACAGGACAAAAGAATGGGGAAAAATACTGGTTGTATTTAAAGGGATAGAGGATATAACTATCAGAAGTAAAAGGGGAAGGGAAGCAATTGATTTTTCTTCATTTGTTTAGAGTGCTGTTCAAAATGAAATGAGCTCAACCTGAGAAATTTTGCTAAGCTGTGTTGGAGACTTTGAAACTGTAACAGCCTGCTCACACACTAAGGAATCATTGGAGGGACAACTGAATGAGTAAAATAATCAGCCCTGATTTCTAGACTTATATTCAAGGTTCTAAAAGGGTAACCCGTTCAAGGAAATTTTCTGATGTTTTAATTGTTTGATTGATGTCAGCTATGTGTATGAAACACTGGCTTAATTTCTATAAAAAGCCAGGTACTATCACTGTGCTGAAAGGTTATCAGAATAAAAATAAATATTATTCTCTCTCCATAGTGTCCAAACTATGCACAGAGGATAACCTAAACTCCTTATAATTGTCTATTTGATATACAAATTAGTCAATCAGGAGAAGACTAACAGCTAACCATATAGGTTTGGCTATCTTTCTGTCTTTTTGAGAGATATGTAACAATATAAATTTTTACTAAGCAGCTGGCAAGCTCTTGAGCTTATTGGCTACTGTCAGAGGTGGTAGTCGTTCAGCAACTGCTTTATAATGAATAGTCCAAGGTCTAAGATGGGGAGTTTCTAAGATAGCTTGATAACTGGTCCAGTAAATAAGGTGGTTGTATAAAGGAATAACACTACTCTAAAAGTAGGAGGAGAATATTCAGGGTACTTACTAATGTGGTACTGGGTGAATATGCTGAGGAGTCAATCATAGGCCAGGAAATGGCCTCCTTTTATATTCTAGAGGCCTTCAGGGAAAGGTTCTAGAATTTTGTTGTATATTCTGCTCTAATGTATTACAATTCACACGCTACAATGCAATGGGAATTTTATTTAATTGAGCACACTATTTTCTATGTCCCCATGACCTCATGACATGTGTGTATAACCAATCACATCATGAGCCAATTCATTTAATAGAACAATACTATTCTATTTTTAACAAATGTTTTAATTCTTGTGACAGGTTGCTCTGTCATAGTAGAAAGCTGAAAGTTTTTCCATCTTTAGCTTCGCAGAGCGCTTAAACCCATCATTAAAACTCAGTCTCACTCATCTTTTTCCGACCGTCCCTCTCCACTCGCATTCTCCTTCCCCAAAAATCCTTCCTGAAATCTTCTCCATCTTCCTCAACATCTCCTTCTCCATCTTCCTCAACATCTCCTTCTCCATCTTCCTCAACATCTCCTTCTTATTTCTCTTCTTTTCCACATCATACTCAGCGGCCGATTTTCAATCAAACGTGACAAACCGGCCTATTCCTCTCAAACATCTGTTGAGTTCATTGGTGAGAAATTAACAACATCTCTCAGGTCGAATCTCCTTCCTCGATCATCATCAACTGCCATTTCTTTATCTTGTTTTCATTTAGTCGGTTGTTCCTTATATCATTATTACTATTGGGTAAAAAAACCTCTCATCTCTTTCTCATATTGTTTTTCATCTAATCTTGTTCTCTATTAGTTATCTGGTTTTGAGCAATAAAAATCTAGCTTTAAGTTTGTCTCTTTATGTTCTTGGTATGTTGAATTCGTGATGTTTTCACGGGGGAGTTGGGGTTTTGATGGGTTGATGGGGGGAGATGGGTTCATTGTTGAGTTGATTGGGGTTGCATACTCCAAAATAATTGGCCAATATGCAGGTAAGATCAAAGAGGGGAATGATGTGAGTCTCTCATGGGCCAATGAAGTTGAAATTTAAATGAATTGGAAGGAAGGGCCTTAGGTGATTTGAGAAGTTGGTTGGTGGAAGAGGCTGTGTGTCAAGTTGTTGTGTTGCTTGTCCAGCTGGGCTGGCCCCCAAGCAGACAAATTTTGACACACATGGAAAATGATGTTTCACCCAGGTGTCCCAGATGAATTGTGAGCCCATGTGCCAATCACCATGATGACAATTATGAATAATTATCACCTGTTAGCATGCGGTGTGAGACACATACTAGCGTTCTGCCTTTACCAAGCTGCAGATGCTTGTGACTGCCAGGGTATTGGTTTATGGTGGTCATGGTTCAACTGGTGATAAATCATGGTAGCAGACTAACAGGAAACTCAAAATATTAGGGAATATCAAATATGACCAAAATTTGGTGTTAGATAGCATGGATCTGATGCATGATTCTAATGGGAAGTTCAAAATCTGTTAGCTGCAAAAACATTCTGCTACATAGCATAGTGGTTATTTTCCAAAACTAACACTAAAATTCTTTTTTTGAGGAATCTCTTGCTACACTAGCCTGCTTGTTCAGCAGAGTGAACCCTCAGCTAACACTACAAACTTTCAGCAAAAAAAAGCTGCTACACTAACAGTTAGTGGTCAATTATTTTAGCCTAGTGTAGTGGCCCAGTGTTGCCTTCATGATCCTCTTGTGTGGAGAAGAAAGGAGAAGATTGTGAACTGAAAATTCATCTTTCTCCTTTCATGTACTGTATCCACATATCCCATGAATGGATGTTGCATTTCTTGTGAATTATGAAATTTTCAGTGCACACATAGAATACATCTGCATATCTAGCAGTATCACTCTCTTTGTTTCTACCTTCAATTGGGTCCAAACAAAGAACAAGAATCTGAAATAATATTTGTTGCTTTGATAAAACATTTAACATATAATTTGTTCAAAAACTGCATCTTGGTACTTTAGCATATGGTTAAAGAGATTACAGGTATGGGACCTGGTCCCTGGGGGTCTTGACATGAGGTCATGTGGTGGAGGTAGCGGATCTACTCCTGCAGGTTCGGAAAAATTGATAGAGAAGCTCGCGAGTCATATAATATACATGTCATGGAATTTGAATAATTAAACGGATAATGAGCCATTCATGAGGGCGCCTAGGGAGGTATGTCGACGAGAACCACACGGTAGTCTATCAATATTCTTTCTATGCTCAGATCATTCATATCTTTCTCATCGGCTGATGATCTCGTTTGAAAAACCGATAGCTTGTGGGAGTAAATCAACCAGACACAATCCCGTTTGTTAGGGAAGCATTGGTTGGAAACGAAGCAATTCATCAATTGGCCAAAGTCGAAAAATCTTTGAAAGAATTCAGCATACTCCTCCAGAGGGATCAGAGGCTGCAGATTGGTACGTTAGTCTACAAAGTGGCGCAGTAGGTTCTTCATTTTCAAGAGTGTCTATACGAGAGTGCTCATTTTGTTTTACTGATTTGTTCAATGCCGAGCTGTCGCGATTATCACTAGAGTGTTTTTAGTTTGTTGCATGGGGCACCGGCTTTGTTCGAGGTAGCATACCCCCTGAATTTTTACCAGCCAAGGTGACTTTTGCTCAATTGGTGACCGTGTATTTGCTTGACACTTTCTTTGTGTGGCTCGCGGCTTTCTCAAATTCAGCAGGTTCCGACGGCAGTGAGAAGAGTTTTTTGAAAAAAAACCATCACTTGAATTGCATTAGCTAGTAAAAGGTGTAACGTGTGGTAAATGGTCGTAGTTCAAGTTCATTAGATTAAGGGGTCAAAGACGAAGTGGTCCAAGGCGCCGGGCCAAGGGTAAGGGCTGTTCACCAACGGTAAGCTAAAGTTACAAATGGCGCTGTCAGGAACTTAGGTTAGACATTGTCGGAAGGGTTTCCGACTTACCGTAAGGGTAGCCACCGTAGTAGCCTCCGTAAGGATAGTATCCGTAGTAGGGGTAGCCGTAGCCGTAGCCCCCAAAGCCGGCTCCAACTCCAACACTGGCACCGATAGAAAGATCCTTGGCAGCGCTAAGTTTTGTCAAATCAAATGTTAGTGGAACTGTGATACACCACAGTAATGCGATGCGAGGTGGAAGTAGAAAGCTCACGCAATGTTAGCATTGGATTGAGCAGGGGCCGCGATGGCACCTAACCACCATTCCAGAGTCGCAAACATACCGCTTGTTAGTATCTATGCTACATGTGCTCAGGGGGGTCGCCCAAGCTTGATGTTAGTGAAACGTTGTGAGAGAAGGCGTACCGCTAGCAAGAGCAAGGGCGGAGAAAAAACATGGTGATCTTCATCTTGGCAATTAGACTCGAAAGTTGATTAATTAAGCGTTGGATATAGGTTATTGATTGTTAACGATGGGACTGGGTTCGGTGAAGAGTGATGATTTGAAAATGGGTGGATTGAAAGTATTGATAAGGTCGTAGGATGAGGAAGTGAGCCACAACCAGACCACCTGAAGAGCATTTATGTATACCAGTCTATCTCACCATGCTGGGGTAGCTGTTTCCAAAACTTTCCAGGATATTTTCGCGTGTAGGAAGGAGTTTCTCTCCATGAGGGACCAGAGCTTCATGCTTTCTTTCCGCGTGGTCACGCCGATCATCAACCTTGGGAGGTTCCGGGGGGCACTGTCAGTTACCACGGCCAAGCACTTGCACATACGAAAGCCAGATTGCAGAAGAAAGATGGGGTTAGTCAACCGAGCTGCCCTTCTGGCTGGGTTGAATGAGCTTTTCCGAAAAATGAAGGTGATTGGACGACACGCACCAAGGCTCGGAAATCGTGCAAGTAAATGTTACTGGTCGCTAATTCCCAGGTTAGCTCATGGAGTTCCTTACCAGGACAGCTCGGATGGGTTTAAGTTCGCGGCGGAGCGTGTCTGATAAACCCTCGATTCAAGAACCATCCAGTCTCGGCAAGGCCGGCTGCACTATGTCAGCAGCAATTCCTCAATCCGATGAGCCGCAGGCTTCAAGTTGAGCCCGGCCTGTCCACCATTTCGAATTCAGAGAAACTGATCATCCGACTAATTGGCCATATTGGGTGGCCCGGTTGTATCTCCCTTGTCTCTCCTCTATCCTGAAAAACAAATTAAAGCCTCATTGGTCGGCGTAAAGATAGAATTAGACCCTTTTGAAGAAACCCAATTTGTAAATCAATCGATATTTTTCAGGAAAAGTTTATGTACTATACTACTGCATACCAAGTTTCTAGCTGTGAGACCTTTTTCTTGGCCACAAATTGCGCCTAAGGTACCGAGCCACCAGTGACGATGATACTTAGGAGCAGCTCAATAGCCGAATATTGGGTCTTTTCCTTACCCATGGAGCCAAGAAAAGAAGGGTGAACAACGCGTGCATCCGAAATCCACAATGGAATGTTGAGAGAGGAAAGTAAGAACGCGTCTTCAGATATCTGGTGATAGTATTGTAAAGGTTACTCATTGAAATTAATCTAGATGATGAGAATCATGTAGCAGTTCAAAGAAATGGAGTCGGTGGTCGAGCTCCTGGTGGCGATGTATGTCAGTATAAAAGTGGACAGGCATGAGGATATCTCCGGGCACTGGTTGGCGTATGAAGAATAATGCCAAGAAAAAATTCATGTAACATGTACCCCACTCTCTTATTTTGTACGTCACGTTCAGTGATTATCAGACTAACACATGTAAGCAAAAATTACCCTCCCTCGCACGCAAGAAAAATGAATGGCTAACACGGAAGGTTACCTCATTGACTGGGAAGAATCCCTCCTGGCCGATGAGGTTGAATTACCTCATTGACTGGAAGGGATTACGATCATAGGCAAGTTTGTAGGGAAAAAAGAGTCAAGAGATTGATGTATACGTGAATGAAGATCCAATGTTTTGAAATGTTATAAGCAGAACAATTGAAGCAAACAGAGAAGAAAAATACGAAGAGAAGATCCAAAGGACGAACAAAAAGAAGAAGATCCAAGTAGCTAAGAAAACCCTCGATGGGTCTGTAGAGGGCTGCGTGAAGGAGCGGGCACTGAGTGGATAGAGACAGTACCAGGATGAAGGAGAGGAGAGGATTACATAGAGCGGAAGTAGTACGACGAGAAAACGCAGCAAAGATCACATGATGAAAGGACTTGATTAGATGCTGAGATCAGATAGGTTGCTCAGATCAGATAGACTTGAGCTTTCATCCTCGTAATCATCATCATGGTCTTCACCATCATCCTGACTTTCATCCTCATCTTCCCGAAAGAAATCCTCTTCATCTACCTCGCCCTCTTCGTCATCGCCTTCGGGTTCACCCTCAGCATCAGATCCATTTCTTTCTCCAGGCTCGGCTATGGCCGTTCGGTTCGTCACCAAGACCTCGGCTTGGGCTTTTGGTCCCTGAGAGGTACTTGGATTAGGCTAGAGGAAGTGTAAAGGAATTATAAATAAGATGAGGACGACGACTTGATTACTTGGAGTGAAAATTAAGCATACAATCCGGACGTCCCGACCGCTAGGTTCAGTGAAGGCAACGCGTTTTTCGATCGCTTTGGCCTTGACTCTTTGTTTTTCTCGTCGGACCTTGAGGAGCGGGTTGGGATGACGCGGTTTTGAATTGGCTGGTTTCCGGGGACGGGATGAGGAGGTATGAACCTCGCTCGAATCCACATCACCATCAGCAGGCTCTTGATCCGGCTGCGAGTCCGTGTTTGGACCAGATGCTTTGAATTTTCGATGGGCGGGAGCATGCTTCTTCAATAAGTCTATTGCATCTTGACTGATATCAATATCCAACAGATCTACACATTCAATGTCTTTGACTACTCGTTGTTCGTCAAGTAAGGCGTGAAACTTCCTGCGAAGGATTGACCGGATCTGTTCTATTGCATTTGACGTATACCACCCTCTTCGCAAATCGCATTTCGGCAAGACTCCTTTAGGCGAGTTGATTAATGAGATCAATAATGGATCGGTTATATCACATAACTATGCTTTGACGCAATTCTAATCCGTCAAAAATGTGGTCGCGCCTTAAACAATTACCAGTATGTTGGGCGACGACCGGTTAAGGTAATAGTTGGTAAATCTATTAGCAAGAATACAGGAAGATGACAGCCGCACGAACAGATTATCCGAAGTTGACGCGTCTGCACTATCGACTCTAGTAGGTTTCTTCAGCAACTTCAAAGTAAGCTTATCCTTAGCTTCTTTGCGATCGACATTTCTCAGAGAAATTCGTTGGAAACTGTTTTGTTATGTGGGGAGATGTAAGATAAAGTGTGACTATTTTTGTGAACCAAGTACGCAACAATCTAGCCTCAGGATTAAGCCTAGGATCATAGCCAGACTTGATCAAAAGCTCTCGGAAAGGTCCGTCAGAAAACAAGTAACAATGAAGAGCGAGGACAACCTTATTCCTGAAAATTTAGACGAAAGGCCGGAAGGTCAGCCACACAACAGTAACCAAAAAAAATCATGTGACTATTGATGACTCACTGGCGAATATAGCGCAAATCAATCGGAGTCAGCTGGTGTTGAAAAGCCATCCGCGACCAAATTGGTCGTTGTTCAAACAACTGTTGAACCAAGCAATGTTTGAATCATAAGGTAATTTGAGTTACTGCTCACGAAAGTTCTCGACAGAAAGGTGGTATCCAACCGACAAGAATTTTTGGAACAATGCGTCGTTGTCTGGTTTCTGGTGATCTAAGTCTCTTGCTAATGGACCCTGCGGGACCTAGATCGATTCTAAACAGTTAGATTAGTTGAATGTCAAGCAAGAAAGACGGCAAAAATCTAGACAGACATCGGCTTGCTCGTAGGTGATGGTCTGTGGACCCATAGGTACGTATCTCGTTCGATTGATTAACCGCTGTGAGCCGTCGGGAGTCTGCGTGACGACCGTAGGGACGTTTTGTTGATAGCTAACAAAAGTACATAATAGATCAGGTCCGGTGATTCGAAGTTTCTATGAGTTGAAACTAGGAAAGCTTATTCATCCTTCTGGGGAGGCGTAAAGCGAAACAAAAGTAAACAACTAAACTTATATAGTTGAGGAACAAGGTAACGGCTGAATAACGGAGGCGGGAACAAGCCGATTTTGGCACTCGAATAATCCTCGGTTTGGGCCTCAAATCGAAATTTTAAAACCCCTTCGACTGTACATTCGTTGTAAAGAATTCAGGTGGTATGTATTATGAGCTTGACTAGATAGGCCTGACAATTCAAAGACCTCATATCTCGAGCCAAGGCGTTGATCGGATGCTTGAGGTCAGGCGTGTACTGATAATCTGCCAAAGCTGAGTGGATGCATCGGTTCAACATCAGCCTTACAGAGTATGCGGGCAAACGAGAGATCAACATACCTCTGAATCTTACTGTCAAAGGAATAACCCCGACCGGTTCAATCTTGAAGAGACGGACATCATGGTCGGTATGATCGATGGGAATGGGAGGAGTAATAGTGCTCCCAGTTGGACGGTTCTTGGGTTTCCGGGTGCGTTTGATGAGCTTGACGAGGATGTTGTTCGTTTGAACCCATTCGCCGGAGACAGGCTGAACGAAGTCATTAGTGGAGGATTTGACGAGGGTGAGTTCGACGGGCCGATTGGGATCTCTTTCGGCGAGCTGACTAGACAGCAGACTCAGCCCACCCAGCCGGTCAATCAATCCATCGTAGGCCGACCCGGCTGAAACTTTGCTGTCTTCTGTCTTCGGCTTCAACTGGAGCGGACACTCGATCGCCACCAGCTCCGGGCCATCCAGCTCGTGTGTTGTCCTCTCGGCCGCCATCGGTCGTGTGGTTGAAGCCGAGCCGAGCAACAGAACAACAGGAGGAGTCGAACACGGTCTCTTGCAACCTGGATGTCGCTGGTCGAGTTGAAGAGAGGTGCCAGAGTCCAGCCAGACCCTGTAATCAAAATTTTGGCAGCTAAAACTTCAACTATACCAGGCTGAGCTAAGGACAAGCCAAACTAGCAGGAACCTATAAGCTAGTACAATAGCTATAATAATGATACATATAAAATAGAGACATGGTTACATAGTGATAATATAATAAACCAATAAAACATATATGAATAAAAAATAATTAAACATTTCAGTAACCTCTTGGATAAGTAGATATTTTATTACATATTTTGAAAGAGCACATCAAATAACCCAGGTTACCTCAGCCAAAGTACCCCAGAAAACTTATCCCTTCTATTAATAAAATTGACACAAAAAATTGACACCAAGCAATGGTGGGCTGCTACAATATGCTATGCTATTTGACCACTAACTGTTAGTGTAGCAGTTTTTTCTTTTGCCAGAAGATTTTTAGTGTTAGCTGATGCTACACTCCGCTAAACTAACAGTTAGCATAGCAAGAAATTTTGCTGCAAAAGTTCTTGTAGTGTTAGCTTTGGAAAATAACTGCTACACTAACAAGTAGCATGTTTGTTTTGCCGCTAACACATATTGAATTTCTCATTAGTGTAGCAGCATCAGATCTATGCTAGGCTACACTAAATGTTAGCTGAATTTCTTCCCCCTAAATGTTAGCTGTTAGCTGAATTTTTTTCACACTACACTATGCTCAAATGGTGCATTGTTTTGGCCCGCAAACTGTTAATTTTACCAGTTAACATGGCTGCTGCATAAAAACTGTTTTTATGGCTTCAACAGGTAGAATCTTGCTGCTTTAAAGATGTTAGCAGAGAAATCCAATTTCTTTCTTGTGTTTGAATTGAAATCAGGATCAAAATGTTAGAGCCAGCTGAGTGAACAATCTGAACAGAATTTTTTGGGTGGATTATGTTAAAGTGTCAAATTAGGCACTGATTGATACACATTGCTAACCAATCCATGTGAGACTTCATACCAGCATTGGAGGAAATACATCATGATCATCACCATCACACAAGCATACATATCACAATGTATTCAACATCAGGCAACATGTTGTGGTAATCCATACCTTTTCATATACAATCAGCAACAACTTACATTTACTCTCACATATACCTCATTATCATTAAACAAATAATCAGATTCTACATATAAAGCTACGCCTAGTCACTCACTCAAAGTACCCCTGATTTACCTTTGGTTCAGTAGTTATTAACATTCTTAGAACATTACCCCTTATAACCACATAGCTTTACCAATACTACAGCCCCATAGGATATTATCAAAGGTATTGATTTATAAATAAACAGTATATACATAAAACATAAATGTTACATACTTTACATTAGTTTATACCTTCTTTGGTTTAAATTTGTACAGTACGGTAATTCATATTACATAACTACATTTTCTGTCATTATCATCCTCTTTGTTTACTAGTCACATTACATTCCTCATGTACATAGTTACTAGTTACATTGGCTCATCTTTCTTACTATTTCACCACTATCTCTTGGTTGTATACCTCTGAACACATTTCCCCTTTTGCTTTGCTGCCAGGCTCAGCCATCTTGTTCCCTTTTGTATAAGTAGAACTGTCAGCCACTGAGTACATATCACAGTACCTGACATGTACCATGAAACTGCAAGTATCACAAATTATTATTATCCCTAATAATTACTATTCTTATCTATTCTTATTATTATTTAATATTATCCCTTTAAAAAACAATAACTACAAGTAATATTAATTATTATTATCTTTAACAATAATTACTATTCTATAGTTATTATGATTATTATTATTATTACTATTATTATTATTATTATTATTATTATTATTATTATTATTATTATTATTATTATTATTATTATGATTAATTCATCATTATTACTTTAAAGAGTAATAACTTATTTTTATTAAAGTACACTCATTACAATAATTAATATAAATACTTTAATAATACATTCATTAAATAACACATGAATAATTCAGGTTACTCTATGAACTCTTGTTATACAAGACACGTAACTTGTAGGCCCTTTGCCCACCTTTGATGTGAAATATTCAGAGTAACAGATGTCACTCTTTTCCCTCTGATTACACCCACATTCCTTATCCTTGGAATATTTCACGTAAAAGATATGTACTTTAATATCTTATAAATAAAAGAACATATGAATATTATAATAATTAATACTTATAAGATGTGCCAATAATAAATGACATCATTATAAGTTAATATCTTTAATAATATTAATAACAGATCATTAAATACAAATGTCATGATGTGATCCAATCACACTAAGGAATACTGATCAAAGATGTGTCCCATAACACAGCCTTAGTAGAAATCACATCATAAACATTAACAGATCCTCCCAAAAGGATCTGTCTTCCTCCTGAAGTTCCAAAGTACCTCCCAGGTCATGGAAGCGCTCACAATCTCCCCAAGAGGAGATATTACAATATATAAACAGCTTGTAAACATCTGTTTATCCCCCAGAGAATATTTAGAACACCTTAGCACAGTACATACCTTAGAGTTATCTACCTTGCTTAGTTCCCATTCTCCAACAATACCCCAATCCTGGATAATCTATAGTTTAATACTGCTATTACCTCAATAATTGGCCACAACCTACCTTCAATAAGGTAGAAACCACGAACCCAAGTGAGTACTCCTTGGATGCCTATTAATACTCTGTATTGATTTGGATGCACCCTTTTTAGAGCAAGCCTCTCAGACAAGACTTACTGATTGAGGAATATCCTTTTTACAGGACATTTAACCAACCAAAAAACTTTAAAATCATCAACCTGACTTAGTTACAACCATTAACCACCGTTAGTTTCACACCCAGGTTGAAAATTGGGGGTCTGGCCTATATTTACCTGTGATTTTTCACCTTATAAGCCTTTAAAAAATCATTACAAACACCTATTTACCTTTATATTTTTGTAAAAATGGCTCTTTGATAGATGCCAGAGATTACCTGTGACTTCAAGGAGAATTCAAATTTATTCCAACAGAGATATTATCAAGTAAAACACCCAGATAATTATATAACCTCACAGCTGGTAATAAAAACAGAAGTCATAGGAGAGTACCAGTACCAAAGGACTTTTAAATCTGAATTTATTGAAGAAGTGAAACCAAAAAACTTACAGAAGTAAACCAATTAGAAAGATTCAGGATAAGAAGAGAAAAGAAAGAGAATGAATAACCAACAGTTTGTAGCAAGGAAGCTTGTGAAATATAGGCTGAGAGAAGAAGGACAAGAAGATGAGGATGAAGGAAGACAGAGCTAGGGTCAAGGAGGCAGCTAACATTTAGTGTAGCATAGCATAGATCTGATGTTGCTATGCTAATGGGAACTTCAATATGTGTTAGCGGCAAAATAATTATGCTACTATTTAGTGTAGCAGTTATTTTGCAAAGCTAACACTAAAAAAAATTGGCTGCAAAATTTCTTGCTACGCTAACTGTTGGTTTAGCGGAATGCAGGGTCAGCTAACACTACAAATTTTCTGAAAAAAGAAAAAACCCCTACGCTAACAGTTAGTGGTCAAATGGCGTAGTGGCCCACCATTGACAGTACATACCTCAGAGTTGTGTACCTTTCCAGTTCCCATTCTCCACCAATACCCCAATTCCAGATAATATGTAGTTTATTACTGTTATACCATCAAGAATTGGCCACAACTTACCTTCAATAAGGTAAACCCAAGAAACCAAGTGAGTAACTCCTTGGATTAATATGAATACTCTGTATTGATTTGGATGAGCCCTTTTTAGAGCAAGCCTCTCAAACCAGACTTAGTGATTGAGGATTGATCCTATGTTACAGGATATTTACCAACAAACCAACACTTTAAATCATCCACCTGAATTAGTTACAACCATTAACCATAGTTAGTTTCATACCCAGATTGACAGATACAATCATTGTCAAAGTATTTTTGTTTGGTTGCAGAGACCATACATCCTCTTGTGTCAGCCTATGTGATGCCAAGGAGTACTCCTTCTAGCTACACAAGGTTCAAAATAAGATATAAAGAGCAAAGAAAGCTCTGGGAGGATTTATAAAAGAGTAATACCAATATGGATATGAGGTATGAGGGGTTTTAATAAGAAAAGGATGATTAATTATATTAAATAAATTTAATATAATTAAAAATATGAGGGCCTGATAAATCAGGGGTGGTTTAATCCCTCAAAGGTATCTTGAAAGCAGAGGATTTAAGTACCTGAAAACACTGGGGCCTGTAAACAGGGGTGGGTTAAATCCCAGACAAAGATGGGGGAGAATCTCAAGAGAAAGTTTTTATCTACTTACTAGTAATAAATTACCTTTAACAGTCTTGAGGTTCTTCCAGGGGGAAATTGGACAGTTTGAAGCGCTTGGAAAGGGTGTTGGAAGGGCTGGATGGACACTGGGAAATTTCAAGGGAGTAAGAAGGGGCTAAAGAACAGATACTAGGACTTTACCAGACAGAATAACAATAGTAAAGCTATGTATGTGGGTAAAGGTTGTAGTATATATGTTAAAGCATGAGGAATCAAAATACAGGGGGAACAAGGGCTCCTTAAATGCCTTTCTGGAGCCCTGATGGAGAAACACAGGATGTATTTTTGGCTATGGGAAAAATGAAAGGAAGGGTTTAAGATTTGATATAAATGTATGTAGTTGTTTTAATCAAATTTCCATATGTACAGGCTGTCTACTATTGGTACAGCCTGTTTATTTTGCATTTCTGGCAGCTTGAGGCGCTTCTGAACCTCTGACCAGGTTTGTTAGATGTGTTGATCAAAGGTTTAAATTACATGTCAAAATGTATTGATTAAATGTCACATGTACTTGTTGATCACATTTGTCAGAGTTTAATTGTTTTTTATTGTGTACAATGTGAAATGCATGTATTTGTTTGCTCTTTGGGCGCTTCAAGAGCCTGTTGTTTAATCACTGTCATGCAGGCTCTTTGGGAATGCATAAATGCAGAGATCTGTCAACAGACATTTTCCCACTAAGGATGAATTTATATTTATTTTGAACAGTAGTTCAATTGTTATTTCTGAGAGGTTCTCATGTTGTTTCCTTCCCTTTGTTTGTGTTTTTTTTGTTCCTCTGAATCATCCTTAGTGTATCTGGTATTTAATTAAATAAGATGAATAAATAAATAGATAATATAGTATATTACTAGTATTATATACTTATGTTATTTATATCATATGTATTTATTTTATTCTGTTATTTATTAAAAACATTGTTATTTCGTGGTTTTGTGTATGTATTTATCTTTTTTATTCTATATTTTAATATATAATAATTATTTCAGCGCTTAGTAGTAATATTCTTTCAAGTTGTTTTACTACTAGAAGTTTTCAGTTATCTGGGGTACTTTTGGTGAAGTACCGTAGGTTATTACACACGCTCTGTAAGATTATGTACTTAGTTGTTCATAGTTACATCATAATTCAACTCACTCATCTTCACTTCACTCTCAACTATCTTGTGCGTGCTTTAAGCCAATCCCTTCCTGTCAACTATTCCGTGCGTTCTTTAAGCCGATCCCTTGCTATCGACTATTCCGTGTGTGCTTTTAAGCCAATCCCCTCTTATCTTTTCATCTCTTTCTCATCTAGCTCAAGACTCAATCGCTTTGTAGGTTTTCAATTATTCAACTGAATTACAACATTACTTATAGTCATAACTAAATTCCATTTTATTAGTGTGTTGCTTTTCTCTTTTTTACTACTTGATTTATTTCAGAACTTGTCTCCTACACACTTGTCTCACCTTTAGGTATAAATTATCTTTTCTCTCTTTTGTATCAATTTCTTTTTTCTTCTAAAAGTTCTATGTTACTTACTCAAGAAATTCATCCTTTAGTTTTTTGATTCACAACTCTCATATTTAATATTTTTATACCAAGTATTTTAGCACTTAGTAGGAGTATTCTTTAAGTTAATTTTATTATTAGAAGGAGTAAGTTTTCTAGGATACTTTGCCTGAGGTACCCTAGGTTATTTTACTTACCCTTTCAGAATATGAAATAATATCTTCACTTATCTCAAAGGTTGAAGAGTTATTACTTATTTTATTAATAATTTATTTATTATATTTGTTTCTTACATTATTACTATGTAATAATGTTTATATTCTAAATTTTATCTTTTTCTTATGTTTTATTACAATTTATGGTACATTATTACCTGTGTAATAATTTCTCTTTCATATGTATTTTTTATTAATTAATTATTACTTATTTATTGTTCTAGTCAGGTTGTCTCTGAACTAGTAGCAAGCTGACCAAAAAGCTGAGAACAAATAGACGCTATACCTTCCACCACCTCAAAATAATATTGGGATCCTTTCCATCTGGACCGTTCAAGTAATCCATGTTCTTATACTTCTAGCTCTTTGCTTTTGTCCAATGTTTCAGGAGTGTTGAACAAATCAAATATATTATCCTTTTCAACATTTGAAGAATTCTTTTCCAAGATGTTAATGTTTGATTTTTTCTGCCTGTTCAACAAATCCCTTTGTTTAGCAAAAAGGTGGTCCAAAGTTGCTTTGCCTTCCTCCACTGTTTCAGGCCAGCAATGAGAGAAGATTTTGATGTGAAACCTTGGGTGAAGAATGGTGGCCATTCCAAGTGTTTCACATTCAAGCACCTCTTCTTGGTAGACCTCAAGCTTTTGTATCATTTTCACGTACATCAGATGTAATGGATGCCCTCAATTGCATCCTGCCTCTTTCTTCTTTAAATCAGAGATGGTTTGATAGTAGTTTGGCAATACAAAAGCACCTGTAGGACCATTCCCCTCCATCTCCTTGGTCAAACGGTTAAACGGCTATCAAAAAAATAAGCATTATGTATGAAATAAATAAGTGGTTCTGTGGAATGAATATATCTTACTTCTAACTCCTGATTCAATTCATTGATCATTATCCATTCCTTTCTGGTAAACTAAATTTCCTTGAAGTAGCCAAACTTGTTGCAATTTGTTAAGTTACAGCAACATGTCACAAGAGTGACTGGAAAGTGGGCAGTGTGAGGAGGAAAGTTGCTGCGGAGCAACATGGTTTTCATCATCTAATTAGGTTTATCCACCCGTGTATATTAGATGATCATGTATTGCTCCTTGTTTTTCTTCTTGTCTTTTTCTCACTCACATCTTCCTGTTCCATTGCCCGCGCACCATCATCAGGTGCATTTCCTTCTATTTGCTAAACTCCTCAGTATAATCATTTGGACTGTAGCTCATAGCCATCATTCTGGCATTTCACAGGTATTGCCTTTGTCTCTCTTTTTTTTCTTTCTACTTCTCTCTGGTTGCTGTTTCTTTTTCTTGTCATGCAATGCACTCAAATCTTCCTGTTCCATTGCCCGTGCACCATCATCAGGTGCATTTCCTTACATTTTCTAAACTCCTCAGTGTCATCATTTGGACCGTAGCTCATAGCCATCATTCTGGCATTTCACAGGTGCATTTCCTTCTATTTGCTAAACTCCTCAGTCTCATCATTTGGACTGTAGCTCTGTCAGACATTGAGACAATTGGCCCACATGTCTCCAAAATAATACAAGTCCCATAACCCAATGGTTAAGGACTTGTGTTTATAAAAAAAGGGAATAAATTGAACTAAGTAAATTATCTTAAATTTACAAGTTCAATTCCCATAAGACTCATAATTTTTGTATTCATTTTATACAGTATTTATCATTTTTAATAAACTAAATAATAATAAGAAATTCTAATTTAAGGAGAGATTAATATCTCTCCATTAATTTACCCTTAATATTACAATTTGGTTATGTCTCCTACAAGGAGACTATTATCTTGAATTACCCCATGTAATACAAACTCTTTGAGTTATTACATTGGGGTATCATATTGTGTAATATTTAAATGGGCTGAGATTCCTTCCAAAAGGAATTTCCCCCAGATTATTACCATACAAACCCGTACACCTTACTACAAATCAGTGAGTGGGGCTTTTTATAATCCAATCAAGCCTTTCTCTACTTTCCCCCCCCTTCTGGACCTATTCCTAGTCACTGAATATCTATTCTAGTGACTAGAAGTCCTCTCCCTTTTTAAAGGAGCAGTTGAAGCAAAAAGCACTGTAGTATTATCTACAACTGTTCCCTTGTTTACCCTTGGGTGCCAGCTCATACACTTTCTAAGTGTATCAGAGCTTCATTTCCACTGGCCTCACCGGCTATAGTGAGACCACACATATAGATAATAATACTTTATAAGTATTATTACATATCTATTTATTCAACCCCGCCTCACTTAAGAGACGGGGGCTGACAAGCTCATAGCCATCATTCTGGCATTTCACACAATTTTCTTTGCGGCTGGACCCAACAATTTGATCTTGGAATTTACTATACTCATTGCGGAGCATTGCATCAATAACCTGAGTTTAACAATATGTCTATCAGTACCATCACATTATTTGGAGGTCAAGCTTAATGAAATACCTCTCTTGCCCTGCAGGCACGCTCTTGGCTTTGATAATTGATATTCCAGCGGATTCCATAACCAGCAATCAGACCATTCACTTTTGTTCCCCCTTTTTGCTTCTGGTAATCCTCTGCACAGCGGTCAAATTCAGCTCTCCATGCACTTGATGAGGTAATCTTTTGTAATAAAAAGTCCAGCTATACATCAAAAAAAGAAGAAGGAAAGATTTAGTAATTGATTGCTAGTAAAATAAGAAAATATAAAATATGCAACTGACCGCTTTGGTTAACTCATTCAACTCATTAGAATAATTTCTTTTTGCAGATGATTTCTTATTATTTTTATTCTTCGAGGTGATTTGATCATAGCTTTTGTATCCAGATCCAGTCCCCTCATCATTGTCGTCATTGTCAGTTTCAAGATCTGGCTCATCCTCATCAACACTATTGCTATCAACATCTGTCTCATCTTCCACCCTGTCTTCAATCAATAATTCTACAGATTGCTCTACTTTGTCCTCTTCAATTATTGGGGCGTTGATAAACGCATGCCAACGGCGCACGCCAACGCCAACCCGCACACCAATTTGTTTTGGCGTGCGGGGCCTACACACCATTTTTTTTTTGGCGTTTTGGAACTACTCTAAGGCCAGAATAGAGCTTGGAAGGGATATGTATAACTACACTAGTACTAATGTAAGTTAAGACAAAGGTGCTGATATAAGAGCTGCCTTCCTGACTAATGCTGATGGGGAAGAGTGTAACACTAAGAATAAAATAAAAGGTGTGACTTTTCTATTTTTAATCTTAGACTGACTAGTACTTATAAGCTGACTACTATTACCTCTGAGGTATGGGGAGTTGAGGAGAAGTTGTGAGGGAAAATGGTTGTGTAAAAGGGTTTAAATGGCAAGGATATCTAAAAATGTCTAGGTAAGAAGTGTCTTTGATGAAATTGAATCTAATATTTGGGGTAAAAGGTCATACAGGTTGTATGGGGTAGAAATTGCATGGTGGTAATACTACAACAGAGTGGAGTATATATGTGTAAAGGGCCCTTCAAGAGGGGAACAAATGATGAGCACAGTATTACAAGATATGATGATGAGCAATGTCCATAATAGTAAAAGTGATGAGCAAAAGACTACAAGTGTAATAGTGAAGTGAATGTATGTAGCAATGATGAGCATTTGATGTAGATTATGTAAGATGTTTTATTTACTGAAATAATAATGACTTGGATGATGTAAGCCAAAAGAAAAAGAAAAGAAAAGAATGTACCTATGAAAACTATGAATGTTAATAACTTCTGATCCAAAAGGAAATCAAGTATGGTTTGAGTGAATGACTAGGGGTAAAATAAGGTTTAGAATCTGAATCTGGAATAATAATGATGGATATATGGATGGGATATAAGATGTAGAAAGAATGATGTGAGAAGGAACAGGATTACCACATCCTCCCCCAAGTAAATGGCTATCCCCAGACATCAGTGGGAAAGAAAGAAAGAAAGAAAGAACCCAAAGAAGTCCAAGTCCAAAACAGTCCAAGTCCAGAATCCAGAAAGAAATCCAAGGTCCAGAAAGAAATCCAAAGTCCAGAAGAAATCCAATGTCCAGAAGGGAGGTCCAAGGCCGAAGTCCAGAAATTTGATAAATTCTAACTATTATTCATGATTTAAAAGGATTTTTAACCCTATGAAATATCTAGAAAGACTACTATTATTTTTATTGATATTTGGCTATTTCTAATAATTAAAACTGATGGATTTGTATAACATATCACCAATAACACAACAGGTTACTGCAAATGATGGAGGTTAAATGAGAAGACCTTTGCTATACCCAATATAGTATAGACATATGGCAGGTGAATTGAACAGAAGACTACTATGAAAGAGTAGTTGAACTAGAAGTCTAGAGAGTATGCAACAATTCTACTAGGAAGATGGGATGATGGGTTCAGTTTTAAGCTAGAAGGAGGTGAAGATATCTCTAAGAATGCCAGTGGAATTTGATGATGGTCCAGAATGTATGAAATGGTTATAAGTCATAAGATAAGAGGAAGAAAATATCCAAGTGCTGTCCAGAAGTCCAGGAATCCAGTATGGCCATGTGATTTAATTTGAAGGAAATTGGTAACTGATCCAAAGAAGATTGACTGATCCAGGTTCAGGAAAAGAATGGTTGGGTGCAGATGAACAGGTATGATGGAAGATGGATGGTAAATTCCAGACACAAGGGAACAGTTGGTTTGGGTAATGAAAGAATTGTTGATGACTGATCCATGGAAGAAAGATGACTCCCGGTCCAAGGAAAAGAGAGCTGGGTTCTGGAAGGATTAAAAGAAACTACCACTGCCAGCATATTTACCTAGGATGAAGTCATCCCAGTTAAACTGGGATGCACTCAACCAATTTAAACTTGGTTGATATCAACTGATGAAATATAAACCCAAGGGACCCCCCTTGGTTTTATATTTCATTGGCTGAGGTCAACCTACTTTAAATTGGTTGGTTGCACCCTAGTTTAACTGGGATGAACTCAACCTAGGCAATTATGCTGGCAGTGTACTAGTTAAATTTATCCAAAAGGAGAGTGACTGATCCAAAGAAGAATGAATTGATCCAAAGAAGAAATGAATTGATCCAATGAAGAAAGAATTGATCCAAGGAAGAGTGGCTGATCCAAAGAAGAATGAATTGATCCAAAGAAGAATGAGCTGGTCCAATGTAGAATGAATTGATTTAAAGGGTGAAAAATGACTGATCCAGAGAAAGGTGAGGGGTACTGGTCCAGAGGAAAATAATTGTATGCTTTTAAGGTGAAATACCAAGTTGTGGAGAGGTGGATGGATAAAAAAAGATGATGAAAAGGATGGGAAAAGGAGAAGAAAAGAAGAAGAAAAAAATTTAAAATTCCTGGGTATGACAGAGGAGGTGTTCCTCCCCCAACTTATTGTCTGTCCCCAGACAATGGAGAAGAGCCCATGAATTTAGAAGGGAGTGGATTGAAAGAGATGAGGTGATGAGATTGTTATTTAAAAGAAAATAGATGGAGGAAGGTGGTTGATGATGGATGATTATTGGATGGTTGAAGATGGATGGTGAGGATGGATGGGGATGATGATGAATTTACTAGTTAAGGAAGAAGTATGGATGAATTGTTGAGGATGGATGAGGATAATGAGAAATTTCTAGTATGGGGGAAAGATGAATGAGAAATGAGGATGATGGATGTGTAGTGATGGATGGATGAGGATGGAAGAATGATGATGGATGGTGATGGAAAGATGGTGATGGGTGGATGAAGAATAGAGAAATGATGGATGGAGAAATTTCAGGGGAAACAAACAAATGAAGGTGATGAATTATTGATGATGGACCCCTTGGTCCAGATGGATGGATGATGATGATGAATGAGGATGGATGGTGATGGAAGGATGGTGATGAAGGAATTTCTAGTATATGGATGAAAGGTGGATGAAGATGATGATGAGGGAATTTTTAGTATATGCAGGAAAGATGGATGATGGTGATTATAAAAGAATATCTAGCATGCAGGAAGGATGGATTGATGGATGATGGGGAAAGAATTTCTAGTATACAAGAAAGATTGGTGAGGAATGAGGATAATGAGATGGATGAAGGGAAAAAAAATCAGGATACTCAAAGATGGATGAAGGGGAAATTAAATTGATATGATATATGGAGGAAGAAAAAAAATGGATGGATGGATGATGATGAAGGAGCAAAATTAAATTGATATGGAAGAAAAATCAAGATACTGAAAGATGGATGATGAGGAAATTAAATTGAGGTATGTATATGGAGGAAGAAAAAGTGGATGGATGCCTGGATGAGGAAAAATTAAATTGATATGGAAGAAAAAATCAGGAACCTCGCCAAAGTGGATGAAAGGAAAAATTATGTATTTTATTTTGTTCTTGCTTGATGATTGATTATTGGGGGGAATTCCTTTTGGTGGATGCTGATTTCCAGAATGGGAAAAAAAATGTAGGAAAAAAAAGAAAATTAACTTGTTCCTTTTTTATTTGTCTCTTTTTTATTTTATTTTTTTATTTGAACTTTTTAATTTCTGCCTGCAATCTTATCTGATTTTAATTTCATTAGAGTTTTTTTTTTTATAATGAAAAACAATTATGAGTGGTCTTGAGTTTCCAGCGGAGTGAGGGGTGCGACCGGAGAGAATTTGGTGAATCCGCGCGGAGAGTGGACGTGGGGTTTGGGTGATACTGTATCTGCAGAATCGCCGGCGTCTCCAAAACGGAGGCACGTTCCTCCGGGTCGAAGAACGACCTTGGAGATGAAAAACGAACTGTTCTTCTTTACTGGTCAGAAGAACGATCAAGGGAGAGAACAGGGGAAATAAAATAAAATGAAAGATAAAAAAAAAAGAAAGAAGCCCGGGTTGTGCACCGGCATTGACTGTGTATTTTAGGCCAAAGGAACTGAGGAGAGGAGAAAAGAAGGAAAGAAAAAAGAAAACGAATACAAGAACGTATTCCCGGGTCGTTCACCGGCGTCAAATGGATTGAGGCTACCGAAAAGGGGAAAATGAGAAGAAAACAAAAAGAAAATGTCTCTTAAAGCCGGGTCGTCCACCGGAGTCAAAAGGATTTGATGGTTTTTATAAGGCCTTGACAATATCGTTGTCGTTCCCCACCTTGCTTCTTCCAAAAAATATTTTTAGATCCCCTTACCATGTCATCCCCTACTCGCCCGCTGTCAATTGGTTCCTCTTTCTCATCATTGACGAACAGCGCCGAATCTGTATCCTCTATAGATGCTCAATCCATCCATCATGTGGCCAACGTTGAATCGTTTGGCCCCTTTACTCGCAACTCGTTCTCTTTAGAAGAGGTGCCGCGCTCCACGATACCGTGAACGAACACCTAACCGAGTTTGCCCGGTCCAATCATTGCCATCCCCGGGCCGCGGCAGCATCTTGGCGCCGGTTGTACAGTCGCCTCCAGGACGCGTTCGATTCCGTATGTAATTTTCACTAAATACAAAAAAACTAATAAAAGAACTAATTTTAATTTTTTGTTTTTTTTGTTTTTTTGTTTTTTTTTAGTGAGTTTTTTTTTTCTATTTTTATTTATTTATTTATTTATTTTTATTTGTAAGTTTTTTTTATTTATTTATTCTGGATTTATATTTTTGCTGAATGAATGACTTAGTGGTTCTTTTGGGTTATTTTCCAGGATTCCATCTGTAAAGGAGTGTAGTTGGAAACCTGGCCTTGGACTAAAGAAATCCAAAAGTTGCTGAGTTTGCTGGGAGAGAAGTTTCCCATTTCTGGTGGCTGGGAAGGATGATTGGAACCAGGTAAGTTTGTCCAGAAGTGTTTTTGATTTCCAGTGATTCCCCTCTGTCTCCATGGTAGTTGATGGTTGCTGACACATCCATCAAGAAGGGTTTTCCAATGATGAGCTGCACAGATCCTCTAGCTACCCAGAAATGGAAAGTCCTGGATACCTTCCCAATGGTGACTGTAACATCTTCAGCAATTCCAGGCATTTCTGTAAGGTGGCCTCCAATTCCCTTGAGTTTCATTGGTTTGGCTGTGATCTGAAGTCCAAGTTTGTGGGCCAGGGATTCAGGTATAATGTTGATCATTGTTGCCAGTTGTGAATGCTGCAAGTTGTTTGGTAAGGGTATCCATGGTCTGTTCCAATGGGGGTGATCCAGTAGGTCTGAAAGGTCTAGTAGGGATGAAAGGCTTGGTGGTGGTGACAGGTGAGTCTTTTGTCTTTGGGGTTTCTGTCCTGTAAAGTCTCCTCCTGTTGATGACAGCTGCTGATTTGACCTTCTTATGTATGTAGGTGAGAAGAATTTCAGTGTTTGGTAAAATATCACCTCCATCCTTGGTTGAAAGCATCTGGTTGTCCCTAATGTCACGCTCTGTGATGCCAAGGACTAAGATCCTTCTAGCTACACAGGGTGCAAAGATAGAAAAGGGTGGTAATATGGTGGTGATATGAGATATAAAAAATATAAGGATATATTTTTTAAGGAGGGGCCTGCAAGCAGGGGTGGTTTAGTTCCCTCCACAGGTTTTCTTGAAAAAGCAGAGGAAATTGGTGACCTGTTACAACTGGGGCCTGCAAGCAGGGGTTGTTTTGATCCCAGTAAAGATGGCTAGAAGGGCCACAACTCCTGAAAGAAAGGACTTACTGTTATGGTCTTTTCTGGAAGGAAGGGGCACTTCTATGGGTTACTGGACAGGCTGAGGCGGTTGGGTTGATGGGCTAAAGACTGGCAGTTGGTGAAGAAAGAGGGCTGAATGATCAGGTCTATAATAGACAAACTTACAGGGCAGGACACTGGTTGCTATGACTGGTGGAATGCTATGTATGTATGTTGTATGTATAAAAGATGATGGGGATTCAAGCAAGGGAAAAGAAGAGCCTCTTAAATATCTTCTTTGAAGCCTTGGTGGCGAAACAGGAGAGCTAGAGAGGGCTGTCTTGTGTCATGATTCTTAGTAGTAACTACTAAGGATGAGCCATGACAGATTGGCAATGATGTCAATGGTTGACATGGGAGTATTACCACAGTTACTGTCATGTAATATGGTTCAAGTGTGCGCTTCAGAGTGTCCAACTGAAGTGGTAACCATGTAGAACATCTGTCATGATCACCATTAGTAATATGTCATCCCAATTGGGCCACAAATGTCAAATTATGTATGTAAGGATGTTTACATATGTTTCTTTTGAGTTGTACTATGGTTTTACTGTTGTATGATGATTATTCTGTTCGTCATACAGGTTGTATATTCTACTATTCATGTTTATACTTATTATTATAGTAGTTTAAAGTGGATTTACTACTAGAAGGAGTAAAGTTACAGGGGTACTTTGGCTGAGGTACCCTATGTTATTTTACATGTAGAATCAGAATATTAAATAATATTTTATTATTTATATGTTTTTATATGTATTTTTCTCTTTTTATGGCGTAAAGAGTAACAATGTCTCTTTCATAAGTAACAATGTCTCTCTTATTGGTGTTTTGTAATAATGTCTCTTTCATTGTTGGTTTCTAATAATGTCTCTTTCATTATTGTATTATTATATATTTTGTTCAGGTTGTCTCTGACATAGTAGCAAGCTGACACCTAAGAAGTTCATCTGTCACAGCAAGTTCCAGTTCCTGGCTGAGGGCTTCTAGCAACAAATCTCTGAATTCCTCCAAGTCAGTACTGTAATTCATCCTTACTAGATAGTGGGAAATGGTTTCAAATTTGGTTCTGAATGTCTTGAAGTCCTCCAGGGTATTGATTCCTCCATCATGGGCAGTGGTGCTGACTATATTCCTTAGGTCCTGTCTGGTGTATCTGACCAAAGGCTGAGAGGATCCAAACCTGTTGAGCAACTGTTTCTTTAACTTTTCCCAATCCAGTTCTTCATGTCCTGACATCTCCTCTACTTCATCTTTTAGATCCATACCCTTAATAAATGAAGTAATTTGATCAGCCAGTTATTTTGAGTTAGCACCATAATGTCTTCCTGCAGCCTCAAATCTCCTGATGAACTTCTCCATTGGCATATTACCACCATCAAGGAAGAGCTCTTTGTCCATTGGTTTGATCTTGATTCCCCTGGAGGTTGGGTCCTGGTACACTGGCATGGAAGCTTCCCTTTCAAAGAAATGTGAGTTGAATCTTGCTGAATCCTGGGGTGGTGGCCTGTGTAGGTTTCTCATGGGTAACTGGGTTCTGGGGGACTGAAGTGGGATGCCTAAGTCTTCTGAATCTTCTGATGGTTGGGGATTGTTTCTGTAGGGACCAGGGTTGTGACCAGAAGCAGGAGCCATGCCTTGAGGAAGGGGGTTGACAGGGTTGGTAGGTTGACTAGGAGCTGGGTAGAGACTGGGAGCAGAGAAGTTGATGTAATTTCCAGAATGAGACATCTTAAAGGGGAAGTGAATTTAAAAGGTAGGTAATAATATTTCCACTTATCTTATTATTTATTAACATATTCATTGTTTTATGTTTATTATTGTATTTTATCTATTTATTATTATTTTACTATGTAATAATGTATTTATTATCTACATATTACTTTTTTATGTTATTTTATCTTATTATCATTCATTTGTTATCTTTTATTAAATGAGTAATAATGTATTTGTTATTTCATTTGTTTATATTTGTTCTAGTCAGGTTGTCTCTGAACTAGTAGCAAGCTGACAGTATAACCTTGTCAGCCAGGAGGAAATCATCCCGGCCAACGAGGTTGTATAACCTTGTCAGCCAGGGGGAAATCCTCCTGGCCAATGACTGGCTCACGTAATCAAACTGGCCCACCGGTTTGATTATGTGATACACCATGCATGCTAAACAATTGTTGTGTGGGACCCGCACGCCAGGAATATTTGGCGTGCGGGGCCTACACACCAAACAAATTTGGCGTTTAGGGTCTACACACCAATTTTGTTTGGCATGCGGGGCCTACTTGCCAAAATAAAATGGTGTGTATGGTCTACACACCAATGTTGGCCAAAAATTGGCGTGTAGACCCTACACACCATTTTATTTTGGTGTGTAGGCCCCGCATGCCAAACAAAATTGGCGTGTAGGTGGGCGTTGGCGGTTGCCTTTGGTGTGCGTTTATCAACGCCCATGTTTGTAAAACTCAAGTTTAAGATTTTTGAAATTCATTCTTTATTTATGATACATGGGTCATGTTTTAATGGGTTCAGTATCAATCAGAAATTTGAAGAAAAAGATGTTATAACAATATGAACTCAGACCAGTTCAATTCATCTAGATGTGAGGTGAAATGGGAAAGTAGCTTAAAATTGAAAATAGATCCATCTTTGTCCTGTGTTGATTCTGATAAGTTGAGCAGAAGATTAACTCTTTATTTTCATTCAATTTCAAAGCCACCAATGAGTTCCTGTATTGCTTCAAAATTCCAGGGGAGTAAAAAGAGCATTAAAACATTTTCCTATCATCATGTAGTAAATGATTGATCATTCTTGAAATTTAATTCCTCTGGAGATCCAGATGAATTATGATCAAATTCAGCTTGAGATGTGGGTGGGTTCATACTAGCTCATGTTTAAATTGTTGTTGATATCAATATTTTTAAATCATTGGTTGTGACATATATCAACATGTTTTCAGGTTTAGTTTCATGTTGACTCTCTGAATGGATCCCAACAAGTTCTAGGGAAAACATGAGTTATGGCACCTCAGCAGGTGCCAGAAATTTTCCCCTGGTCCATGTAACTTCACAAAATAACCCAATCACCTCATCACAAATATAAGAATAATAAATTTATTCTGATAAGAATGACATTCCCTATCTGCATGGCAGTTTCCCAGTATTATCTGAGGTCATGGAGAAATTGTAAATGCTTCCCTCAATAAAATACAATACCCATTTCATCACATTGCATTCGAAATTTAATAAATTAGAGCAGAAGTTATAACAACATTCAAGGGCCTTCTCCTGAAGACCTTTTGAATATAAAAGGAGGGCATCTCCTGGATAAATCTTGAATATTTACTAAGTCCCACATTGGTAAGTACTCTTAATATGCTCCTCCTACTTTTAGAATAGTTTTATTGTCCATTTTTATCCAACCCACCTCTTGTTAAAGGATGAGTCTCAAGTTAACTTTGACCTCCCCATCCTTGGCACTGATTTATTCATTCTTGAGTATTTGGTCCAAGACTACCACCTCTGAAAGGAGCCAATCAGGTCAAGCTCTTTCCAGCTGCATTATGGAAACCTATCATGCTATAATTACCCAAAAAGACACAAGATAGCCAAACCTGTAAGTTTAGCTGATAGTAATCTCCAATTTACTGGTTTGTAAATAAAATTCAACAATCATACAGATTTGTGGTGATCCTCTGTGCATATTTTGGAAACCACAGAGAGAATAATATAATGTATTATTCAGATAACCTTTCAGAACAGTGATAGTACCTGGACTATTTATAAAAATGGATCCAGTGGTTCATACCCATATCTGACAACACAATTGCCTGATTTACTGGTGGATTTTGGTCATGATTGACACCCCCTAATAGCATAAAACCAATCCATGGGATACATAACCCCTCATAATGAAGAAAATTTGTGTTTTGAAATGGAAATTCCCAAAATATGAATTTCTATTCAACATCATACAAATGCCTTTTGCATTGAATTTCCTGATCGATAGATTCTTCAATGGTTTCAATTTGTTGTTGAATGAAATTTTTCAAAACTGAGATATTTCCAGAACCACCTGCCACATTTTTTTGATCTACGTAGCTCTTGATTCTAGCTATCAATTTTTTATCAGAGTTGATAATTTTGGATTTGTTGAGATATCTGGGAGTATCTGTGAGAGGAATATTCTGGTGATTTTCAGCTTCAAGTGGGAATTCTTCCTGGTTTTTAACAATTATGAAATTTGAAATTTGCCTGTTTTCATTTGAATCAACTGGGTTACATGTAAAAAACCTATTATCTTCCTTCAGGTCTGAAATTTCCTTATTAAGTTCTGTTTGACCTGGAATTTCTTGCTTGATAAGATTGTGAGATTCATAGAATCTTGAATTAAGTGCATGTGTAACACTATAATATAAACCCATTTTCTCTTCAAACAATCTGACTATCTGGAAGGAATCTGTTTTCTGGTAGTCTTCAAGGAATTTAGTGGATATGTTCCTAGATTGGTAGCGCACAATGATTCTAAGAGTTTCATAGAAATATTTCAAAGTAGTAGCTTTTTCATCATATTCATCATAAACAAAGGCCTTGCACTCTGAAGCTATAAGTTCTAATAGTTCCTCCAAGACAGCCTGAGATTCTGGTGATTCCTTCTCAGGTGATATCCTTTGGACAAATTTTTGAGCAGCTTGAAGAAAAACTACAAGATCATCATTCAGATAAAGTACTAAACTTCTTGTCAAATCTGAATTGATCTGCATCTCAAGAAATCTGAACTCAATTTTTTCCCACCCTCCATGGTCCAAAACTTCCCAAAAACAAGTTTTATATTATTTTGAGTGTTTGAAAAAATCCTTCATAAGTTCCAAAGAAAATCAAGGTTGAACTCACACTTTGATATTTGGGAAACCTTTTTGAAAAATGGTGCCTCATCAAGGCTCAGCTTGAGATCAAATATCATAATGCAGAAAGAAATAGCTGTTGGGTCAAAGTGGTCAATGATGTAGTCGGAGATGAACTTTCCATTTGTTTTTTTCAAGAAAACCCTGATGCTTTGTTCAGATATAATCCCAATATTTTGTGACTCAACCAAGAAATCTAATGCAATATGCCTCCAGAAACACATGAGTGATTGACATTCTCTATCGTTTGTTGATGATTCCAGTATGTGTCTGAAATTTTCAGCATCTGAAAAGGAAGAAATCCATTCTGCATCTACTTTCTCAAATATCAATAACACAATGTCTTCATTTAGAACTGCTGTCCATTCATAGGCCATGTTTTCCAGCTGCCAAATTTTCTTGAATACTAAATTTTTGATTGCATTAAGTGCATCATTCAATTTCTTATCCATTTCTGAAGCATTTTCCTGTGTAACTCGTAGCTCCAAGTAATGTGATCTCCATTTGGTGAAGCTATCACGAGTCTTCAAGTACAATTCCCATACTTCTCTCCCTGGAGCTGAATGTTCTCAAAAACAGTTAGCTCTTTCTTTGCACCTTTGCATATTTCAAAGCAGACAATACTTACCACTTTTAATAAAACTCCCAGTTTTTTCAACATCTGAATGGAAATCAAAATCAATTATCATGATCCAAGAGCTGTACATAGAGTTGTGTGGTAATTGTTTCTGTCAGCTTGCTACTATGACAGAGCAACCTGTCACAAGTTTACCACAAAATCATTATAAAAAAATATAGAATATCAAATAATATTCAGAATATTATTTGATATTCTGAATCTACACTAAATTTAACCTAGGGTACCTCACTCACAGGTACCCCTAATTCCCACTCCTTCACTATGTAAATTAGCAAAGAAGAATTAGCAAGTACCTGTTAAATAAAAAGTACTTGCCGTAATTAAATGCTTATATATATATATACATATGCTTAAACCCCATTTCCAGTCACGGAAATGAGGTGTTGTGTAAATTAGGAGAGATAGTGTAAATACACCGTGTTTTACTCAAACCCCGCGTACCGCAGTCCGCAGAACTTGAAGTTCAACCCGCGTGTCTGAAAGCCCACGCCAAAGTTGGGATACAAGCCCCCGCGCAAGCATTAAGCCCCTTACAGACTCTCAGCTTGGCACGCGGACTCCACAGTCACTCAGGTACACCCAAAACAGTAAAAACACGCCCCAGTGACCTCATTACATATGTTATATATGTAATAAAGGTTACTGGGAATTAAATAATTAAATATACTAAATTGTATTATTATTTATACATATAATTAAGATATACTGACTGAACAAACAGTACAAACAATACTGTGGCTTATTATAAAATACAAATAAGCCACTAGTATTAAATCTATAACAACCAGTACTGATGTACTACAGACTGTAAGACAATATAAATATGTAAATAATAATAAAATACATTAATGAAATCAATTGGTGACGTGTATTCAAAGCAGGGGCTGCTGAAGTGTCACCAAGAAAGCAAAAATGGCCAAAATGTGGTCCTAAGATCCCACAAGTTGGCCAATAATAACTACAGGGTCCCCAGGGGGAACTTAAGACTATTTAAGGAGCTCTTCAACCGCCCAAAGAAGGCTCCTCATGCTTCCCAATACCCACTAACAACCTTACCCACTTCTTATTAGATATATACATCTTTATAACACAGTCTGGTAAGCTTCTTAGTAGTTATTCTTTAGCCCTGTCTTCCCCAACAACTTCACAGTGCCCATCAAGCTCCACCAACCATCCATCCAAGCGCTTCCAACTGTCGAGTTTCACCCAGAATATCCCCAAGATCCCTCAAGGTTTATTACTAGTAAGTAATAACCCTTTTCTTGAAGATATTCCCCCATTTCCATTACTGGGATTAAACCACCCCTGTTCCAACAGGCCCCAGTGTTCCAGGTACCTAAATCCTCTGCATTTATTTGTAAGATACCTTAGAGGGATCTAAACCACCCCTGATTTATCAGGCCCCTCTGGTTGTTAATTATATTAAATTTATTTAATATAATTATTAATCTATTTTTCTCTCAATTTTTACGTCACAATTCCCCCCATATCTTTTGGGAATTGTAACTTGTACCTTACCCAGAGTTTATATAACTCTTTCCATCTATCCTTGCACCACCTGTAGCTAGAAGGACTTGTCCTTGGCATCAGGGAGGCTGACAGTTTCTCATACCCAGAGCAGTTGACAAAGAGCCTACACCTTTTTCACATGAAATATTATGCAAGTCATATATTGGTATTGTTTGATCCTCAGCTAATGATCCATTGGAAGGAATTTGGTGAGGACAATTACCTAAACCGTTTGTAAGTGAGAAAATTGGTCCTGAGTATTAATGAGTGCAATACACTGGAATTTTAGAGTAAATCACTTTACTGACATTCTAGGTTCATTTCATGAGAGCCTTTATTTTGGGAGGGGTATTAATTATCTGTGGATGCAGAATCAAAAACCCAGAATTCATACCTCAGCCAATATCAAATAACTCACAGTCTTGGATTATAATTTGGAGGGAGAAGAATTTTATCAATAGAGGGTTCAAGTTCAACTTATATTGGGAAAAAGAAATTTTTAAATACCTAGTTCAGTGAGGTCAATTACTTCCCTTGGCCTTTCAGGGTAATATCCCTCCACTTGTTGAACTCCAGCCAGGAAAAAAAAGCTGAATAAGTTTACAGTGATTTTTAGAAAAACTATATTCATCTTTCAAACTGTTTGGCCAGAAAAGAAGAAAATCAATTAAAAAAATAAGGTGACTAGAATTGTCGTGGATGATATTTGGAATGTGGTGATTGTTTTTTGAGTAAAATTTTTTTGGAAGAATTTAGTGTTACTAGTAATTCTGTCCCATTCCTTATATCCTGTCTGTTTTCATTTGTGAAATTAGTTTGGACAGTCATTAAAACATAGGAAGTCTTTCCAGCAAACAACTGGTGACAGGAATTAGTGACACATGTCTCAACAGTGGTGCAGACCAGTAATGGAAAAGATCCATATCTCCTCACCTGTTTGGTTTGATAGAAATTGTATGGGTCAAACTGCTTGGCAAGAGTTACATAATATTGACTTCTTCCAGACACCCTAATGGTTTCATGTTATACCAGTAAAATCTGGATAAATCAATAAATTTCAAAATAGTCCATGTTAGCTTGCAGTCTGCTCCCTCTATATATCTATGTTAACATTTCACAACTGAACTCCTTCATAGATAGATTAAATAAATTATTCTATGCCACAGCTGGCTGGGCAAGTGAAACAAGGCCAGCCAACCACATCTGGGCTCCTGAAATTCCTCTCTGGAGTCCTGATGGCAAAACACTGGATGCATTTTTGGCTATGGGAAAAATAAACGGAAGCATTTAAGATTTAATATAAATGCATGTAGTTATTTATCAAATTTCCATATGTACAGGCTGTCTACTATTGGTAAAGTCTGTTTATTTTCCATTGTTGGCATCTTGAGCCGCTTCTGAACCTCTGAAAAATTTTGTTAGATGTATTGATCAAAGGTTTCAATTACATGTCAAAATTTATTGATTAAATGTCATATGTACTTGTTGATAACACTTGTCAAAGTTTAAGTGCTTTGTATTGTGTAAAATTTGAAAATGATTTTATTTGTTTGTTCTGTGGGTGCTTCAAGAGCTTCTTGTTTAACCCCTGTCATGCAGGCTCTTTGGGAATGCATGACTGTAGAGATCTGTTAACAGACTTTTTCCCACTAAGGATGTATTATATTTATTTCGAACAGTAGTTCAATTATTAGTTTTGAGAGGTTCTCATGTTGTTTCCTTCCCTTTGTTTGTGGTCTTTGATCCTCTGAATTGTCCTTAGTTTGGCTTGTATTTAATTTAATGATATAGTCTTGTCACTAGTATTTTATATGTATTAGGGGGTATCAAATATGACCAAATCTAACATTATCTAATCAACTGGTTTTCAAAAATCCACCATTTTTAAAAACCATGGATATCTATATAAAATGGTTCAGAATTCTTGAAAGTGAAGTTTTGTTGAAAAATGTAATTCGCTGGTTTTAATTGTGGATTGGGTCATATTTGATACCCCCTATTATTGATTAAATATATGGAAATACTTCACCTTTGGAGGAGTCTTGTGGAAACCAATACCTCATTGATACCTGCTGTAGCAATGGGGGATACATTCTAGATACAGTGTTGGTATGTTGTGGTTGGGTAAGAGATAAGCAAAGGCACCTCCATAGAGGTTCCAACTTTTTTTTCCTGGTGTAGTGGCAAGCTGACAGAAGCCCTTTGACATTACATATCAGAGCTTTCAGCTCTTTAATATTCACTCTTTCTCCTTCTGTAGCTATAAGGATTACTCCTTTGCATCACATAGGCTGACAAAATTATCATGCTGGACTGGTGGAATTCTGTTTGTAAATGTGATAAAGATGGGGAATCAAAATACAGGGGAAAGATAGGACCTCTTGGCTGCCTTTCTGGAGCCCTGATGGGGAAACAAAAGGTGTTATTCTGGCTAGGTGAATACCAAAAGGAAGGAGTTAACCTTAGTAGAAACAAATGATGTAATGTATCAGATTACTGTATATACAGGCTGTCAATATATAGTACAGCCTTTCAATCATCTAATTAAATCATCTGAGGGTGCTCCAAGAGTTCCTTTTTTAATGTATAAAATGTATTGATGATTTGATTGATAAAGGTCTTAAGCAAATGATCAAGTTACTTTACAAATGTCTTTTCTTTAATTTTTTTTTGCACCTCTAATGTTCTTTTCCATGGGAATGCACTTTTTCATTGAATTTTGGGAGCTCCTCTAGCTCTTCATTTAATCAGTTGAAAAGCCTGTATACTGGGAAAAGATGTCAGCATTCATTGTTTTCCCATGATTTACTGAGCTTGTCAGTTCTTCTTTTTAATTAGCCAAGGTTTGTTTGATTCATTTAATGTATCTTGTGTTATCTTCATCCTTTCTTTTGTGGTTTTCATTTGTTATGATATTGGTTACCTTATACTATATGTATTCGTATTAGTTATTTAACCCGTTATAAAAAATGTGATATGTTAATGTATGTCAAATGTTATCTAGTTATATTTTATTTATGGGTCAAAGGGATAATTACATAGTTTGTCTAAGGTATTTTCCAGTATTTTATGGAGGTGTAAATAATAGCATAAATACATATTACATATGTTTACACTTGGTCAGTATTTTTAGCGCTTAGTAGGAGTATTCTTTAAGTTAATTTTATTACTAGATGGAGTAAGTTTTCTTGGGTGCTCCGGCTGAGGTACCCTAGATTATTTTATTTGCTCTTTCAGAATTGCAATAACAACTTCACTTATCTCATAGGTTAATAAGGTATAAATTATTTTATTAATGTTATTCATTTCCTTTATTCATTATTTCTTTCTACCCAGGTTGTCTCTGAACAAGTAGCAAGCTGACAATATCTTTTTACCCTTAGGCATGAAGCCTTGTTTTTACTTTGTAACCTTTTCTCTCATTCACTTTTAACCATATTGTTCACTTAGCCCATTTTAATTACTCAACACCTTTATAGTTTTCTTTACTTATGAGATTCACACCACTGCTGGCTTGGCACCCAGGAAATTATGCTGGTAGTGGATCAGTTGACCAATGGGATATAGGAAGTGGCCCATTGAAGTGGAGAGGTTGCTGTTGAGGTATTGGGGATGGTTTGTTGGCAGGAGTTTATAGGTTTCTGGGAGGTGAAATGTTTGCCCCTGCCAAATCTGCATCAAACTCTTGGTTAGTCCATGTTGCCAGTCTCTTTTGATTCTTTCCATCACATCAGCGCTCAATTGATGTAGTTTTGTTAGATTCTTAGTCTGTTTTCTCCACAAAAATGATGTTACCTAGATTCATAGTGTGCAATGCCATAGGCCAAATTACACTTAAAAAAAGTAAAAAATTAAATTCTTGGCTTCAATCCTCCAACTGCGTGAGTTAAGTCTGGCGTGCCTGTTGCTTGAAATTGGGTTTTCCAAGATCTTCTCCAGTGAGCACACCATAGCACTCAAGTCGTTCCCTGCGGCTCTCCACTCACTCCAAATTTAACTCAGGCAAGGGTTTTCTTTGTTGGGCCACGGAAGGCAAGCTGATCCACAGCCACATCGAAGATGCTCTCAAGTCTCTCTTGTGGCGAGTCATTCTTCCCCACTTCGGCAAGCCTTTGTGACTCGGCTTCGTCAACCAAAGCCTGGCCTCTCGCAGGTCATGTCTCAGGACAAGCGCAGAGCAGGACCAAACAAGTCCTTCAGTTAGGAGTCCCGGTCAAGTTCATCAAAGCGCTAGCTAACAATAAATAAAAAACGTCAGAGAGGCCAAAAAAATACTCCGACTGCACGCCGAGGCTGTGTCCCATAGCAACAGCAGCTCCCCACCTCGTCATATGATGATTTTCTGATTGGGAACCTCGCTTTAGCTAGCTCCTCTAGGCAAGGCCTCATAGTCCTCGCAAGATGGACCATGGCCAAAGGTTGACAAAATTGACTACGACAATTCACACCCCCCCTCCAAAAAAAAAAAAAGAAAAAAGGTAACAAAAGAATAAGGGAAAAGACGAGGAAATTCCAGCGACGGGATTATGGAAATAAGACCAGATCTCACCTGGTTTATTTATTATTAATTAGGACCTCTATAAATCTCTACTCCTGACTGAGGAGTAACATGCTTTTTATACTCGATAACACCACCATCCATGCTCGATCGCGTATATATTTATCGACCAAAGCTATAGTACATGTACAAGGAGCCGGTCACATTGGATGTAGTTCGTTTTCAATTTTTTCCTCTTTTATTCAAGCTAATGATTCAGTTTTAGCTGGTAGTCGGATGCGACGATTTGATTGCCAGCACCACCGCCAATCGAACACAAGCACCTGCCCAAAAAATCCCACTTGTAAAATGCTATATAAAGAGTATTGATCAAGGGAGTTCATTGGGATCTCTATGAGAAGAACCAGGAACTTGATCAAGGTTTTACGTTTGCGTTTGTTTAGAGAGAGAGAGAAAAAAAAAAGAGGGAAAGTAGGCTCCTCCGACTGCGAGTTATTCGCTAGACAAACAAGTGAGACAAGAAAATTAATGTGTAACTATTGGAAGCTTTAGAGCTGACGCGGGCTTGAACCTTCTGAGCTTCGTTATTTTGACCAACGGTGCGTACTTCGACCATCCCCGTTAAATGTGGCTCCTAACTAGAGGGGAGAAGAAATAGTGAAATGTATATCTGCCATTTTACCGAACCGACGGGGAGACTGCATAGCCGCCGTTTCCGATCAACGAGGTCGAAAATCGTACTTGCATCCAAATGGTATGTAAGAGGTTGACCGTCAAGAAAATTCTTACAGTCTCTTGACATAGTTGGTACCTGAAGAGAGTCTCGCAGATCGTCAATTTGCATCTAGTCCTATTGTCTTCTCCTCGATTGTTCTTGTTGTATGTCTGCTCGAGTCATCTATCCTCCACAAAAGGGGGATATGGACAATGGACAAGAAGATAGAAACTTCAAGCTGCTTGTTTTGACAAAAACTCAGTATTGTTAATCGCTTCCTTCAGACGCTCTTTGGAGTTCTATCATAAGAGCACACTTACAAAATACCTCGTCGGATTTTTTTTTTCTGATCTATAATTGATACTCCTATTCCTCCTACTCCGCCCCTCTGGGCCCTGGCCTCTCAATCTACCCGAGGGATCTGTCTGGTCTGAACTAACAACTCAGCTCTCTTTTACCCCTTGATTTCGACTGAATTCAAGAACTTCATCATGTCTTCTCAAAGCTCTCAAGATTTCGAATCAGACTTACTTATTTTCAATACGGATGAATTCAACTTTTTATCCCATCCTTTATCAGACTCAGCCCTTGACCACACCCAAATGTCATTGTCATCGGAGGACTTTGGCGATTTGAGTCCTGAAAGAGCATTGCTTCACTCCGAAAGACCACAAGATGATTTCTGTGGAGTCCTAAAAAGAGTAAAGCGAAAGGACGGTCCGGAAATGATGAATGAGCATCAACCTGATCACTTGAGACCGAGTTGTTCAACTCGACAGGCAGAAGAAGATGCTATAGACGGCCTACTTGCGGATCTTCATCGTTCGCACACACCTTCCCGAGTACCTTCTTCACAAGCATCCAGCGACGAAAGCTCACTCGAACCTCTGTCGGAAGCCTTTGAAGTACCTACGCCAGTATCCCCTTCCCTAGCCACCGGGGAGCTTCCGGGCCAACGCGAGTCAAGAAGGCACAGTCATGCTTTCTCCAAGCCAGTGTTGGAGAGTGAAATATTCCAACGGTTGAGGCCAAATTCCATCATGGCCCCACCGCGCCATCCGACTCGCTCACATAAACGGGCCAAGTCTGAGACACCTTCAACTCTCAACAGTCCAACCGAAGAGCGCAAGCATTGGACGACGGATGATGATGGGTTTCCCGGACACTTCTCCCACTTCCATCTCGAGGGTGCCTGTCATCCTTACTTACCAGGCTCAGTACCCCCCTCTCCCATGCGCGCACCAATCAACCTCAGCTCTCCTCTGATAGCTGATGTTAACGTAGCCAAAAGCAGGTCAGGATCTTTATCATTTGGCCAAAGGTTTTCCATCTCTTATACATTTTGCGCAAGCGCTGACTACAAGTTGGGATGTGATTAAAAAACGTTGTTCATCTTTCATAAAATTTCGAAATAATTTCAAAACCTAGGGTACTGGTAACAAAAACACACTGTTTTTACCCCGAAAAATCGACTTTGATACCATTTTCGAGCTGTTTATTAGGTGCTGTTTCTGTTTCAGTTTTTTATAACTAGGACTCAGGAGACATTAGGAGTCCACCCATCTCTGACCTACACGAGTGAAACAAAAAGAACTGAGCTTTGGATGATAACATCTTTTTACACTTTTGGAATGATGATGAATTTGATTTGATACAGGGTTCCAACTCGTTTTCCATTCGTCAGACCCGAAAGCAAGAATCAAGCACTCTCAAATAAAATTAACCATACTTCCACCTGAGGGTAGTTCCTCAGGCGGCATTCCTATCATCAAAGTTGAGCAACTCCACTTTCCATTTGCACCAATCCTTCACCTTTGTTTTTTACGCTGAATAAGTTCGGTTCACTTACAACAAAATAAAGGCAATCTATCCTTCCCAAGGTACGATTCACAAAACTGGAGACCAGACCTTGGTTCGTCGAACGGATGAAAATTCCATAGGGGTGAAATTAGGCGTAGACCCGGCAAGTGTTTCCTTTCCTATCCTCCCTTTTTTATGTTTCGTGCAGTCTGTGGAGGAATAGTGATAATCTGATTTGGGAACAGAGAACCAAAGTTGAGAATTTAATGTGGCATTAATACATGATTTGATTGATTATGATACAATTTAGTATGGCGCCATGATACTAAGCCACACCCAATCTCGTACCCAAGAGAGGTATACGGCACCTTATCTCTTAGGTTCCGGGATTGAAACCAACAAGCTGCTGATCACAATGAACGAAGATAGCTCTCTGCATGCGGGAGTACCGTGAGCACGATTTCTGACTTCCAAGATGATTTAATCTGTTCACGTCTTGATTCCGAGGATTTTCTTCAACTGAAATGTGTCGGATGATAGGCCCTCACTAGCATTCGCTATCTTACTATACCTCCCAAGCGAATCTACAAAAGCATTCCAAGCTGATTTGACCATCGAAACTAGCGTTAGGAATGAAATAGGAGCATCGATTCGGAAGATGTGGGCCAGCCCAAAGTAAGCAAACGTTCCGTCTTTCGTTCCATCTCCTTTTCCTCGTTATCCATTCTTTCCTCATTCTCAAGATATGAAATCAATGTTATGCAACACTAACCTTCATTGCTTTTTCTCCTGTCGTGTCGTCTGTCATTCGTCTTGTTGAAAAAATAGGGTTTGGAGATTGAATTACGATGGCAAAACAGAGCTGGGCTGTTTGAAGATGCATTTCTAAGATTTTCAAAAACCCTATTAAACACAGTACACGGTCATTCTACTACTTTTGCCATTGCTCTTTTCCAACAACCGAAATCAGGTCAATCAATCAAACTTGGAAAACACCTTCCTTTTCAATACAACAATTAGTAAAATCATCAACATTGATCTACACATACATTTAAACAAAGAAAACCGTATATTTTACATACGACTATCCTTCTATTGCCCATCTTGCTATCGTCCTTCTTTGAAATTTTGACGGTTTGTCTCATCAATCAAGTCATAACTAATCATTCGAATTGAATAAAAAACAAAAAGAAAACAAAAAGCACAAAAAAACAATTATATCAAATTTAGTCATCCTTCATACATACATACCACATTATAATCAGATTGCAGAATCAATTGAACTTACCTTCCATGTACATATATTTTTGTTTCTTGCCTCTTCAAAAAACCAACTCACCGATACAAAAAAACAGGCTACAAAATCAGGACACTTGTAACTGTAACTTTCATGTATATAAAATTTAGCTAGTGAAAAACTCATTTTAGCTTCAATCAATTGGACTTGATGGGGGGCTAATGCATTCCTTGTTGGAGATATCCGCCAGGGACAAGCTGCACCAAATCCAAAGTATTCCACCCCAATATACTTTAATTGAAGTCTGTGACTCACCATCTGAGGAAAACTTAGCTCAGCTTGCTTGAGGAACATGTCGCCACACAGGTTAGCGCAGAGCTAGAGATAAGCAATGTATGTCATATGGCATCCATTGTTCATGCTTTTTATCTCGAGTTCAAAACCAATGTGGATCAGCAGATTTGGTAGCAAGGATAAGATTTGTTTTACTCCAGGGACAAGGTTATGAGCATATGTAGAGTGAATAAAAAATGAGATTGTGTATAACCATCCAGCTTTAGCTTCTTCTGGTCCGAAGCTGATAAGGATAGCTTGAAGGGAGGTATACAGACCCTCTCCTTTTCGCTGTCATCAGATCATACAGTACAGCGATACATGATCAGATGAATGTGCGCAGATTTCGAAAGAAATTGAAGAGAGTAAAGGTTCGAATAGTAGTCGGTTGTATCTTCGTCGTTGGACTAGGAACCAAATCGAGACGTCACTAAGAGACCGGGATTGAGCAATCTTTACTGATGTGACCCGATTGACCGCACTAGACAAAAACGATCATGTGTTTGAAGGTGTTTTGGATAAGAAAAGAGAGGTTAAAAAATTGAAAAGTTGAAAGACAGAAGGATTGAACTGACAGAGTAGCAGCTCTTAGCTTGAGGACGAGAGCAATCTTTGCTCACATGTCCTACTTCACCGCAATTGAAGCATTTTTGAGCTCCGACGCAGTCTCTAGATAAATGTCCGATACCCCCACAGGTCTAAAATTGGTTGGAAAAAATACAGCGAAGAAGTTTATATCTTGACCTCTGAGTAGTTTCAAGAAGTAGGAGAAATTGTACATAGCAGTTTCTCGACCCTCCCCCACCTCTTCCACGGCCTCCCGAGTATGATTGATACCCTTGGTCGCCTCCTGCCTGTGGACAATCACGCGAGAAATGACCTTCTTCACCACTAGAATAAATGCGTATAGAGGATTGCGGCGAAGTCAGATTATTTTGTTCATTGACACGGATCGTTCCCAGGGATAAATATGACAAGTGTTGGAGTGGACCAGGGCTTCGGTACTGCGAAGGATATAAAGAATCGCTAGACGTATTTTACCATTTGAAACAGTCGTTCTTTTGTTGAGAACAGTCGCGACTCTTTTAGTGGATCAGATGACGGATTCAAATAATAAAGCAAATTAATTGAGGGAAATAGATCATCGCTTGAGATTCTAGTCGCATTAATACAAACGAAAAAGAACACTCAACTATGTGACCTGATTCACCGCAGGTGTAGCAGCTTTTGGGAGCTGTAGGATTTGAACAGTCTTTGGAAATGTGACCTTCCCCCCCGCACTAAGAAGGATGACGGAGATTAAATATTCAAATCAGGGAATGGTCTTCCAGGGACCAGGATGATTTAGGGAAAAAATGACTGACGTTGTAGCAACTCGGAGTCCCTGACTTAGGGCAAGCAGCGGCCAAATGACCGCCTGGTGAAATGCGGATACCATCCATTATTAAAAGACAAAGGCGATGGGAAGACGAATCAATATTTCAAGTAATGTCGTGTCGTGATCCAGGCCTGAGGAGCACTTACCTCCACCACAGTTGTAACAGCCTCGGTTCATTTTCCTGGATTGTATCTAATGAACATCGATTATTTTTTTTCGGAAGAGTCAGATGTTGCGGTGTGTGAAAGAGTAGCTCATGGGCTTGAGCAAAATAACGAAACAGAACAAGTGGAAATTTTGATACTCACGTGAAGTGAAATGTAGCGAATAATATTTTCGTGGAATATGCCTTCTTGGTTGATATGTATCTTCTGGGTCAGATGGTCCTACTAGCGAAGATTAGATACAATTCAAGGACTGGCGGAATTTCGCCGCGCTCTTCTGGGGCGCCCACAAAGCACACGATGCTCCAACTTCTAATCCATGAAACACTAGCCCTAATCCTCTAACTCTACTGACCCTAGCCCTGATACACCCCCCTACCCCCTCCTATCCTTGCCACCGCATCATTGACACGGCCTTCTGACCTGAGCCTCTTACTTGACGTGGACCGCGTTTGCGGTCTCCCTTACTGGGTTACCTTGATTTCTGGCACCATGGGGCCGTAGCTACATGGGCGTTATGAAAGTAGGTTTTAGAAGCACCAGTTGGCAGTGAGATGATGTGAGTTGGGGTGTGGGTTTCTAGTTGAAGTTACTATGTGTGTTCCTCTACTATTCTACATGGTGAAGGAATTGCAGCTTCCATTCTAGAAGAAAATTACGGTTCTCAAATCAAGGCATAGACAGCAGGGAAAATTTAGAAAAGTTGAATCATCCTGCATGGCTTTCATTTCAGACCTTGGGGTGCCTCTTTGACCCAGATGATGGGGCTACTCTTATGTATCTGGAAATGTGAAATATGCAGGAGGAGGATGGAAATGACTTGTTATGACATCCCTTGTGAAGTTAAGTATTACGAAACAGCATAACCAGAAAATCTTCCAAGAGACGATTTCAATGTCAGAATGAAATTGGTTTAAGCCCTAAAAACGCAAGGGAAACTATAGACAAGCTAAAGTTTCCGGAACTACACGGCACTTGCAATCAGGTTGCGGTTTTTTGACTTATTTGGTGCTTTATTAAAGGAATATGAGTTGGCCGAATAAAGTTATTTATATAGCTTTTATTTCTTGGAAAGATTCTGTAACACCCTTTTGAGATCTTGGGGAGCGAATGATGATAAAGAAAAAAAAACTACCATAAGGGAAAAAGATCCCAATGGCTGTAAGAAACACCACCTCCATTTGTATTTATATTCTTAGGGAAAGTAGGTAAGACTCAAGAGAAAGACAAAATCATTGGGGAAATTATCATCCCCAACTGAAGAGAGGATAAATTTTAAAAAACATTAATCAATAATCAATGAAGAAATGCTCTTCTAGAATCATTCTTCAAATAAATATCCAAGGTCTCCCCATCTTAAGTGACTAAATCTCAATAAATCTGCTGATATATTTAATGGAAAATAAAGATGAAAAAACATAAAAAAAATTAACAATATGCTGTGAGTTGAGCCTAAATGTTACACTTGGTCCATGCCTCATTCAAAGTATCAGCACTTCTACTTTTTTCTTCTTCTTTGGCTTTAAAAACCACAACAAAAATACACTGGTGTGATGTGTCTCCAGAATGACTTGTGGCACTGACATTGTGACTATACCACATGTTGATTGACGAGAAATTGTGAGTTTTTCATAGCTGAAAAACCCTTGGAAAAAGAGATATAATGTCTCAATAGGGTTTGTGCAAAGACATAGTGGGGGGGTTATGTAATGATGAGGAACCGCTAATCGCATAGTTAGGGAAAAAAGAAAATTAAAGCTGAAAATTTCTAGCAAGTTTGATTATAGAAAAGAGAAACAAAATCTAGTATATTCTAATCACGTCATCTAGGTATGCAGAAAGGCCATAAAGTTAGTATTCTGCAGGGTTCCACCCCCCTTCTTAGATTTATGTTCTTGAACTTTCCTTTAAAATTTGCGTAAATTGTTTAACTAGGAAACCGGATTTTAATCTTTGGGACTCTTCTCGCCCTGGTGCAATTTTTCTCAGCCATTTTCCCTCTTAAAAGCAATTAACCACCTTTAATTTCTTTAATTCAACGATTAAATATTCAGGCTTGAAAGCTGACAACCCACTTCAATTGCACTCAGACGCCCTTACTTATTAGCTTGTCTAGGAACACTTAGAATTTATCCTCAGGTCCTTTAGATTTTCTACCCCGTCGGATTGCATCTCAGGTCCTTGGGCTTACAGGTTCTACACAACTGAAATGTATGAAACTTTAGAGCCAATTTTAAGAAACTTTTGGAGAATCGAATACTTTTTCAGGCCGTTGAAAAACTCCTCATCAGTAGAAATTCTTACCCGAGTTCATTTAGGGAATTTTCATATAGATTTTTATAAAACATCTTTGCTTGCTGCCCAAAGTTTTCGCATTGAATGCCGTCAAATGGCACTAAACTTAATCCAAGCGTGCCTAAAGCTTGGTCGTTGTTTAGATGGTATCTGATGACGAGGAACTAATTTTTTATACAGAATTTTGGCAAGTTCTATTAAATTTACTTTGAAATTAGTTAATTTTACTTGTGACCTCCCCTATGGTTGGCTGAAACCTCCCTAGTGTAATTACAGCTTGGTTGGAGGGACCTTACTATATCTTTCATGATGATTATGATGATTTTCAGGTGAATTTTTCAAAACAAGCCTACTTGATCGCGAAATTAAAATCCTTTTCCGATTAGTTATAAAATGCTGCGGCTCTGCGTCGTCCCCGGGTCAGTTCCTGGTTTGAGTTTGGTCGCCGGGTCGAGCAGGGTTGGGCCAGGACTGCTTATGTAATCGGGATTGATAGCAGCAGGCCACCGCCATTATGCCCCATCCAAAGTGTTGCCGCCTCAACCATCTCCACCAAAATAGTGCTCCAGCTATCACCCGGATACCCAACAAAAGATGGCCCATCTCACCACCAACGCCTTCACTCGTCGGTTCCTCACAGCCACAACTCGTTTGACAGTCAACAAGCTCAATACTTCCTCCACCCGGGCCCTCTCCTGCCTGGCTGCCCAATACCCTCAACCTCGATCACTAAAAGCCCATTCCTCTGGTTCACCTTTGAGCAACTTCAACTCTCGCCTAATTCAAACAGCCGCAGATTCGGACGCCGTTAGCCCCGACAAAATACCCTCGAACGATGGTGATAAATTTAACATTACCCTAGACGCTGGTAAGTCACTTTTGATTGATTGGTCCCTCCTACTTGGAACCAGAAATGAATTGTGCGAGTTTTATGTTTGCTGACCATATCCCACGGTTCGGTTCTTCCAGATTATTATCAGACCTACAAGTGTGATGCTCCGTCGTTGCAGCTAGAGATGACCAAGGCAGAACTGGTACAGATGTACCGATGGATGGTCACCATGCGAAGGATGGAGATGGCGGCGGATGCGCTTTACAAGCAGAAGATGATCCGAGGATTTTGCCACCTTGCGATTGGTCAGGAGGCCGTCAGTGTTGGGATGGAGTCAGCCAGTTGAGTCGATCGTCCCAAGCGGCAATCTTGACAATATTGCATCGTCGATCGGCCATCGTTTTTGATGATACTAACGCACTTGATGATATGTCCGAAGTTCAAGCCGATGACAAGGTTATCACGGCTTACAGATGTCATCCGTTTGCAGTATTGAGGGGAGGAACGATCAAAGGGGTAATTGCCGAGCTGTTGGGTGAGTCGACTATCTGCCTCAGCTAAGTTAGGCTTGTCCCTTGTCCTTATAACTTGCCCCATCACTTCCAGGCCGCAAGGATGGGATGTCGAGCGGCAAGGGAGGATCGATGCACATCTTCACTCCAACTTTCTTTGGGGTAAGTGACGGCTTGAGAGTTAAACTCGCTTCGAGTTATCTAACCTCTTGGGAGTCTTTCATTCAGGGAAACGGTATCGTTGGTGCTCAAGTGCCCGTCGGAGCAGGCATTGCGCTTGCTCAGAAATACCTCAACCAAGACGACAAGCACGCCACCTTCATCATGTATGGTGATGGAGCATCGAACCAAGGTCAAGTCTTTGAAGCATTCAACATGGCCAAACTTTGGAACCTTCCCGCTGTGTTCGTGTGTGAAAACAACCTTTACGGAATGGGCACGAGCGCGGAGCGTTCGAGTTCCAACACCAAGTATTTTACCAGAGGCGATCAAATCCCAGGTCTTCAAGTATGCCTCTCAAATACTCTTGTTGCTTAGCGTTTTCAGGCAAAAAAGAGCTGACTCTTTGTCTTGGACAAAATAGGCCAATGGGATGGATGTACTATCGGTTCATAATGCGTGCAAATATGCCAAGGAATGGACAACGTCAGGCAAGGGTCCACTGTTGCTTGAATTCATCACCTACCGATACGGTGGACATTCAATGTCCGACCCTGGGACGACCTATCGAAGCCGAGAGGAAATCCAGCACATGCGTAGCACCAACGACCCAATCACTGGTCTCCGTAACCGATTGCTCGAATGGAACGTCATCAAGGAGGCCGACTTGAAGGCTATTGACAAGCAGGCCAAGGCTGAGGTCGATGTTGCCGTCGAGGAAGCCAAGAAAAGCCCTGTGCCCGACCCAGCTACTGTAAGACTACTATCACAGACTCCTGCTTCCGCCCCATATACTGAATCTGCGCATCTTTAGGATATGTGGACCGATGTCTATTACAAGGGTACCGCACCCAAGTGGATGCGTGGTCGCGAAAAAGAAGAGGTTCATCGGTACTCACCCGAAGAGTGCAAAGGTACACATATGCTTGTTCATACTGATATATAGGAAGATGCTGATTGAATCTACCTCTACAGACCTAATGTAATGTCCGATTGAGAGCAAGGCTTGCCGAATTTGATTGCCCGCCAAGATCGCTACTCCTTCGTTTCGGTTCCCATCAGAGACTAAAGATCAACTTGAGAGAAAAACAGCCTTATAGACGGGACCGGTGCCACTTATTTTCTTACTTGCTTAATCCCTTCATCGTCTTCTTCTCTGCCTTGTTGTTTCTTCTATCTACGAGTAAGGAGGCGTCTATGTAGGTCTCCCTGTCCCATCCCCCCCGAAAGTCCCATCCCTCCAAAACTTCCTTACTTTGGCCATAAGTCACTTTACACACCTATACTTTGATGTGATGAGGTTGTTTGTACATAGACCTGATGAAATGCCACCTCTTACTATACTGGTTTATTTCCTGGGATTTGATTCTATTTGTCAGCTGGCAAGTAAAACACAGTCACCCCTAGACTGGCCAACAGATTATTTTACTACACCATCTGCAGTTTTCCAACCTCAGTAAGCCCCATATAAAGTTGTGCCCTCTGAGCTCTGTTGATCCCTAGACTTTCAGAAGAGAAGATAATAAGAACCTCATTTTTATTTACCCATTCCTCTTGAGCTTGAAGATATATCAACAAATCACTACTTTATAGCTTGCTGTTAGATTTTGGCGAAGAGAAGGAAGGAAGGGGACTTTTGAACATTGGGAGACTCAAATGGGGACTTGGGTTTTTTTGAGGAGAACTGATAATGTTTTACTCTGATCAGGCTATGCTTAAATAGACTAAATACAAGAGTTCAAACTGTGGTTGAAAAATAACAATAATGAATAAGAGAAATTGAATAAAACTTAAGAGACAGAAAAAATAGGTTCTTGGAAGTAATTGAATAGACAGGCATCTCAGTCTCTTTTAGTCAAGCTAGACAAATTAATCAAGACAAAATATTTTTATAAGTCACAAATAGTATGAGGCATTAATTCAACTAATTAAATTTTAATATCAGAAAGTGAATCAAGAAAGAGAACAATCAAACAAATAGTGCTAGGAGTTTGTAAATACAATAAAACCTAGTAAATAAATGCAGTGTTCTAGTTTGATCAAGTTGATATGGGAAAAGATATTTAAAGGATTGACATGTGGTGATTTTGGGAGGAACAGAAGAATGAAAACTCAACACTTGCTTGACCCATTCAAATCTACATATCACTGTCTGGATCTTCACGCCTGAAATTTTCAAAACTTATCATTGGCAGGGTGTGAACTCAATTGGATCTCCTCAGAACCCATCTACAACTTGCAAGCTGCTGGTCCTTCTCAGCAAATTTCCATCAAGGGTTTCCAAGTCTTCAAGAGTAACCTGCTGCTGACACTATTGAGATCAAATAGAAAGAAATGAGGTGCTAGCTGATTCAAGAAACCAAAGAAACAACTCACAGCAGCTTTTGAGGAGGATTTGAAGTGTTGGGGATTCCCATAAGACTTATGTACACAATAAGCAAATCCTGCCAGCATACCTAGTTGACCTATTTTCAAGATAATTGAGTTGGTTTTGATTGATGATATCAGTCAGCTAAGCTGTTCCCCACAATCACTAATTTTAGCATTTGAATTCATTCTACATTCTGAGTCAATTACAATGAGTGATTTAATGCAGCTATAATTAGATTATTTAATGGGAAAGAAGGGAGATCAAACATTATTTATGTTGAGACAAGAAACCCTTTCTTGTTTTCTCCAATTCTATAGGGTCAAGTTTGAAAATATTTCCACTAACATTTCTGTGATTGCATTCAAATCTACTACTTTGTGAGATGAAAAAGGACAATTGCTACAAGAGGATGAATTAATCCTCAGGGATAAGACACAGAAGAAAAGTTGATTAATCTCTTAGCTAACATAAGAGAACTGATCATTTGAAGGATGAGTAATTCCAAGGATCTGTCTGTAAATTCATCAGTTATCATGGCCACTGCTATGATCAGTATTTAAAAATGATTTCAGATCAAATCAAAATCAGATCAGTGGATTAATACCTATTAATCTAACAATGTGACAATATTATAAATATACCTATCTTATCAAGATAAACATTATGGGTATTGGATATATAGTCATAAATTTCTCAGGAAGCATTCTGACAAAAGGAATAATAGGCTGCTGCAGCATGTTTGTATCAGACTCTCACATCTGGCATTACATAATTTGAAATAATCTAATATAATATCAGACAGAACTGGTATTTTGTCTACCAAAACTGACATTTTATAAGTTAATATATTTATAAATATTAATAACAGATCTTGTAATATAATTATTATGATATGATCAATTGCCACTAAGGAATGCAGATCAAAGATGTGTCCCATAACACTACCTTAGTAGAAATCACCTCATAACCTTAACAGATCCTCCCAAAAGGATCTGTCTTCCCCCTGGAGCTCCCCAGTACCTCCCTGGTCCTGGAAGCACTCACAGTTTCCCCCTGAGGAGATCTTACAACATATAAACAGATTGTAACCAGTTGTTTATCCCCCAGAGAATATTTAGAACACACCAGCACAGTACATACCTTAGAGTTATTTCCTATGCTTAGTTCCCCATTCTCCACCAATACCCCAATTCTGGATAATCTATAGTTTAATACTGTTATATCATCAAGAATTGGCCAAAACCTAACTTCAATAAGGTAGAAACCACAAACCCAAGTGAGTACTCCTTGGATGCCTATTAATACTCTGTATTGATTTGGATGCACCCTTTTTAGAGCAAGCCTCTCGGACAAGACTTACTGATTGAGGAATAATCCTTTTTACAGGATATTTTACCAAGAAACCACTTTTAAATCATCAACATGACTTAGTGACAACCATTAACCACAGTTAGTTCCACACCCAGGCTGACATGTGGTAAGTGGTTGTAACTAATTCAGGTTGATGATTTAAGTGTTGGTTTATTAGTAAACATCCTGTAAAACAGATTAATCTTCAATCAGTAAGTCTTGTCTGAGAGGCTTGCTCTAAAAAGTGCACATCCAAATCAATACAGAGTATTAATAGGCATCCAAGGAGGGACTCACTTGGGTTTGTGGTTCTTACCTGATTAAAGGTAAGGTGTGGCCAATTCTTGATGGTATAACAGTAATAAACTATATATTATCCAGAATGGGTGTATTTGATGGAGAATGGGAACTGGAAAGGTAAATAACTACTAAGGTATGTACTGTGCTGGTGGTCTAATATTTCCCTGGGGGATAAACAGATGTTTAAAAGCTGTTTTTATATGCCAAGATATCATCTTGGGGGAACAGTGGGCGCTTCCATGACCAGGAGGGTACTGGGCATCTTCAATGGGAAGACAGATCCATTGTAGGATGTTTTAGAGTCAATGATGTGATGTAACACATCATTGATCTGTTGTCCATATTATTATAGAATCACATCATAGTATCTATATTAATTGATCTGTTATTAATGTTAATATAGAGATGAATCCATAATGGTTTCATTTAATATTGACACCTCTTATTAGTATTGTTTATTATAATTCTGATATATTTAATTTTTAAGATATTCAAGTACATATCTTATACGTGAAAAATTCCAATGATAAGTAATGAGGGAGTAATCCAAAGGAAAGAGTGACATCTGTTACTCTGGATATTTCAAGTGAAAGGTGGGAAAAGGTCTAAAGGTTATGTGTCTTGTATAACAAGAGTTCATAGAGTAACCTGAATTGTTCATGTATTATTAAATGAATGTATAATGTCAATTATTGTAATGAATATACATTAATAATTGTAAGTTATTACTTTAAATGGATTTAATAGTAATAACAATAACAATAATAATAATGAATAAGAAAAATGTTAGTAATCCTTTTTAGATTAGTGATAATATTAATACTTGCAGTTATTTGGTACATTTCAGGTACTGTAATATGTACTCTGTGGCTGAAAATACCAATAAATGGTTCTTTATCTATTTATTGCGTGTTTGAAAATTAATTTTCCAAGGATTTTATTTAATTAAATTTCACTTATATTTGGTAAAAAGTAACATAAGGGTAATACCAATTTCAGTATTTGGTCATGAGTGTGGCCTCAACTCAGATCCTTCTGTTCAAGGTAGTCATTTCTAAGCTTGTGAAATGATCATGTATAAATTATGTTTTGTTCAGAATATCAAAGTAAATAAAGATAATAAAATAAACAATAATTATAATTATTCAAGCTTGCAGTTTCAAGTAAAACATAGTAATATCTTGGTGGCTGAAAGTCCAATTCACTCAAGTTAGGGACCTATGAAGTCAGGAGGGTAACTTTTATCTGAGATCATCAAGCTGCCAAAACCCAACTGGTAGAGTCCCCAGATGTAAAGCCGCTTGGTTTGGCACTAGCAGGTGCCTTTTGTTGGAATGTTGTCAGTGTAACACTGCTGTGACACTCACAACTGAATCACAAAGGATCCCGTCACTTCTCACTTCTCACTTCTCACTTCTCACTTCTCCACTCACCACCGAAGTCACTCTCATCATCAGTCACACATCAGCAAGATCAAGATTCCCCAACTTCTCCGACTCACTACTAAGAAGCTTTAACTCTGGAAAGCCTTTGTAGCTTCCAACTTGGTGAGAAATGCAACCAGCATGCATTTCAACTTCAATCATTCATCATCATCAAAATCACTAATCCTCTCTTCTTTTACTCTCAGTCACTCAATCTGATCTTGTTCACTACTTACTAAAACAATAAAATAGCTATTACCTACAATCTTTAGGGTTTGTTTCACTTCCATTCTTTCTCATTTAAAATCAACAACTGATCTTATCCTCAATTTCAGTCCACTAGTCTTCTACTATTCAGTCCATCTTATCAATCAATTATCTTAGTTAAAAAACAAAACCATTGAGGGTTGGTTCTCTTTCTTTCATTCATTTCTCATCTTTATACTTTTCTAATCTTTTGTCATAGTTTTTCTGGTCTTATCTTTGAGCAATAAAATATTCAAACAGGCACAGCTTTATTACGATTAACAGTCGAAATACGCTACCGAACGACGACGATCAAGTGCTCTAACTTTATCAAAGGACCAGAATACCTCTAACAAACAATGGACGCTATCAACTCTTCCGTTCTCAAAACCGTCATCGAAGGAATACCCTTACTCACCATGGACAACTACACTCATTGGAGACAACGTGTATTCAACTTCCTCAATGTCGTAAAATTGAAAGATGCCCTTACCTCAACAAATGAGAAACTATCTGAAGAAAATAACCACTTCCTTAAAGCAATTTTAGTCGCAAAACTAGAATCCAACGTCCAGGCGAACGTAGTCGACTCAAACAACGAAGACAATGCCAAGCTCATCTGGCTGTCAATTGTGAAGTTTTTTGCCTCAAACCAAGCATCAAACAAATCTCGAGTCTTTCAATTGTTCCTACGCGCTCCGTACACGCCTAACGACATACCTGGATTCATAACAACTATGAAAAATTTTCAATCCCAGCTCATTGAAGTTGGCTGGAACTTCTCGGACGACGCGATCGGACACATGGTCATTCACAAATTTCCCCAAGATATGAACAACATTGTGAACCAGATCACTCACTCCGACAAGGAACCTACAATTGACATGGTCTTTGAGCACCTCCGAGTGCATGAACACAACGTTGAAATCCGTACAAATGCTGCCGGATCGAAGACCAATCCTATTACGTTGTACACAGACGATGCCAAAAAATGTCGAAGAGGAGCTCACAATCCTCTAGCCAACCATACACAAGAGAACTGTTGGACCCTCTATCCAGACAAACGTCCGGCCCACTTTTTGAAGAAAACCACTCCAAAGACCGAATCTTCTGTTAGTAGCTTTCATTCATCCTTATCTAGGTCACCTCATCTATTCATACTCGACTCGGGATCATCTGCTCATATGACGTCAAATCGCAATCTGTTTCACACCCTAGAACTCAAAGAACTAGGACGCGTTCAAACCAGCTCTGCGATGGATCAACTGGAGATAAAAGGGATTGGATCGATTCGCCTAAAAAACGAGTTCGGCGAGATTTTCCTCAATCACATTTTGTACATCCCCGACATTATTGTAAATCTCTTATCGGTTCGATGCCTAGTGTTAGAAGACTACATTGTTCAGTTTCACAAAAACTCATTTGAAATTACTAAGAATAACGATTTGAAAATGAGCGGAAACTACATAGGAAATCTTCCCAGTCTTGACTTTGAGAATGTTAATCACTCCAGCTTTATATCATCCGCTGAGTTCATCCATAAATCCCTAGGACATGTGAGCTATCATCAACTGAGGAAGAAACTAGGAATTCCCCTCAAAATCGTCAACAACTGTGAATCCTGTGCCGTTGCAAAGGTTACCAAAGCTTCGTTCAAATCAAAACACAAGCCAGCTTCTAGACCATTTGAAGAGTTACATTTTGACCTAATAGGACCCATATGGCCTCAATCATACGACGGAAACAGATACATTCTAACGATCGTCAATAGCTGCACTAGATTCTGCGCCGCCATCCCCATAAAGCTCAAAAGCGACGTAGCGGAAACGATCTCATTTCTAGTTGACTATGAAGTAAAACTTTTTGGATACTATCCATCTGTTTTTCATTCCGACAGAGGATCTGAATTCTTAAACTCAAACATGAGCGAATACTGTTCCTTACACCTAATCAAGCAGCGAACCTCCGATGCGTACACTCCACAACAAAACGGGATAGCTGAGAGATTCAACAGAACAATTCTCGAATCAATGCGAACCATTCTGGAAGACTCTGGAATAGATCGCAAATATTGGAGCGAAGTCGCAAAAGTCAGCTGTCTAACACTAAACCAAATTCCGACTCACAGGACAAACAAGTCACCCTTCGAATTATTCAAAAACAGATCCCTTCCTCTCAATTATTTCCATCCAATTGGAAATCGTCTGTCCTTCCTAATTCTACCCGAACAAACACAGTCAAAGCTACGACCAAAAGGAAAACTAGGCAGATTAATTGGTTATACCGATGAACTAAGATCCTATCGAGTGCTGTCGGACGAAGGAAAAGTCATAGACACAAAGCATGTTCAATTTCTAGAATACTCACCACCTGCTTCCAAATCATCAGACTGGGACATCTCCATTGAAGAAGAGCCAGTAATACATAGAGTTGTTGATGAAACAGTTGAAGAAACAGACAGCACTGTAGACGAAAGCAATGACGACATAGCAACCAGTCTCACACCCGAACCTGAAAATACACGGATGCTTCGTGAACGTACCTCTCAGATCAAACCAGTGAAGTACTTGTACTTAACCTCAGATCCCAACTCCTACAAAAGCGCAATGCAATCGAGTGAAAAAGACAAATGGCTTGTTGCAACTGAAGAAGAACTTTCCAACATCGAGCATCACCAAGTATGGGAAGACATGCTCAATACCCCAAACTCGTTTTTACGCACGCTCTGGGTCTTCAAAACAAAACCAGCCACTCTATCCGCAGAAGAGAGAAAGAAAGCTTGCCTATGTATAAAAGGATACCTTCAAATTGAAGGAGAAGACTATGAAAACACGTTTGCGCCGACGGGCAAATTTACGACCCTACTGATGACTCTCATGTTTGCCATTGACAAAAAACTGCCAATTCGACAGTTTGACGTCAAGAGCGCATTCCTTTATGCACCTTTGAAGGAGGAACTGTACATCAAGACGCCAGAAGGATCGTCGAGAAAAGCTCCCTTCCTCAGACTAAAAAAGTCACTTTACGGACTCAAACAAGCCCCCGCAAACTGGTACGAAACGCTAACATCATGGTTTGAAGACATCAACTATCAACAATCAACCTCTGATCCCTGTCTATACATTCATAAGGACAAGCAATCGTTCATATTTTTCCATGTAGATGATTTGGTCGTAGTCGGAAACGTTGATGTGTTTGAAGAACTATTCCTAGCTCGATTTCCCAACTCCACCGCTCACAAACCCGATACATTATTAGGTATGGATGTTGAGAAGACAGAGAGTTCCATTTCTCTATCTCAAGAGAAGTTGATTGACAAAGGACTAGGGATGCTCGGACTAGATGATTGCAAACCAGTCAACACACCACTATCAGTATCGGTGCAACTCAAACCGGCCACTCAAGAAGAAAAAAATGAATTTGCTAAGCTCAACATCAATTACAGAACATACACCGGAATGTTAAACTATCTTTCTTGTCGAACTAGACCCGATCTAGCTCCCGCCGTATCAATCCTCTCCAGCTACAATAACGACCCCGGTATCAACCACTGGAAAGAGGTGATTCATTGCTGGAAGTACATAAAGGGGACAAGACAACTACATCTCACTCTGCGACCTAGTCCTGACGATTCAAAATCAATTCAGCACTTCACCGATGCAACTTGGGCAGACGATCTCGAAACTCGTCTCTCTTGCAGCGGCTCAATCTGTTTCTGGAAACAGTGTCCTGTATCTTGGAACAGCAAGCGACAACGTAACATCGCGCTATCTTCAACCGAAGCTGAGCTTAATGCCTTATCTGATGGGGTTCAAGAGAACCAGTGGATTAAATTTCTTGCGGAGGAACTATGGGACGAAGAGCTTCAACCATCTACGTTTCACATTGACAATCAAGGTTTAGACGAAAAAATCAAGCACTTTGGATCCAACTCAAAGACAAAACATCTGGATATAAAGATGAAGTGGCTACGGAATCTAAACAACAATAATGAAATTACGGTAACCCTGATTCCTTCCGAAGATATGATAGCCGATACTCTCACAAAATCAAGCAGCGTTGAATCTCTGAATAGGCTTCGTGAGAAATGCTTTCTGGTTCATTACTCACCAAGTTGAGGGGGGTGTTGGAATGTTGTCAGTGTAACACTGCTGTGACACTCACAACTGAATCACAAAGGATCCCGTCACTTCTCACTTCTCACTTCTCACTTCTCACTTCTCCACTCACCACCGAAGTCACTCTCATCATCAGTCACACATCAGCAAGATCAAGATTCCCCAACTTCTCCGACTCACTACTAAGAAGCTTTAACTCTGGAAAGCCTTTGTAGCTTCCAACTTGGTGAGAAATGCAACCAGCATGCATTTCAACTTCAATCATTCATCATCATCAAAATCACTAATCCTCTCTTCTTTTACTCTCAGTCACTCAATCTGATCTTGTTCACTACTTACTAAAACAATAAAATAGCTATTACCTACAATCTTTAGGGTTTGTTTCACTTCCATTCTTTCTCATTTAAAATCAACAACTGATCTTATCCTCAATTTCAGTCCACTAGTCTTCTACTATTCAGTCCATCTTATCAATCAATTATCTTAGTTAAAAAACAAAACCATTGAGGGTTGGTTCTCTTTCTTTCATTCATTTCTCATCTTTATACTTTTCTAATCTTTTGTCATAGTTTTTCTGGTCTTATCTTTGAGCAATAAAATATTCAAACAGGCACAGCTTTATTACCTTTTACCAAGCAATGCCTGTGCAAAATATTTATAGCCCAGCTAAAGAGGTCTGTGTGCCTTCACAAATTCTCTGCAGCTGCTGGAAATTTTGCAGAACAATTGTGGATGCTCTTATAGGTCCATTTAAAAATGCCTACTTCAGGTCAAGAAGATTTCTCCCACATGTCTTGTCAGAAGAGGAATAAATAAATGCAACCCTTACTTACTAGATTTCCAATGTTCTAGAAAATTGCCCTGTTTATCTTGAACATTTATTGCCTTATTCCTGAAGCAACCATTTCCATGCAAAGGAAGAAAATCTAACCTACCTTTTTGTGTCCTGCTATAACTTACGACACAGGCTCACAAATCCCAACAATATTCCGGTTTCAAGACAAGGTTTAACATGAGGTGAGAATGTAAGGCAATGGGGCTTGAATTCTTTTTCTTAGAAATCAGAATAAACCCGCTAAACTGCATAGTTTTGTCACAAGAGGAGAACAAACATGGAGTCTGTGAGCGAGTCTGCGGCTGCGGACTCGGATCTTGCGGATCCGTTCGATGCTAGTCAACAGCATACATGCCGCCTGAACGAAGGCCCAACCGATTATAACGAACCATTGCATTAATCACTCAAAGTTGCCTCCTCAAACGTAAGTGTCACACAGTCTCCCTTGGCCATCCTGATTCCCGACCATCTTACCACCCCTTGTTCCTCCTGCCTGACTGGATCTCGCTCCAACAGTAGTAACCTCGATATCTGTCATGTCCTTCCGAGCTGCCATGTAAGTCAATCCTTGTCTTCGATTGTGTCCCATCAAAACAAAAAAAGGGTATGCTAACATCTGAGATTCTTGAATCCGATTTCTTTTAATCTCCTTAGGAAGCACTGGTATGATCCAGCTGTAAGAGTTCATATTCCGTCAACTCGAGTGTTGTGGTAGTCCGGGATTGATGTTTAGTTGTATTTCCACCATATGTCAACCTCAAACCGGTTTAGGCGATCCCAATCTGTCAGCCATTCCCTTCACTCGAAGATGACTATTCCCTGCAGCTGTCAAAGGAGGGGTAATTTTTTCGAGCATACTAATCCTAATCATCATTACTCTCTCCGAATGTGTAGATGTCGTCGTCGGTACTGCCATGGGCGGCGCCACTTGGTACCTTTCCCGTTTGGCACGGGGCCCAGACATCATCTGGGACCGTCGCGGAAACCCCCGTAAGTATGACTTGCTAGACAGTGGACTTGACTAGCTTGCTTGTTTGATTCTCTAAACTTGTGGTTCTCATTTGCAGAACCCTGGAATGATGTCAAGCCTGGGTAAACCTTCTTTTGTCGACCAACCATCCATCATCTCGGTTTTTCAATGCTAACTTTTCTCGGTTCTTTCCTTTGATCCGACCTTTGTCTCATCTCAGCCAAAACACCAAGTTAATGTCAGCTATCTCCATCGTCCTCTCCTTCAACAATTCACTGACACCATTTCCCTTCTTTCGGATCGAATATATAGGTCAGTCAACCAGGAATTCCCCAACGGTACCTACAAACGAGACAAGCTTTAAACTTGGCCTTGAAAGCACCGGACCAGGATCCCGCAGTACCTCTTTTTCACTCGGTTTTTTGTTTCTTGAGTGATGCGTGGGGAAACAGTCCTCTTCCTGCAACCTTTACCTCGATTCTTTTTCTTTTTCACTCGACGGATCAAGTTTATTCTTTTGTTCATTTTCATTTTCATCATCACTTCATTAATCAGAAAGCCCCCAAGCCATTGGTGCGCTTTATGTAACGTGTCTGGCTAGCTTATAGTCGAACTTGCACCCGATCGGCCTATTTTTCTTTCTTCCAAACGTGTCTTCATCAATCTGGGAGAATATTCCACTCGAAGTCCTTCTCCAACGGCCGAGCAACCATAAACAAATCTATGAATAAGCTTTTACCAGCATTGCCTTATTCAAACTCCATGAGAATCATGTCATCTTGACATGCAAATCAGATTTAATCTCAAGCGTGACATTGAATTAAGATGTCAAGGAGACATGTGTCCTGTACTAGTAGTGTTTCGCTAAGGTTAAGATTGATGAGCTTCTGCAGTACCTACTCAGTATCCAATCAAGAGTGGAACCAACGTAACTGAGACAAATATAAACATAGAGACAAGGGTTCTTCCTAACAGGTTTACCAAGGGTTTGTTAGCCCAGTTCATGTACTTGAACTGGGCTATGAATTTCACAAAAGGCCTTTGAGTGAATGGTTTATGTTGGGCTACATTTGAATGATTTTCATGGATGGTTTTGCTCATGCTTGCTTACAACTAAACCTGAATAAAATTCCTGCATGAGCAAGCCCTTGGACAACATGTACACCACATACAACCGTTGATGATAGGTGAGTTATCTTCCAGACAAATACCGGAGAAAAGCTGCCTTCATAGTGAAAATTGGTCCTGAGGGTGGCTTCCAGGCCATTTTCAGGTTTGGCCTGGGAAACCTCAAACCTGTGGGGTCTTCAGGTTGAATTGAGGACCATTGGTGGCTCTCAAGTCAACCACCAATGATCTTAAAAGCTGACTTGAGACCCATTGGTGGTTCTCAAGCCGGCCACCAATGGTCTTCAAAGAGTTCATTGGACAATCTCCTTCTTGATTTCCTCAAGTTCTCTCTTTGACAATCTTCTTTGTTCTCTCTTTGCCAATCTTCTTCTTGAATTCCTTCCCTCCTTCTTGACTTACTCAAGTTCTCTCGATTTCAACCACTTTTTCAAGATACAAGATCACTTCTTCATAAATCAAGCCAAGGCTATTTGGGTGTAAAGTAATCTATCATCTGCATAAATCAATGCACCAAAAAACAAACTCAACCACTCAAATTCTTCTTCTCTGTTATCTATCTTCTCTTATCAAGACCTCTAACAAATTACCCTGATGCACTTGGCCATATCTCTTTACAACAATACCCTTCACTATCCTTGTTAGTCAGCTCAATGACCTCTTCATCTTTCCTATATTTGTTTTCTTATCTCTGTTTTGTGCATTATGATTTTTTGCTGACCTTCTTTATTATATAATCTGATGGGATGATGTTTACTGAGGACAGCAGGCACAATGTGATGATGGTGTTTGAGGTTCGTGGAAGGACATTGCATTGCATTAGAATGAGAACAACATGAGAGGGAAAGAGTAGAAACAAACAAGAGAAAGGAATAATACATACCTGAGGACAGCAGGCACAATGTGATGATGGTCTTTGAGGTTTGTGGAAGGATAGTGAAAGCTCCTTCCACAACTGCTGCCTCAGGTATTCTAGATGTTGAAACTCAAAGAATTTGACAAATGTCAAGTTCCCCCGGTTTCCCTGATTCCTTGGGTGTTTGTCTCTTAGCAATTTAGTCTTAATCAAAATTAATTAACTTCATGTCCTCAAGTTCAAGTTCAACTATATTCTTCTCACTCTACCAGGTCAAATCTACTCTATCAATCAATCAAATCAAGATCAACAAAATATCAAGAAAACCAAACTGCAAAGAAGGAGATAGTGTAATGTAATTAAATATCAGCTATACTAACACTAGCATTGAAATCACTTCTGAGAATTTCTGTCATCTAAAAAAGTTTACTCTCAGCAATAATTGCCTATCATTGCCTTCCCAATATTAAGAATCAAATCGAATTGTGTTGTCCTGTTGGTAATCTTTATCTTTATGTCACTTTCTAACTTCTTCTCCTTCATTCCTTGTTGCTTGATGACTTTGCTGAACCTCATCATTTTATCTTTGTACTTGATCTCTTTCTAATTCTTTATTTCAGATTAAACTCATCCTTTTCTACTAGATACTCCTTCATAACTAACTCATAAAAACATACATGTCTAAGTGGTAATTTTTTTTCTTGTTTTTTGCTGTTTTTCTTCCTTGTTATGTCATTCTTATTTCTAATAAGTTATATTTTAGTGTGTCTGGATTTGGTTTACAATAATAAAAAAACAGAATTTGAATACTACATGTAACATGTGACATGAAAGTGAAATAAGAAAGACATGTAGGAAGCAGAGAAGAAATGAGAAAAGAGAAATGAACAACACAACATAATCTTTCCCTTTTATAGTTCTATTAAAAGTGTCTTTGTCTCAATCTTCTCTATCATAACAGTACATTAATCTACTCTTTATAGTCCAAGTGGTACAACAACTTTCTCTCATCAAAATCATTTCTAACTATTTTTATCTAACCTTTGTCTTCTGCCGTGATAGTCTGGTTTTGGTCTTTAGCAATATAGTCATTTTATAATACAGGGTGAAAGGTAAAAGTAGCTTCATATTGTGCAGTGGAATGTTGTGTAGCTGCTAGAAGGATATTAGTCCTTGGCATCACAGAGCGTGACAGGTTCATAGAGGCAAAAACATATTTGGCAGCAGATGAATTTGGTCACTTCAAAGTCTAGCTGTGCTCTTTTGATCAAGGTTTGAGGATTGTGCGGTATGGCCTTGAGGGTTTTGATCGACTTGGGGTGTTTGCGCACTATGCTAAGGATGTTTATAATCATCTGGATTGCTGTCTTGCAGTCTTCCCGGCTGACATGACAGAAGAGGTGGAGCCACAATACAAAAAGGATTATGAGAACTAGAAATTGTAACTGGATCAGAAAAACGTGCCAAAACTGTGAAGGACCTGTAGGGAACATGACTGACTCGGAAGAGGATTCGGTTGATTATTCATAGACATTTCGCTTTCTATGGTGGAGGGAGAGGAGGGAATCAATGTCGCTGAGGTATCATCATGGGATGGGACGTGTAGACTTGGTAGCACTCGGGCAATGTTGGCAAATCGATGCTTGGCTGCATTACGAACAGACAGGTAGCAACCTGACTGCCGTTGATGATTGTCGTTGAGAAATGACAGCTCAACCATCTACAACTCAGAGCCTCTGGTCAATTCCAGTCAACTTCTATTGAGTGGATTCACAACCTGCCTGGAGTAACCCACCACACTGACAATCAGTTTGAAATTTAAGTGTGATTCACACCAACTTTAACCACCTGTCACAAGGGTTCTGGTCCTCATTAGCAATCAACACCCCTCATTGCAAAGAGTGCCAATGGCACAGGACCAGGAAGGGATTCGGGAATGAACAAGAAACAGATCAGATTCGGGCTATGTGAGGTTGCCGTGAGTAAGGGACGAAATGTGGTAAGCAAAATTGATTGCGTTGAGGGAAAAGGCAATGTGTACATGAGATCGCATGATGTGGCCCAAAAGGACTCAAAGTTCGGCGATGTATCGAAATTCAAGCATAAAATAGATAGTGGCAAATTGGATAGGCGGATGTAGAAGAAAGTGGGATTGATGTGTATGCGTGTATGTACACATTAAACCATCCCCCAAAGGCCATTCAACCTTCATTCTTCGTCTTCATCATCTTCAGCTTCGGCCTCGTCGAGCCATTTCAACAAGGGTTCACAGGCCCGTCTGACTCTCTTACTGATCTCCTTGTCCACATACTGAGAAGACGAATCCGATACCAATAACAAATCAGTATGAGAGAAAGTAGCACGGAGGGGAAAAGATAGAAAAGCTGACTTTTTTAGAAACATGGGTGCCCCATTGTTTGATCACATCTTCCTCCAAGATGTCGGCTTGGTAAAACTCCATGATAATCTTGGGTACACCCGAGGGAACCAAGCTCGGATAGGCTTCTCCACACAACTGCTCAATGCCTCCGAGCAGGGCTTTCTGATGCTTTTCGCTGCTGACCATCTGCATACAACAGCCCGGATTATAGCACGATCAGAAACCATCCAATTGGCGTCGACAAGTCGCAAGGGGGAAATACAGGTGACTTACCTTGGCAAAGAGAGCATGATGTTTGGAGACTTCTTTGGCTGCGTTCTCAGTGAACAGGTTTTGAGAAGGATCTCAGGGTCCGAGACAGAGTCACGGTTTGTGAGGATCCACTCGCTGAAGACCGCGTAGGGTCCACCGGGGTTTTCCTCGTCCTCCTCGTCCGCCAGATTGAGTCCGTTCTGAATTCCGGCCTCGAGGGATTTCATGCGTGCCTTGACGGCCCCGGCCGAGGTATCAGCCGACCAGTCCTCATCCTTGAGTGTCGATGTCGCCTCCGCCGTCTTGGCGTCCACCGCCTCACCCTCGATTCTCTTCGTCAGCTCATCCTGACTGTTATGGCCGTCCTCGGAAGAGCCGCCCTCGGCGGGGACTCCGCCGGCATCGGTACCCTTAGCCTTCTTGTCTCGCTTGGACTTCTTCTTTGACGACTCGGGTGGGTTCTTCAGGATGAAGGTACAAAGCTTGTGTCGGTTGTCCACATGTCCTCGATGCCCGCACGCTTTGCAGTCTCGCCAGATCAGCTCATCCCGTCCGACAATCATGAGCTCGGTCTCCGGGTTCTTACAGCTCGAACAGAGCACAAATTTGTCGATAAACACATCCAGTAACTCCCGCAGTCGATCAGCCTGGTGCGCACCATTGACGATGTATCGGTCATACTTCTCGTCAAATGTCGTCTGAGCACCAAGCTCACACCCAAAAAACTTCGTGGTATCTGCGGCCAATACACCATCACGTCAATACTCTGAAACAGCCACATGTAGCGAAAGGTGGGCAGCTCTTCTTACAGGTCGGGGGTCTGGCCAATGCGCGAGCAATGTCGGACATGTTAGGAATGACTAGGAAAGTCGTATGGATGCGTTAACACTCAAGCGAGCAGGAGGTAGATATCAAGATCAAGATTGCACACCCGTTTTGATTCCATTACCCTTGCCTTCGACTTTGACTTGTAAGACGGGCATCTTGTAGCGATGGAACATATCACCGCGGGCATCTTTGCCGATATTAACGATTCCTACGGCCATGATGGATCGATTGTTAGATTTTCTTGTTCAGAGAAGGATGTTCAAGTTTTGAACTGGTTCGGATGGAACTGATGAGACGGGATTCTGAGACAGCGTGGAAGGTGGGAAAAGGAACTGTAGATTAGTTACTGAGATGGGGAGGAATGTACACTATTGGACTTACAAGGAAGACAGCTTGAAATGGATATGTGAATGCCGGCCGAGTCGAACGTGGTTTATCTTAATATTGATGGATGGGGATAATGATGATTGGATGAGAATGGTTTGAGGTCGATAGACATGAACGAGGTTCAAGAATCCGGATAGGTTTAGTTAGTTTGGGGGGGACTGCTGGCGTGAAAGTGGTTGGTTTTGTCCAGGTCTCGGGAAATGGATGTAGGAATCACTGTATATACATGCACCCACCCTCCGGAAGGGGTTTCGGACATCCCTGACCCCTCGAGATACATAGTACAGGCCTTGTACTGTGAGATTCACAGTCATTCTGTTTGAATGAAATCCGGGAAAAAATACAACACAAAACATCAATCCTGTGAAATATGATAACTGGATGAGACATGTTACAAGCATTCTTGTTCCACCAGCTGTCCATACACAAAAAAAAAATCCATACGAGGTCAACAATCAGACTAAAAATGTGCTTCTGTGATCAATCAAACAGGCAGTGTGGGGCATAAACTGGTAGTATAATATAACAAGCATCACATCTACTATAAAACTAAAAAAATAGGCTCCTGGAGCCAAACAAACCATGCACCATTTCTACTGCATCAATACATGCAACCTAACGGGTCGACGTCGGCCCGTTAGGTTGCATGACACGGATTGCGGATTGGCGTCGATCCGTGTCAGAAGTCACCATCGAGCTTCCCCAAAATTGGGGGCTATAGACTTTTATTTCATGAAGGAATGCTGTGAAATCAATATTGATAATTGGGGGCTAGAAACAGATTGCTACTTGTTCCCCCCCCCCCCCCCCCAAAAAAAAAAAAAACTTCAATGAATGAATGCACTGCCAGCATAATTACCTAGGATGAAGTCATCCCAGTTAAACTGGGATGAACTCAACCAAGTTAAACTTGGTTAACATCAACTGATGAAATATAAATCTAAGGAACCCCCTTGTTTTTATATTTCATTGGTTGAGGTCAACCCCCTTTAAATTGGTTGGTCTCATCCTAGTGTAACTGGGATGAACTCAACATAGGTAATTATGCTGGCAGTGATGATGTTTTGGCTGGTACAAGAGGCAGATTTGCAAAAATTTGTTTTATCATATCTAGATCCAAGAATCTTAACAGTATCACCAAGTGAGTAGGCCATGCAGCCTTCTTATAATCCCTCACCGCGGATCCACTATACATTCAAAATACAAGGAAATTAGAGTTTTCTTTTACACTGTGGTGGTCCAAACCTGTTGCAATATTGTTCTGTGGTTTTTCCTTGGAACAAAACACTTATGTTTCCTCTTAATAACCTGCAAAATAACCTGGAACATTCAGCTTCATCATAGTCCAAATAATGGGGCTGATTAGACCCTGTCTCCTCAAATTCCTTCTGTGTTTCCATTGTGAGAAGAAACCATTGAATTTTCTAAAGACTTTGGCACAGCTTAGCCAAATCCTCCAGGTGATGCTTTATCATTTTATGCAAGAACCCAGATCACCAAACTCAGATTATAAGAAAAGATCACAAATTTATCTCTCTTCTTTTGTGTATCCCTCAAAACATTTTTTCTCTTGATCTCTTGGAATGTATTTCTCTCCCCCCTGCCCAATCTTGTGTCCTGTTATCACTTTAAAGACCCAGGCTCACACTGTATAGTCCATTCAACTAGGGGGTTTCATCTCAAATGTGATTGTATCAGCTTTTAAAATCTGATGTTAAATCAGCTGGAAACATCTGAGATTTTATCAGACAAAACTGGTAATGTATATTTTCAGCCTGCTACTAATTCAGAAAAAACCTGAATATAGAAAGTTATATAATTATTATTTCAACGTACAAATTGTATTCTTAGTTTCAAAAGAATTCATACCTTATTTCTTTTGTTTCAACAGAAATTACAAAACATACAAAGGCAGAATCTACATATAAATTCTACAGTTTGAAGAAAACTTGGAATATCATTTCAGATTCTGAATTTACAGGTGACTTAACCTGGGGTAGCTCAGCAAAGGTACCCCGTAGTTATTACTCCTTCACATCCCTTCACAGGCCTTCAAGTTTTACATCACTTACAGAACTACATAACCTTACAAGTATGCTAGTAGAATATTTAATTAAGGTTAATAGAGTTTGGTTATTATGCATAAATATGTTTTAAATCATCATGTATATAGTTACATGTACAGGGCACCTGTAATTAAAGCTACAACCAACGCCATGGCCATACTTTTCCTACCAAGACCAAGTTAGCCCAATTGGTTGGTTGTAAAGGGACTAATGGTCTAAATTGAAGGAAGGCACAAAATTATTAAACTTACTGGGAATCATAAACCACTGTATGCCTTTTGAAACATTTAACTAAGCCCTACCATAACCAAACCAGTGATACAGGTAACTAGCGCTTAGTAGAAGGATGGACTGGGCAAAAGAGAGTTTCTGCTTTGCCCCAAGAGCCCATAATAAATATTCAAACAGCCCTTCCTTCCCACGAAATGATACCCCCATCTTCATTTACATTTCCCAGCTTTTACCCATCTTATAAGCCAGTCTTATAGCCTGTTACATGGTATAGTTTCTGCTTGTTTGTGACCTGAAGCTCATTAAACCAGCTGTTTTCAACTGTTTCAGCACTCAAACATCAACTGTTACCCAAAATTATGAGCGCTTCTGGACCATCTACAATTACCTCCTGAAGAATCCCTGATTGGAAATAGAACCAGTAAGTCTATTTCCTCTATTCCTTCAGTAGTTATAGTCTAGGTGTACTCCTTGTTCAAAGGACTAGACTTTCAGGTACCCAAAATACCCCCTGTTCACTCAGGGCCTTATTACTTTAGGGGGAACAGTAAATACCCCTGGAACTCAGGCCTCTGTAAATAATTTTTTTAATTTTTTTTATATATTTCACCTTTTTTACCCACTTTTAACTGCACACCCTGCCGCTGTTTTTACCTTTCACCCTGTGTAGCTAGGAGAATCCAGCTCTTGGCATAACACAGGCTGACATATATACCACAACTGATATTATATCTACCTGTGATGATATTATTTCTATGATTAGGGATATTAAATCAGTTGAAACAGCTTGATATCAAAATGACTGACCTTATATCATATTTTTCTAGCTGATATTATACCCATGGGCAAAAGGTTATGTCAGATGTAAAAAAAATAACTGACATAAAGTCAGTGATGGTGATATTGAATAGGATTAACTGATGCAATATCTGAAATTATTGATGTGATGTCATTCCAGGTAGACATAATATCAGCTGTGGCAGACATGATTCTGTTAGAATTCTGCCCCATGCCCAAAAGAGGGCTTGTTTCTTTTGTCTTCCATTTCTTTCCATCAGGCCTCCTTAGCTATTTAGGCCCCTGTTTAGGCCTCTTTCTGTTGTGTATTTCATCCAGTCCCTCCTGAAATACAACCATTACTTAGTTCTGAGCCTATACCAGTGAGACCTACTCTTCTCAAGACTTCTCTTCTGGTGATCTGAGTCCCGGAGTGTACTGCACTCTTGATCTTTTCCAGCTCTTCTTCCTCTCTTCACTCGGCCTTAGGCCAAATTTCTTTAAGATTCCAGTCTTTTCTGATAGATTATCAGATTTTTCCATGTCAGCTTGCTACTATGACCGAGAAACCTGTCACAAGTTTCCTAAAAAAATTATTATAAAATACATAGAATATCAAATAATAGTTAGAATATTATTTGATATTCTGAATCTACACTAAAATCAACCTAGGGTACCTCACTCATAGGTACCCCTAATTCTCACTCCTTCACTATGTAAATTAGCAAATAAGAATTAGCAAGTACCTTTAATAAAAAAAAGGCACTTGCATTAATTAATGCTTATATGTACATATAAATACGCTCAAACCCCATTTCCAGTCACGGAAATGAGGTGTTGTGTAAATTAGGGGAGATAGTGTAAATACACCGTGTTTTACTCAAACCCCGCGTACCGCAGTCCGCATAACCTGAAGTTCAACCCGCGTGACTGAAAGCCCGCGCCAAAATTGGAACATAAGCCCCCGCGCAAGCATTGGACCCCTTACAGGCTCTCAGCTTGGCACGCAGACTCCTAAGTCACCCAAGGTACACCCAAATCAACAAAAACACGCCCCAGTAACCTCATTACATATGTTACATATGTAATGAAGATTACTGGGGACTAAGTAATTAATTACATTGAATATTATTATTATTTTATACACATAAATGAAATATATTGAGTAAACAAACAGTACAAACAATACTGTGGCTTATTATAAATACAAATAAGCCACTAGTATTAAATCTATAACAAACTGTACTAATGTAATACAGACTGCAAGTCAATATAAATAAATAAATACACTAATAAAATCAATTGGTGATGTTTATTCAAAGCAGGGGCTGCTGAAGCGTCACCAAGAACGCAAAAATGGCCAAAATGTGGTCCAAAGATCCCACAAGTTGGCCAATAATACCTACAGGGTCCCCAGAGGGAACTCAAGACTATTTAAGGAGCTCTTCAACCGCCCAAAGAAGGCTCCTCATGCTTCCCAATACCCACTAACAACCTTACCCACTTATTATTAGATATACATCTTTATAAAACAGTCTGGTAAGTCTCTTAGTAGTTATTTTTTAGCCCTGTCTTCCCCAACAAACTCAACAGTGACCATCCAGCTCCACCAACCATCCATCAAAGTGCTCCAAAATGTCCAGTTTCACCCTGAATATCCCAAAGATCCCTCAAGGTTTATTACTAGTAAGTAATAACCCTTTTCTTGAAGATATTCCCCACTTTCCTTTCCTGGGATTAAACCACCCCTGTGTCAACAGGCCCCAGTGTTCCAGGTACCTAAATCCTCTGAAATTTATTTGCAAGATACCTTAGAGGGATCTAAACCACCCCTGATTTATTGTGAAACCCCACCTACAGGTTTCACAAAACATCAAGACTCAAGATTACATAAGCACACTAATACTTAATCCCCAGCTCCCCGGAACCCTCCTAGCTCAGTAGAGACCAAACTGATTCTTCCCTCTAATGAGCTAGGTAAGCAACTCATCTCATTTCTTCTTCTTCTTCTCTTCTTCCTTTTCCCCTTTTATTATTATTCCTATCATGTTGTAACAGAGAGACCAAACTGATTCTTCCCTCTACTGAGCTAGCAATAATAAACTGTGGTTCTAGAAATTCCGGTCTCTCCAAAGCATAAGGCTTTGTTTCTTAACCCACAAGATTACAGGCAGTGAAGGATCCAAACGGGATCCTTACATTTATCAGGCCCCTCTGGTTTTAATTATATTAAATTTATTTAATATAATTATTACTACATTTTTCTCTAAATTTTACATCACAATTCCCCCATATTATTTGGGAATTGTAACTCTTGAACCTTACCCAGAGTCTTATAACTCTTTCCATTCATACTTGCACCACCTGTAGCTAGAAGGACTTGTCCTTGGTATCAGGGAGGCTGACATTCCAGCTGATGTAATTCCAGATGTGGGAATGTAATACAATCATTCTGGAGGTCTTTTTGTCTGTTTGAAGAGGCCATAAATCCTCTTTTACCAGAGGAAATGCCTCTGGATGGAGAGTCAAAAATGCCTTGTTAACCAGAGGAAAACCCTCTGGTTGAAGAGGCCATAAAGCCTCGTTGACCAGAGGAAATCCCTCTGGTTGAAGAGGCCATAAAGCCTCTTTGACCAGAGGAAATCCCTCTGGTTGAAGAGGCCATACAGAATTTTTGAAAAGAGGAAATCCCTCTGGTTGAAGGGGCCATACAGCCTCTTTTACCAGAGGAAATCCCTCTGGTTTAAGAGTAAATAAATGGATACCCCCCTAGCAGCATTCTCAAGCACAAACAAAGTGAATGCAGCCCACACCCACTTTATAAAAGTCTGTGCAGGCTACTTACCCTTTTCTTTGATGAGTGTACCCCCGGCTTGGGAATGTGTTTATCAATTCCCAAAATATAGCAACTGATTATTGAGAAGAATTAATTATTATAATTGTGCATGGGTGCTGAAACAAATCTGATGTGTAAGGCTGTTAGCAGAGGATTAATATAAAAGGGATTTCAAGATCCACAAATGTTGATATTATGCACATCAGTACTTGGGTTCTGCAATAATTAAATTTTATTTGCACTACATGTTAACTGTCAGCCTTAGAGCCAGCACAGCTGACCTACAGTCTGTCTTGTCTTCTTCTTCTTTAAGTCAAAACTGTCTCATATCTTTTTAACCTCAGATTTTAATTTTGTTTTGACTTCAGATTCTGAATCTTGATCAAATTTTAACCTTAGTGTTCACTGAACACTCCATAATTTCTCAACTCCTTCATGGAGTAATTAAATAAATAATACTATGCTAAAGCTGGCTGGGCAAGTGAAAAAAGGCGAGCCAACCACATCCACATGTAATTGAAAATTTTCAAAGTTGGTGTATCCCTTGTTGCAGGAAGGATACACAACCTCAAAACACCCAGAACCACAAATTCCGAAACCCAAGGATTAATCAAGTTACAGCTCAACACTCTAAGAAAAAAAGGCCCTTTTCACCCAGTACATCAAGTATTTTCAGTCAGTCCCCTTTTTGAACTTTGCTTTTCTGACAGTAGTCCTTCTCTGTCTTCCCCCCTTCTTCCCCTTCTTCCCCCTTTTCTCTGCCATCAATCAACCAATCTAGATCAACCATCAATCTTAAACTCAATCAAAGTCTCAGCTTCTTCAGCTCCAGGTTAACCTCTTTCTACCTTGACCAGAAGTGTAAACATCAGGGCTGCTTAGCCTGACTAATTCAGTGTTCCCTCCACTGTTTCCTTAGTGTGTGAGGAGGCTGATACTCTCTTAAAAGTCTCTAGCACAGCTTAGCCAAATTTTCCAGGTTGAGATCAGTAATCATTATCAGAGCACTCAAACAAATCTTTCTAAAAGAATAAAAGATCAACTTCTCTTCTCTTTCCCCCTGTCTTTTCTTCTTCTACTAGTTGTATCCCTTATACTTGAAATACAACCAGTAATGCCCCCCAAAACCCTTGTGTCCTGTTGTCACTTGAGAGATCCAGGCTCACGTTAACTGAAATGACACAAGCTTGAGAAAAAATCCTTCAAAACTTGCATGTTACTTACACTCACATAATGAGGCTGTAAAGAATATCTCCCTATGCTTGAATCCTATCTTACTCAAACCCCGTTTGTCCCCGAAGAACGTTCGAGTCTTGAATCAAAACCAATCATCAATTTCACTCAACCTGAAGATCAATTCCTGACACCACTCCAATCCCTCACACCTCAACCTCAACTCCTCAACTTCATCACCCTTCATTATTCCTCAACATTCCCCTTATATCACATAACTACTTTTGACTCATATCTCTTATATTATCTTCTGTTATCTCTCTATTTCCTTTTCCTTATCTTTCCCTCTCTTCATCTTCAAATCCTTGTTCTGCCTGGTCAGACTCGCTACTATCAAACAAATTCTCAAATTATTCACTGACTATTTCTTCAGATCTTTTGTCCTCTGCGCCTACTTAAGATTCCATCTTGTTCCCTAAATATTCCTTTTGTTCCTGTCTTCAAACAAGTTGGTTTTCTTCATGACTCTCTATTTTCTCCTTCTTTTCTCTTTGTTTAAAAAACTCACTTCACTTTTTGTCTCTAGTCCATTCTGGTCCTAGGTTAATCAATCATCATTCAATCAAACTCTTTTACGGTTAAAAGCTCTCGATCTACCAACAAATACTTCAAACCAATCAACTAGGACCAGGATGGAGAACGCAGGTTCAACTCAAAGGAACAATGGCTTCCGTCAAGCGATGTTAAAGGCGGCGCTCAATACAACGCCACAGCTGACGGAAGAAAACTACGGCGTGTGGAAGGATTGCATGACAGAACTGCTTGAGCTCCGAGGAGTATTGGAAGCGTTAGAATCAACAGAACTTCAGATAACACCCGACGACAACGTAGAGCTCAAGCTGCTGCTCATTGTGAAGATGGACACGGTCACCCACAACAATGTCATCAACGCAAACAATCGGAACTCCGCAAAGACAATTTGGATTTCCATCAAGGAAAGTTTTGCTTCTTCACAATCATCGAACCAAGCCAGAGTCTTCAACAAATTCCTCTATCTGGATTTCAAAGAAGACGCGATGGAACAATTCATCACCAATGTTTGTGTATCAATCAAACGATTAGTCAACGTGGGAATAGATCTTCCTCAAGACGTCCTTGCCTACCTCATTCTCTTCATGTTCCCATCTACGCTGCACACTCTCAAACAACAAATTATGCACTCCAATAAGGAGTTAGATGTAGAATTCGTCTGCAATCACCTCACTCAAGCAAACAATGAAACAAAGGCGGATATCAAAGAGTGTTTGACTTCTGAAGCGGCTCTCTTCTCTGGAAAGAACAAGAAATTCAATCAATTGTATAAAAAGAATTCCAAATCTCACCAGTCTCAATCAAACACCTCAAATCGCTGCACGGATGGACACCATAATCCAAAGCAAGATAAAAATCACCGAGCTGATTCTTGCTGGCATCTACATCCAGACAAGGCACCAGACTGGTGGAAGGAATCGCAAGCAAAATGGAAGGCAGGAAAGAACAAGGTCAATTTGACCTACTATCTGTCGCTAGTTACACTGTGGATAAATGAAGGCAATTTGAATTCAAGAATCATACTCAATAGTGGAGCATCTGCTCACATATTCAATAACAAGGCCTTTTTCACTAAACTACACTATGGCGATTACAATAACATCAAGACTGGAAAAGAAAACTCTACCATTCCTATCAAGAGAAGAGGAACCGTCCTACTAGAATGGAAGGGAAGATTGATTTCACTGGAAAACTGTCTGTACGTACCGGACATTGTCATTAATCTAATAAGTCTGGGTTGTCTCAACAAGAAGGGATGTCATACTTCGTCAAAAGATGGAAAATTTACAGTGTCAAAAGGGAATCAAGTGGTCTTAAACGGAACAATCCACAACAATCTCTTCTGCATCAAAAATCCTACCAGTTGGGGATCAGGCTCTCAAGTCAATCTTGCGTCAACGAATGAAACTTTAGAAGAAGTTCATGAGAAGTACAGACACGGCTCAGTCAGCAGACTCAGAAATCTGATTTCAGTCTCCATCAGCAAGAAGGACGTCGACTTGTTTCAATGCAAAGCTTGTACCCTGGCAAAAATCACCAAAGTACCCTTCAAAGGAGTTTCAACGACCGCGTCAAAACCATTTGAAAAAATCCATCTCGATCTCATTGGACCAATAAGTCCTGAATCTTGTTACCATCATTGCTAAATTCTCACCGTAGTAGACAACTACTCGGGATACTTGGCAGGCTTTCCCTTAATCAACAAGGATGACACCGCGGATGTACTGATTTCTCTACTTCAAAATGCGGAAAAGAGGCTTGGATACACCCAACTTGTGTATGCTCTGATGGGGGTGGAGAGCTCACTGGAAAGAGGTTAGTCGGCTTCCTTGGAAGCAAAAATGTACGCAGACTAATTTCGGAACCTTATCACCCCAAACACAACAGTAGAGCGGAGAGGGCCAATTGAACCATTGTCAAATCAATCAGGGCAACATTCTATTCTTCAGAAATCAAAAATTCCTACTGGCCTGATGTACTCAAGTCGTGCTGCATCATGCTCAATCAAATCCCAAAGGTCGGAGAAGTCAAAAGTCCTTGGACAAAGATGCATGGGAAAAGTCTGCCTCCTACTTTCCTGAAACCTATCGGGACGCCAACCGTCTATCTGAATCAAATGAAAGTAAAAGGTTGAAAGTTCAACAGGAAAGGGGAGGAAGGAATACTTGTGGGTTTTGATACAAATCTCCTCTCCTATCTTGTTATCTCAAAATCAGGAATCATCATTAAAACAAAACACTTACGTTTCCTAAAGAAGACCGTGATCACTCCACCATCAGATAGCTTGGATATTCTACAGGAGGAACCAGAACAGAAGAACATTCAACAATCTCCAAGAATACCTTTGGAACAGCCAGAGCACAAGGAGACAGCTGCCGAAAATCTTGACTCGGAAGAGAATGAGTCACAAAATGAATTGAGCGACTCTGAATCTCAAATTAACAATCAATTGATTCCTCAACAACCTCCTCAAGCTGCACAACCAACTAGGCAACTTCGTGATCAATCACTCATGAAGCAGCCAGATAGATACGGATTCCACCATTATTACAAACCAAGAACCATCGAATCAGCCGTTAGATGCTCTGAAGCGCAATTCTGGAACAAAGCAATAACGAAAGAACTTGAATCAATCAAACGTCATCAAGTATGGGAGGAACATTGGGAAGAGCCTGAAAATCCTCTCAACACGACTTGGGTATTCAAAATCAAGGAGAACTCACATGGCGAACCGTTGAAATTCAAGTCCAGATTGTGTGTCCAGGGATTCAATCAGATCCATGGGATCAACTTTGATGAAACGTTTGCACCCACTGGAAAACCAGCTTTGCTTTGATTAGTCCTTCTTTATGCGGTATCCAAGTCACTCAAAATTCTTCAGTTTGATGTTCAAGGAGCTTTTCTTCACGCTCCTCTGTCAGAGACGGTAATCATTCACACGCCGACAGGATGTAACAGGCAGTCTCTGTATCTCAAGTTAAACAAGGCTCTTTATGGCCTCAAACAGGCACCAACAAATTGGTACAAAACTTTAACTGAATGGCTACAATCAATAGGTTTTGTTGAATTGACTTGCAATCCGTGTCTATACCTCTGCAACAATAGACAATCAATGATTTTCTTTCACGTGGACAACCTTGTCCTTGTCGGACATGGAAACGATTTCAAGAACAAATTTGCCACAAGATTTAGCAACTCAGCTTGTCATCTACCCAACACTCTACTTGTGATGAAGTTTGAAAGAATGGGAGACAAACTCATGCTTTCACAACCAAAACACATCGATCATGGACTTGAAGAGCTGGGTCTCACTCATTGTCGACCAAGTTCAACACCTCTTACCCCAAATCGTCAACTCAGAGAAGCTACGGATGAAGATCATGAAAAATTCAAGAAACTCAACATAAACTATTGATCGGCAATTGGATTAATGAACTATATCGCCTCACACACTCGACCAGATCTAAGTTTTGCAGTCTCCAGCCTAGTGCGCTACTCGGTAAAACCTGGAATGACGCATTGGCTAGAGGTAAAGAAGACGTGGCAATATATCAAGCATACAAAGGACGTCAAACTCACCATTAAAGCCTTACAACCTTCCGAATTCCTGTCTGTTTACAGCGACGCAACTTGGGGCGATGATCCAGATTCAAGAACGTCACAGAGTGGATATCTATGCTATCTGTTTGGATCCCTCATCTCATGGAATAGCTGCCGGCAACAATGCATCACATACTCATCTACAGAAGCCAAACTCAATCCGCTTGTTGACTCATTTCACGAAGCGTCTTGGCTGAAGGCTTTAATCAATGAAATGTGGAATCTTCAAATTGAATCAGCTGTACATTACATTGACGACTCAGAACTAAATGAACAACTTTCAGTTGACGACAAAACCTTCAAGGAACAATTCTGCATCAATCATCACATTGACAATAAAGGACTAGACAAAAAATTAAAATTTTTTGGCTCCAACTCAAAAACTCGACACATTGATTGTCAGCCTCTGTGATGCCAAGAACTGGATTCTTCTAGCTACACAGGGTGCAAGGTAAAAACAGCTGCAGGTTGTGCAGTGACAGGTGGGTAAAAAAGGTGAAAAGATATAAAAAAAACTATAAAGTTTTTATTAACAGAGGGGCCTGAGTTACAGGGGTATTTACTGTGCCCTCTAAAATATTCAGGAACTGAGTTAACAGGGGGTATTTTGGGTACCTGAAAGTCTAGTCCTTTGAACAAGGAGTACACCTAGACAACAACTGCTGAAGGAATGGAGGAAATAGACTTACTGCTTCTATTTCCTGTCAGAGGTTCTTCAGGGAGTTGTAGGTGGTCCAGAAGCGCTCACAAGGTTGAGTGCTGAGAAAGGTGAAAGGGTTTTTGAATGAACTTCAAGTATAAAACAAGCAAAAACTGACTATATAACAGGCTAAAAAGGCTGGTTGATATGGTGGGTAAAAGCTGGTAAATGTAATTGAAGATGGGGATATCATTTCGTGGGATGGCAGGGCTTTTTAAATATTCATTCTGGGCTCTTGGGGGCGAAGCAGAATCTCAGTTTTGCCTGTTCTAGTCTTCTACTAAGCCCTAGTTACCTGTATAACTGGTTTGGTTACGGTAGGGCTTAGTTACATGTTTCAAAAGGCCCAAAGTGTTTTAATGTTCCCAGTAGGGTGAGTACTTTCGTGTCTTCCTTCCTTTTGGACCAGTAGTCTATTTAAAACCAACCAATTGGGCTATCTTGGCCTTAGTAGGAAAAGTATTGCTGCGGCGTTGGTTGTGGCTTCTATTACAGGTGCAAGGTACATGTAACTATGGAAATGATGATGTAAACCTTGTTTATGCATCATACCCGAACTCAATTAACCTTAATTACATAGTCTACTAGCATATATTTAAGGTTATGTAGATCTTTAAGTCATATGAAAACTTGATGGCCTTGTAAAGGGATATGAAGGAGTAATAATTACGGGGTACTTTTGCTGAGCTACCCTAGGTTAATTTACATGTAGATTCAGAATCTGAAACAATATTCTAAGTTTTCTTTATACTTTAGAAGTTATATCTAGATTCTGTGTTATATGTTTTGTTTTAATAATTTCTTTTGAAACAAAAGACAGAAGGTGTGCATTCTTTTGAGACTAAGAATATAAGTTGTATATTGTTATAATTTTCTATGGTCAGGTTGTCTCTGAATTAGTAGCAGGCTGACATTGATCTCAGGACTAAAGGCATGCAACAAGAGATCAAGGCCAAAAACATCAAGATCATTCTTTTTTGGACTCATGAAATGCTTGCCAATGCTCTCACCAAACCAACTTCCATTACTCCTATCCACAATCTTCTCCAAACGGTTGATCCGTCCTTCTCGACGTAAATGTGACTCGCCTCACCAGTCACAAGGAGTGTAAAGAATATCTCCCTATGCTCACATCCTATCTTACTCAAACCCCGTTCGTCCCCAAAGAACGTTCGAGTTTTGAATCAAAACCAATCATCAATTTCAATCAACCTGAAGATCAATTCCTTACACCACTCCAATCCCTCACACCTCAACCTCAACTCCTCAACTTCATCACCCTTCATTATTCCTCAACATTCCCCTTATATCACATAACTACTTTTGACTCATATCTCTTATATTATCTTCTGTTATCTCTCTATTTCCTTTTCCTTATCTTTCCCTCTCTTCATCTTCAAATCCTTGTTCTGCCTGGTGAGACTCGCTACTATAACAAATTCTCAACTTATTCACTGACTATTTCTTCAGATCTATTATCCTCTGCGCCTACTTAAGATTCCATCTTGTTTGTTCCCTAAATATTCCTTTTGTTCCTGTCTTCAAACAAGTTGGTTTTCTTCATGACTCTCTATTTTCTCCTTCTTTTCTCTTTGTTTAAAAAAACTCACTTCACTTTTTGTCTCTAGTTCATTCTGGTCCTAGGTTAATCAATCATCATTCAATCAAACTCTTTTAGAGGCTTAAATGTGCACCCTCAAGTTTCCAACTGAAGATGTGACCATTGTCAGAATTCTGGACTCATCTCTGCTCACATTTCTCTCTTTAAAATTAACCACAAATTAATTCTTCAATTATCATTAAGATATAGTTTTTCCATCACTTAGTGTGATGCTTATAATTATTTTTCCATCAATAAATTGTTGATGCCCTTCCATTACTATGCTGTAATTTTACATTCCATTGTTAAATAACAATGTTTCTTTTTTCCATTTTTCAGTTACAATGCCTTCTTTTCCTCCACTTCAATATGTTAGATATTAGCATATTACTATACTCAGTTGTTTCCTCAACCACTTGTTAATCACTCTTGTACTAAATACGTATCCTGGCTTGTGTGCCAGAAGAAATACAATTATCAAGTCAGAGCATTTTCTTTTGTTTTATCCTTTGCTGTCAGCTTGCTACTATGACAGAGCAACCTGTCACAAGACTTCTACAAAAATTATTATAAAATACAATAGAACATCAAATAATAGTTTGAATATTATTTGATATTCTGAATCTACACTAAAAATAACCTAGGGTACCTCACTCACAGGTACCCCTAATTCTCACTCCTTCACTATGTAAATTAGCATAGAAGAATTAGCAAGTACCTTTAATAAAAAAGGCACTTGCATTAATTAAATGCTTATATATATATATACATATGCTTAAACCCCATTTCCAGTCACGGAAATGAGGTGTTGTGTAAATTAGGGGAGATAGTGTAAATACACCGTGTTTTACTCAAACCCCGCGTACCGCAGTCCGCAGAACTTGAAGTTCAACCCGCGTGACTGAAAGCCCGCGTCAAAGTTGGGATATAAGCCCCTGCGCAAGCATCAAGCCCCTCACTGGCTCCCAGCTTGGCACGCAGACTCCACAGTCACTCAGGTACACCCAAATCAACAAAAACATGCCCCAGTAACCTCATTACACATGTTACATATGTAATGAAGACTACTGGGGACTATATAATCAATTATATTAGATTGTATTGTCATTTACACAAATAAATGAAAATACACTGACTGAACAAACAGTGCAAATAATACTGTGGCTTATTATAAATACTACTAGTATTAAATATATAACAACCAGTACTGATTTACTACAGACTGTAAGTCAAAATAAATAAATCAATACATTAAATAAATCAATTGGTGACATGTATTCAAAGCAGGGGCTGCTGAAGCGTCACCAAGAAGGCAAAAATGGCCAAAATGTGGTCCAAAGATCCCACAAGTTGGCCAATAATACCTACAGGGTCCCCAGAGGGAACTCAAGACTATTTAAGGAGCTCTTCAACCGCCCACAGAAGGCTCCTCATGCTTCCCAATACCCACCAACAACCTTACCCACTTCTTATTAGATATATATCTTTATAACACAGTCTGGTAAGCTTCTTAGTAGTTATTCTTTAGCCCTGTCTTCCCCAACAACTTCACAGTGACCATCCAGCTCCACCATCCATCCATCCAAGCGCTTCCAACTGTCCAGTTTCACCCAGAATATCCCCAAGATCCCTCAAGGTTTATTACTAGTAAGTAATAACCCTTTTCTTGAAGATGTTCCCCACTTTCCTTTCCTGGGATTAAACCACCCCTGTTCCAACAGGCCCCAGTGTTCCAGGTACCTAAATCCTCTGCAATTTATTTTTAAGATACCTTAGAGGGACCTAAACCACCCCTGATTTATCAGGCCCCTCTGGTTTTAATTATATTAAATTTATTTAAGATAATTATTACCACCTTTTTCTCTAAATTTTACGTCACAATTCCCCCATATTATTTGGGAATTGTAACTCTTTTACCTTACCCAGAGTTTACCACTCTTTTCCATTCATTCTTGCACCACCTGTAGCTAGAAGGACTTGTCCTTGGCATCAGGGAGGCTGACATTTGCTCCTTGGTCCAATCAGATCCCTCAAGATTGTTCCCCCCCTTTTTTTTCTCTCAAGCATAAATTCTGAACGTCAAATTACAACAACCATGTACACACATGTCATGATCTTCTGTGGCAATTTTTCTTCCCATTTGAGCCACACATGTCAAACATGTCTTGCAGATTTTTTACATACAATCTTTTTGGGGTGTTTTATAATGTTGAATATGTATGATCTTAGTATATTGGTCATAAATTGTATGCATGTTTTCTACATATGTAATCTTGTAAGTACAGTAGTGGTTCTTTTTGGTAAGTAGATCTACTTTAAGATGGAGTGAAGTTACTGGGGTACCTTTGCTGAGGTACCCTAGGTTAGTTTATACATAGAATCAGAATATCAAATAATATTCTGTCTTTTACTTGTATTTCACATTTTTTTATTAAATGTTTTGTTTTTCTTGCTTTGTGGTGTGAAAAAGTAATAATAGGGGGTATCAAATATGACAAAATCCACAATTAAAACCAGTGAATTAGGTTTTTCCAAAAAATTCAACTTTTGAGATTTCTGAACCCTTTCACATAGATATTCATTGTTTTTAAAAATGGTGGATTTTCAAAACCAGTTGATTAGATAATGGTGGATTTGGTCATATTTTATACCCCCTAATACGGGGGTATCAAATATGACCAAATCCACCATTTACTAATCAACTGGTTTTGAAAATCCACCATTTTTCAAAACCATGGATATCAATATAAAATGTTTCAGAATTCTGAAAAGTGTAATGTTGTGGAAGTCCTCCACAAAATTTTCTCAAAAGTGTAATGTTGTGGAAAAATTCCACAAAATTTCACTTTTGAGAATCTTGAACCATTTTATATTGATATCCATGGTTTTTAAAAATGGTGGATTTTCAAAACCAGTTGATTAGATAATGGTGGATTTGGTCATATTTGATACCGCCTAATGTATCTACTATAGAACTAAAAGAATAGGCTCCTGGAGCCAAACAAAACCTCTACTGAGTGTACAGGTTCAATTGATGCAACCTAACGGGTTGATGTCGGCCCGTTAGGTTGCATGACACGGATCACGGATCTTGGCGTCAATCCGTGTCTTTCTACAAGTCCCTCCCCCAAAATTGGGGGCTATGTACTTGTATAATCTCAAATTATATATTTTTCTTATGTTTATTGTGATTTATTATACATCATTAATTGTGTAGTAATGTTTCTGTCATTACTTATTATTATTCTCATTGGGGGGTATCAAATATGACCAAATCCACCATTATCTAATAAACTGGTTTTGACAATCCACCATTTTGCAAACAATAAAATTGTTCAAAATCCTCAAAAGCAAAATTTTGTTGACAAACCTAATTCACTGGTTTTGATAATGGATTTGGTCATATTTGATACCCCCTATGATACATTTATTAGTGGGTATCAAATACAACCAAATCCACAATTCCAACCAGTGAATTAGGGTTGTCCCCAAAATTATGGTTTATTTTCAAAAACAGATTAGATAATTGTGAATTTGGTCATATTTTATACCCCCCATTATTTATTTATTTATTGCTATTTTCTTCTAGTTGGGTTGTCTCTGAAATAGTAGCAAGCTGACACTTCAAGCTAACATGGAGGATTTTGAACTTTATGGATGTACCCAGATTTTACTGGTATAGTGTGAAACCATTAGGGTTTCTGGAAGAATTAAATATGCTTTAACTCTTGCCAAGGATTTTGAAAAATACAATTTCTATCACCCCACTGGAAATAATGAATTTCCAAACCAAAGAGGTAAAGAAATATGTATATTTTCCATTACTGGTCTGAACCACTTTTGAGACATGTGTCATGTCAGCCTCTGTGATGCCAAGGAGTAACCCTTCTAGCTACACAAGGTGCAAAATAAAAGATAAAGAGCAATATAAAGCTCTGGGAGGATTTATAAGAGGTAATACCAATAAGGATATGAGGTATGAGCGGTAAAAAAATGATTAATTATATTAAATAAATTTAATATAATTAAAAATATGAGGGGCCTGATAAATCAGGGGTGTTTAATCCCTCAAAGGTATCTTGCAAGCAGAGGATTTAGGTACCTGAACACACTGGGGCCTGTAAACAGGGGTGTTTTAAATCCCAGATAAAAGATGGGGGGGAGAATCTCAAGAGAAAGGTTTATCTACTTACTAGTAATAAATTACCTTTACAGACTTGAGGTTCTTCCAGGGGGAAATTGGGCAGTTGGAAGCGCTTGGAAAGGGTGTGTGTTGGAAGAGCTGGGTGGACACTGGGCAGTTTCAGGGGAGTAAGAAGGGGCTAAGAGACAGATACTAGGACCTTACCAGACAGAATAACAATTGTAAAGCTATGTAAGTGGGCAAAGGTTGTAGTATATATATTTAAGCATGATCCCTCCAAATACAGGGGGAACAAGGGCTCCTTAAAAGCCTTTCTGGAGCCCTGATGGCGAAACACAAGATGTATTTTTGGCTATGGGAACATTTAAAAGGAAGGGGTTAAGATTTAATACAAATGCATGTAGTTGTTTAATCAAATTTCCATATGTACAGGCTGTCTACTATGGGTACAGCCTGTCTAAGCTCTTTTGCTGGCATCTTGAGGCGCTTCTGAACCTCTGACAAGGTTTGTTAGATGTGTTGATCAAGGGTTTTAATTACATGTCAAAATGTATTGATTAAATATCACATGTACCTGTTGATCACATTTGTCAGAGTTTAATTATTTTGTATTGTGTACAATGTGAAATACATGTTTTTGTTTGTTCTGTGGGCGCTTCAAGAGCCTCTTGTTTAATCCCTGTCATGCAGGCTCTTTGGGAATGCATGACTGCAGAGATCTGTCAATCAATAATTTCCCACTAAGGATGTAATATATTTATTTTGAACAGTTGTTCAATAGTTATTTTCAGAAGGTTCTCATGTTATTTCCTTCCTCTGGTTCGTGGTCTTTGTCCCTCTGAATCATCCTTAGTGTACTTAGTATTTAATTAAATAAAATAAATAAATAAATAGATAATATAGTACATTACTAGTATTATATTATTAGTGTCATATGTATTTATTTTATTATGTTCTTATTTAAATACATTGTTATTTCGTGGTTTTGTACATGTATTTATGGTTTTTATTCTGTATTTTAATGTATAATAATTAATTCAGCGCTTTTAGTGGTAATATTCTTTCAAGTTGTTTTACTACTAGAAGTTTTAAGTTATCTGGGGTACTTTGGCTGAAGTGCCCTAGGTTATTTTACACGCTGTTTAAGATTATGAAATAATATTTCCACTTATGTTATTATTTATTAGCATATTCATTGTTTTATACTTAATACTGTATTTATTTATTTATTATTAATTTACTATGTAATAATGTGTTTATTATTTACATATTACTTTTTTATGTTGCTTTATCTTATTATTATTCATTTATTACTCTTTGTTAAATGATTAATACTATATTTTTTATTTTATGTTTATTTTTGTTCTAGTCAGGTTGTCTCTGAACTAGTAGCAAGCTGACATGTCACCAATTCCTGTAACCATTTGTTTGCTGCCAAAACTTCCTATGTGTCATGTCTGTAAAAAATAATTTCACACATGAACACTGAAAGTATGTAAGGCATGGGAGATCAGTTTCAGTCACACTAAATCCTTCCAAACAGCTTTTACTCAAAGAAGCATCACTACATTCCAGATATCATCCACAACAATTCTAGTCACCTTATTTTTGATTCATTTCCTTCGTTTATGGCCAAACAGTTTCAAAGATGAACATAGTTTTTATAAAAAATACTTTAAAATTATTCAGCTTGTGTTTCCTGGCTGGATTTCAACAAGCAGAGGGAAACTACCCCGGAAGGCCAAGGGAAGTAATCACTGAACTAGGTATTTCAACATTTCTTTTTCACAATATGAGTTGAACTTGAACCCTTGATTGGTAAATTTCTTCTCCTTCCAAATTATACTTCAAGAATGTGAGTAATTTGATATAGGCTGAGTTAGGAATTCTGGGTTTTTGATTCTGCATCCACAACTAATTGATACCCCTCCCAAGATAAAGGCTCTCATGAAATGAACCTAGAATGTCAGTAATGTAATGTATGCTAAAATCTCAATGCATCACTCATAACCACTGAGGACCAATGTGCTCACTTACAAATCATTTAGGCAATCATCCTCACCAGATTACTGCCAATGGGGTATTTTCTGGAGATCCAAAAAAATCAGAATATGACTTGCATAATATTGCACATGAAAAAGCTATAGTCTCTTCATCAACTGCTCTGTGTATGAGAAAAAATTCACATAAAAAGTTATATACAGCTCTTGGATTATGATAATTGATTTTGATTTCCATTTAGATCTTGAAAAAACTGGGATTTTTATTAAAAGTGGTAAGTCTTGCCTGCTTTGAAATATGGGAAGGTGCAACAAATGAGATAATTGTTCTTGAAAAAATTCAGCACCAGGGAAAGAAGTCTGGGAATTTTACTTGAAGAATCGTGATAATATCAAAAAATGGAGATCCAATTACTTGGAGGTATCAGATACACATGATTATGCTCCAGAAATGGATAATAAATTAAATGCTGCAATCCATGGAATCAAAAACTTAGTATTCAAAAGAATTTGGCAGCTAGAAAAAATAGGCTATGAAGGGTCAGGAGTTCTAAATGAAGACACTGTTTTATTTATCTTTGAGAAGTTAGATCCAGAATGGATTTCTTCCTTTGCAGATGCTGGAAATTTCAGACATGTTTTGGAATCATCAACACACACTAGAGAATGTCAATCATTCATCTATTTCTGGAGGCATATTGCATTAGATTTCTTGGTTGATTCACAAAAGCTTGGGATTATATCTGAAGAAAGCATCAGGGTTTTCTTGAAAAAAACAAATGGAGAGTTCATCTCAGACTACATCAGTGACCACTTTGACCCAACAGATCTTTCTGTCCGCATGTTCATATTTGATCACAAGCTGAGCCTCAATGAGGCACCATTTTTCCAAAAGGTTTTTAACATATCAAAATGTGAGTTCAGATATAATCCATTTTTGAACTGATGAAGAATTTGTTCAACCACTCAAAATAATATAAAAGTTGTTTCTGGAAAGTTTTGGACAATGAAGGATGGGAAAAAATTGAGCTCAAATTGGTTGAGATGCAGATTGATAATTCAGATTTGGAAAGAATGGAACTAGGCTATAATATGAATGATGATTGCAGAGTTCTACTTGGAACTGCTAGAAAATTTGTTCAAAGGATATCACCTGAGAGGCAATCACCAGAATCTCAGGCTGTCTTGGAGGAACTGTTAGAATTTATAGCTACAAAGTCTGAGGACTTTGATTTTGTCAAATCTTGTGAAATATCTGTAACTTTCAAAATATTCTATGACATTCTTAGAATAATTTTGCGCTACCAATCTAGGAACACATCCACTAAATTCCTTGAAGACTACCAGAAAACAGAATCCTTTCAGAAAGTCAGATTGTTTGAAGAGAAAATTGGTGTATTTTATAGTTTTACACGTGCAATTATTTCCAGATTCTATGCAGCTATGACTCATATCAAGAAAGAAATTCCAGGTAAAACAAGACTTAATAAGAAAATTTCAAAACTGAAGGAAGATCATTGGTTTTACATATGTAACCCAGTTGATTCAAATGAATACAGGCAAATTTCAAATTTCATAATTGGTAGAAACCAGGAAGAATTCCCACTGGGAGCTGAAAATTCAACCCACCAGGATATCCCTCTCACAGATATTCCCAGATATCTATACACATCCAAAGTTATCAATTCTGATAAAAAGTTGATAGATCAAATCGAGAGATACATAGCACAACAAAATGTGGCAGGTGGTTCTGGAAATATTGCAGATGTGACAGAACTGATTAAAAAGAAACTTGAAAACAATGAATCTATTATTAAACATATAATTCAAAGTCACAGGAAGTTATTTGAGTGCAAATAGAAATTCATATTTTGAGAATTTCAATTTCAAAACACAATTTTTCTTCATCATGAGGGATCTTGTATACCAAGCATTTGTTTTATTATATTAGGTGTTATCAAATATGAGCAAATTCACCTCTAAAAACAGGCAACCAGGGCTTAAGCTATGTGTATGAAACACTGGCTTCATATCTATCAAAAATCCAGGTACTTGCACTTTTCTGCATGGTTATCTGAATAATTGTCAGCCTTAGAGTCATCACAGCTGACCTAAAGCTTACCCTATTCCCTTGTCTCCCAATAAATAATGAAAAATAGCCTCATGTCTTTTTATCATTAATCTTAATCATTATTCTGACTTCAAATTCTGTTTCCTCATGAAATTTTGACCATAGTGTTCACTGAAATATTTGTAATTGCTCAACTCCTTCATAGAGTAATTAAATAAATAATTCTACGCCACAACTGGTTGAGCAAGTGAAACAAGCCTAGCCAACCACATCTACATGTAAGATTACATAATCAAACCTTGAAAATTTTTAAATTTGGTGGATCCTCCATTGCAGGGAGGATACACAACCTCAAGACACCCAGAACCACCAACTCAGACATCCAAGGATTCAGCAAGTTACAGCTCACCACTCTACCCAACAAAAGGCCTCTGTCACCCAGGACTTCAAGCATTTTCAGTCAGTCTCCTTGTTGAACATTGTTTCTCTGACAGTAGTCCTTCTCTGTCTTCCCCTTATCCTTCCCCTCTTCCCTTTTCCTTCCTCCTTCAATCAAGAGATCAGATCAATTCTTCAACACGTTACCCTCTTAGAACCTTGACTACAAGTCCAAAAATCAGGGAAGATTAGTTTACTAATTCTGTTTTCCCTCAACTGTTTCCTTAGTGTGTGAGGAGGCTGTTGCACTTCTAAAGACTCTGGCACAGCTTAGCCAACTTTTCCAGGTTGAGCTCATTGATCTTCATAAGAGCACTCTAAACAAAAAAACAAACAATAAAAAGATCAATTAATTCCCTTTCCCCTTTTATCTTCTTCTTTTCTCTACTAGTTGTATCTCTTATCCTTGAAAGACAACCAGTAGTGCCCCCCAAACCTTGTGTCCTGTTGTCACTTTAGAGACCCAGGCTCACAATAATCAAGTATTTTATTCTATCTATAGTGTTCAAACTATGCACAGAGGATAAAAAAAATACTTATAACTGTTAGATTTGATATAAGAACCAGTCAATTGGAGAAGACTAACAACTAACTTAAGTGATCAATAAGTATTTAAAACAAATAATCAAATTATGGTGCAAATGCTTATTTCTATTTAATAGGGGGTATCAAATATGACCAAATCCACCATTATCTAATCAACTGGTTTTGAAAATTCACCATTTTTAAAAACCATGGGAATCTTCATACAATGGCTCAGAATTCTCAAAAGTGAAATTTTGTTCAAAAACCTAATTCACTGGTTTTAATTGTGGATTTGGTCATATTTGATACCCCCTAATTTGGTTATTTCATATATAAAGTTCTGTACCATGAGAATACTTTTCATAATTGCATGATGGGCGCTTTTCCAGCTCTCCATGTAATTATTTGACAAGCAACTATCCTGGGAAAAGTGTCAGCATTTATTCTTTTCCGTGATTTAAAAGATCTTGTCATTTATTTTAATTGTACAAGTTTCTTTTGACTCATTTGAAGTTATCTAATGTTTTCCTTTTCCCCTGTTTTTTGTCTTTCATGTATTAGGGGGTATCAAATATGACAAAATCCACAATTAAAACCAGTGAATTAGGCTTTTCAACAAAATTTCACTTTTGAGAATTCTGAACCATTTTATATAGATATCAATGGTTTTTAAAAATGGTGGATTTTCAAAACCAGTTGATTAGATAATGGTGAATTTGGTCATATTTGATACCCCCTATTATGATATTGGTTAATTTATACAGTATTTATTTGTATGAGTTAACAATAAACAAAAGACCATAAACAGTGTGATATTTATGTCAATGTTGTTTAATATTTCATTTATATGTTTAAAGGATAATTACATAGTTTATTTAAGTTATTATCCCGTATTTTAGGGACTTCTAAATATTAGAATACTCTCATACTACATATGTTTATACCTAGTAACTACTTTTTAGCACTTAGTAGGAGTATTCTTTAAGTTAATTTTATTAATAGAAGGAGTAAGTTTTTTAGGATACTTTGGCTGAGGTACCCTGGGTTATTTTAAGTGATCTATCAGAATATGTAACATTATTTCCACTTATCTCATAGGTTAATGAGTTATTATTTATTTTAATATTAATTAATTTATTATATTTGTTTATTACATTATTACTATGTAATAATGTATATATTCTAAAGTATTATTATTATTTTTCTTAAGTTTATTATAGTTTATCTGCATTATTACTTATGTAATAATGTCTCTTTCATATGTATTTTTATTAATTAATTTATTATTATTATTTTGTTCTAGTCAGGTTGTCTCTGAACTAGTAGCAAGCTGACATATTGAATACTCAAAATGCATCCTTGGCTAAACCCTCACATGGTTAACTAGATTCTGAATTATTAATTGACACAAAAGGGGGTATATAATATGACCAAATCCACAATTAGAACCAGTGAATTTGTCAGCCACCAAGATATTAGGGGGTATCAAATATGATCAAATCCACAATTAAAACCAGTGAATTAGGTTTTTCAACAAAATTTCACTTTTGAGGATTTTGAACCATTTTATATAGGTATCCATGGTTTGTAAAAATAGTGGATTTTCAAAACCAGTTGATTAGATAATGGTGGATTTGGTCATATTTGATACCCCCTATTACATGTATTATGTAACATGTAATACTTGAAACTGCAATCTTGAATAATTATTATTATTCTTTATTATTATTATTATTATTATTATTTTTTATAGTCTGAACAGAAGGGAAATTAGACCTCCCATTTTTTCAAATGGTACAATAGTCTAACAGTTAGAGACTGGCTCAGTAATAACTGTTATTGACATAAGGACCTGAGTTCAAGCCACACTCATGACCACATTCAATAAAAATCATTTATTTAAATTAAATCTATTTGTTACTAAAATTAAGTTATAATTTAATTACTGAAAATCTTTGGAAAATTAATTTTCAAACATGCAATAAATGGATAAAGAACCATTTATTGGCATAGTTTTCTTCTTGAAAATCCTGGAAGATCCAAGATTAACCCATGGTAATTTATAGTATAAAATTACACATAAATAAAGGTAAATCTTTATGTAAAGTATAATAATTATGCAATAATTACTTATATATTAATTCCGGGCATTGATAAATGCACGCCAATGGGCGCACGCCCACGCCCATCGCACGCCGATAAATAAAAAGGCGTGTTGCCCGCACGCCTTTTTTTTATCAGCGTGCGGGCTGCACGCCCATCCTTGGGCGTGGGCACGCCTGTAGATGGGCGTGCAGTTCGCACGCCCATCTACAGGCGTGCGACACCCCCGAGGAAGGGCGTGCAGCCGCACGCCTGCCGGGGAGGACTGCAAGCCCCTCGACCGGGAGGGATCCCTCCCGGTCGAGGAGGCTGTTTACCCTCCTTGACCAGGAGGGAATCCCTCCCGGTCGAGGAGGCTGTATACCCTCCTCGACCGGAGGGATTCCCTCCCGGTCGAGGAGGGTATACAGCCTCCTCGACCGGAGGGAATCCCTCCCGGTCGAGGAGGGTATACAGCCTCCTCGACCGGAGGGATCCCTCCAGTCGAGGAGGTTGTACAACCTCCTTGGCCGGAGGGATTCCCTCCCGGTCAAGGAGGTTGTACAACCTCCTCGACCGGAGGGATCCCTCCAGTCAAGGAGGTTGTACAACCTCCTCGGCCAGAGGGATTCCCTCCGGTCGAGGAGGCTGTACAACCTCCTCGGCCGGAGGGATTCCCTCCCGGTGTGGAACTCCTAAAGGATCAGGAAAGAGCTTGAAGGGGAAATAGACAACAAATCTAGTAAGTAGAAGATGTTGAAGCTACAGGTGCTGATGAGGCTGCCCTTCTTGACTAATGCTGAGGGGAAAGGGTTTCACTAAGAAAAAGAAAGAAAAGAGGTGTGGCTATATTTCTACTAATCCTTAGACTGCTGCTACTAATGGGAACTTAGGTTGTTTAATCAATCTGAGGCAGGGACCTTGAGAGGAGTGAGAAAAGCACTGAGAAAGAGTATAGGGTATGTGTTATGATTGTTATTTGTGTAAAGGTTGATGCAAAAGTAAATGTAAAAGGTTTCAAGGTAAAGGTAAATGTAAACTGTACTTTAATAAAAGGGGGGGTGCATGCTTTTACCATAGAACTAAGGGGAGTTCTACTTATACAAAAGGGCACAAGATGGCTGATCCTGGCAGTAAAGAGAAAGGGGAAATGTGTTCAGAGGTATACAACCAAAAGAGAGTAGTGATAGTGTAAGAAAGATGAGCCAATGTAGCTAGTAACTATGTATATAAGGAATGTAATGTGACTAGTAACCAAAGAGGATGATAAAGGCAGAAGATGTAACTATGTAATATAAATGACTGTGCTGTACAACTTAATACCAAAGAAGATATAAACTAAAGAAAAGTATGTAATATCTGTGTTTTATTTATGTACTGTATATTTATAAATCAATACCTTGTATAATATCCTATGGGGTTGTAGTATTGGTAAAGTTATGTGGTTATAAGTGGTAATATTCTAAGAATGCCAATAACTTCTGAACCAAAGGGAAATCAGGGGTACTTTGAGTGAGTGACTAGGGGTAGTTTTGTATGTAGAATCTGATTATGTAATAACAATGAAGTATATGTGAGAGGAAATGTAAGTTGTTGATGTTTGTATGTGAAAAGGTATGGATTACCACACCGGTCGAGGAGGTTGTACAACCTCCTTGACCGGGAGGGATCCCTCCCGGTCGAGGAGGCTGTATTCCTCGACCGGAGCTGATGTCATGCGTACATTCTTGTGTACGCATGACATCAGCATGTATATAGGCAGGGGCGTGCCCCTACCTATATACATAGAATCGGCGTGCAAGCCCGCACGCCGATTCTATGTATATAGGTAGGGGCACGCCCCTGCCTATACACATAGAAAGGGCGTGCGGTTCGCACGCCCTTTTCTGAAAGGGCAGGGCGTGCGACCGCATGCCTGAAGTGTTGCACGCCGATGGGCGTGCAGCCCGCACGCCGATAAAAAAAAGGCGTGCGATGGGCGTGGGCGTGCGCCCATCGGCGTGCATTTATCAACGCCCATTAATTCCCACATGTTCAACTCTCCAGAGCGAGCGCTTTTCCAAGCTCTAACTCCAAAGGAAGTTACATGTACATGTGATTAAAAATTATTTAGTTTAATTAAGAAAAATAAGCATTAAATTAAGGGCATTAATAAAAAAACCCGGTTTTTCCGCGTTTACACCCGGTTTTACGCAGCGGCGACGTAAAATTTGCTGTGGAGTACACCCGGTTTTCCGCGTTTACACCCGGTTTGTTTAATTATTTTTTTGCGGGCGGAATTTTAAGGTTTTTCAAAATTTTACAATTGTTAAAAATACTTCTTGGCGTGTAGAATTTTATGGTATTTTTTATTTTCCAAAAAAACAACATCTTCTATTTTATTTTGCCCATACACCCGGTTTTTTCAAAGAAAATTCCCCACGGCTCAATTGTCAAGATTTCTCAAAGTTTTAAATTTCTTTAAAGCACTTTAAGGGGTGCAGAATTTAATGCAACAAACAGTTTATTTTTGAATTTACTGGTTTTTTTTTTATGATTTTTGGACAGAACTTATTTGTAAACACCTTCACGGCTGTCTTTCAAGATATTTGGGGAGTGTTTAAATGGATTCATACACTTTAGAGGGTGGGTAATTCATTGGAAACAGATACTCCTTATAAAATTAACTTGTTATCAGAATAAAATGGAATTTTTATCAGAATAAAATGGAAATATAGGAAAATAGACAAATAACTATTCAACATCAACAATCTTATTAATTCTGGCAGATCTTCTTATTGGAGGGAAAAGAACTTTTTCCCCAAGGTCCAAATTGGGCTGAATCCACTCTTTCCACAACAGAGCTTCCTCTTCAGCCCAATGTTGCCAATATGGATCAATCCTAGGGGAAGGCCATATTTCAGCCTTAAGCGTGAAGCTGATGAGATGGAGAAGACTGGGAATGAGTATGAGACATATGGGAGAGTGGGTGGTGGGTGGAGAAGAGAGAGGGAGATAAATGGTGGGCATTAGACCAGAAAACAAGACCACAGGTCTTTTATAAGTGTCAGCCATCAAGTATCCATGAGCAGGGAAGGTCATCCAATACTTCAGTGGGGCCTGTCCTTTTCCATCCCAAGAGAGTGCATCAATTAGATCCTTGTGTTTGGCGCCCCATATGTTCTTTAGCATCTGAAGGTTTGAATATAAAGGGTTTGATTTGAGTTCTTCTTTCATTTCCTTGCGAATTTTCATCCATTCGTCTGAGGAACGTCCCATGCTGACTGCAGCGGCTCGAAATCCACAATTCCCATTGCCTTTGACATCGGTAATCGTAGAGAGATGTTGGATGGCTTCTTTGGGATGAATGTTGTCTTTGTACTTGTACTGAAGGATAATTTGAGAAAAGATTAATTGTATATAAAATGAACACTAAATAAAAGGAAATTACTAACCAAATCAACAGCCACATTATTGTAAGTACTCCAACTGAGTGCCTCAGACATATAGGTGTCAGGATTAGAGATTGAGCTGGCAGTCATTGAGGTCTATGAAAGAGGTAACCAATAAGAAGCTCAGAAGTAAAGATCTCTTCAAAAAAAATTAGTAAAACTCACATCAAAAGGCCTATAAGCATCATTTTCTGCCAAAGTGTGTTCATATGTCTTGGTCCTTTTAACTGATTCAAATTTCACCTGTTTAAGTATTTCTCCAGACCTCTGATGTATCAAAAAATCATTTAACTTCAGTATAATGTACTCAAGATGGAAATAAAAACACTTACAGTCTTCAAATTTCCTCCGTCATGTTCTGAGCCCTTTTGAATGATATCATCCACCTCTGGAAGCTCTCCACTTGATTCAGACTCCTCCTGACTTTCCTCTTCTGTTGACACAGCCTAGAAAACACAAGGAGAAAGAATTAGATGTGATATTTGAGTGAAGAATGAAGATGAATCATTACCTCGGATTCCTCAGATTCATCCATCTTCTTAGGCCTACCACGTCCTTTTGTCTTGGCCAAAGGTTCCTACAAGTTCACAAGAAATCAATAACCAAAGACAAACAGACAAGAGATAAATGAATAAATACCTTGTGTTCTGTCACCTGCTTCCTGGGCCTTCCTCTTCCTTTCTTCTCCAATTCTGTGTATTCATAGCCTGAAGGATCCCTTTTTGTTGAAGTAGTTGATTTGTGTTTCCTTTTGGCGCCCTTTGGTCTTCCTCGTCCTTGGTGATCCTTGCTAAAGAGAGGTTCCTGGATGGCCACTGTGGTGTAGTTCCCTTGAAAGAGCTTCTTGATTTCGCCAATGTAGAATTTTTGCTCGCCAGGTTGAAACGTTTGGAATTCCTTAAAGAGATCTGTTAAGAAAATCTCCTCGTTGTTTTCTTTGGTGGGAAGTAGACCGTCACCTGATCCATTGTTGTTGTCCTCTTCAATGAATGTCTGCTCATAAATGGAGGCAAAAAACAAATTAGAACTATAAAACTATGAAAGAGAAACAGAAACCAGGAAATCATATTAGCCAACTCACTTCAAGATCCTTTTTAACATGCCACTGAGAATGGAAATTGCAATGGGTGAATTTGCTTCCAAGTCCTTTGGCTTCGTGAACTTGATGGATGCAAGGGATTCCCATGTGAGAAGAGTAGTTTCCAGTGCAAGTGGAAGTTGGTGGTTTAGAAATGTGGTGAGAATGGATGATCTTGAGGGCATAGTGGGAGATGGTGCCATTTAGATCACCAACACAAGGGGGGAGGCCAGTGAGGAGTTTGTAGGAGTGCTGAGATGATTCAATGTACAGTTCGTGAAGTTGATTGGTCAGAGCTTGGTGGATTTGTTTGACAACAGTGGCAAAGGAGGCAGTGGAAGAGTTGATGAATCGTTTGATGTACGCGACAAGACCTTCGACTCTAGACGTGATAGTGTTACCGAAGTGGGGTTTCTTGTTGACAAAACAGGCTATGATTTTTTCTTTGCAAGGGAGGATGTTGGAGATGATGTAGTCGGCGGTTGGTGGATTCCAAGTCATAGACAGCTGAGTGAAGTTCTTGTGATAGTCTGAAACAGTTTTGGAATGGAGTAACTGATTCCAATGGTTTCAAAAGGTGGACCATTCTTCTTCAGAGTTGAAATGTTTGTAGCAGTTGGACTGGATATTCTTCATAATGTGCCAGGAGCAGAGGAGATGTGAGGCATTTGGGAAGACGTGTTCAATTGCTTTGATTAGGGCGGCCTCGTTGTCAGTGACTAGTACGGATGGAGATTGATTGTCCATTGAGATGCGAAGCTGATCCAAGGCCCAAGAGTAGTTGGCTATCTTCTCAGCAGAAAGGAAACAGAAAGCCAAGGAAAAAGATTTGTTTGAGGAGTTAATACCAACGATGTGAAGAAGGGGCATTTTAAACTTGTTGGTTTTGTAGGTGCAGTCAAGGAGGAGAGTGGTGGGAAATTGTTTTGCCAAGTCAAGGGATTTTGGATGAGCAAAGAACAAAGAGGTCATGTGGCCGTCGGAGGTATCAATCGTGTGGTAGAATTCATGATGGCGGATTTCATGAACGAGAGCTTCAATCGGGGTACGTCCTTCAAGTTGGGTGGATCTCAAGAGGTTACGGTGATTGTAGATGGTATTGAGGGTGACAGAAGAGGGGAGATTGGTGTCTTGCAACAACGCAGTCTTAATAGTTAATGGTCGAACTCCAGAATGGGTTAATTGGGTGACAGTGGTTTTTTGTTCTTCGGTTAATTGGCGATGGACAGCATGGATGGAAGGATCTTCAGAAGCTGGGTGGTTGTGGCTAGGATCTTTGATCTTGATTTGGAAGTAGCCTTTCTTCTTATAGAAGTTTCCAGTAAGTTTGAAAGGACAGGAAATCTTCTTGGTCTTCCCCAATTGAGTACCATCTTTGGTCTGAAAAAACCCAGATCTGTCACATTGATAAGTGCATCTGTTCTCCCCATTTTCAGTGGAGGAATGGGTTATGCAGAGGGCATAGCCATGCTTCTTGGCCCAAGTTTGGACAGAGCTATGCATTTCCTCCTTTGTTTGATATGTTAACTCAGGAGGAGGAGCAAGGTTGGGTACTTCGGGAGTGGTGGCGGGAGTGGTGGCAGCATCTTTGGCGAGGAAGAGGGGGTTGATGTGAGACATGTTGGATTTTGGGGTTTTTTGGATTGGGGGAAAGGTTGAAAAAATTGGTGGGGTATGGAAGATTTTGAGGTGGCGTGGAGAGGGGAAAAAAAGAAGTTTTTTGGTGTTATTTTTAGTGGGTTTGGGTGGAAAATGGATGAGGAGTAGTGGTGGGAGTGAAAATGGGTGGTGGGAGGAGTTGGGAAAATTTGGGGAAAAAAGTGAAATTGGTGACTGGGGTTGCGGAGAGGAGGAAAAATGGGGAATTTTGGTGTTTTTTTTTATGTGGATTGGTTGAGTGGTTGATGAGTTACGGGGGGTTGATGATTTAGGGGGGGGGGTGGTGTTGGTTTTTGATTGTGGTGAGTGGATTTCGATGTGGTTGATGTTGGAAGTTGGATGAGCATACCTGGGGAGCCTGTGCGGATCATATGCCACCCTCATTTTGCATATTGAATAAAAACTCGAAATTAAATAAAACCGGGTGTGCGCGCGGAAAACCGGGTTTGCTGCACAGCCGCATCTGCGCAGAAAACCGGGTGTAAACGCGGAAAAACCAGGTTTTTTTATTAATGCCCTAAATTAATTTAATTAATGTGAAATAAATATGGCATCATTTTAATTAAAAATGACACCATGTTTCACTTCTTACCACAAACAGGCTGATCAGATTCACCTGTCAACATTGCCCCAATCCCCACTGTCAAATAAATTACAGAGGGGTTTTATTATTTAAGGAGGAGGTTTCTTCACCAAATTGAAGACATCCTCCCCCCATCAATTTTAACACACACTAGATAACTTATTATAAGCTACAAAGGCGCTCACCTTCTCCTGTAAGTAAGGAGGACTGGCCTTTATTTATATACTATCTTAATTAGTTAAAATTCCTCAACCAAACCCCCCCAATCAATTAAATACCTTTCATTGGATTGGAAGAACCGTGTATCAATCTGGTTAGCCCTTCTAAGGATTTAAATCCCTTAATAGAAGTTTTGGCAGCAGGGTTATAACCTGTTTTTTGATACTTAGTGTTTTTATAACACTTAAGTAATTGTTCTTATTGGAAATTGCTTTATTACACTTTTAAAGTGTAAAATCATTCTTTAGTCCTTACTGTACACGCCACAATAAGTGGAGTAGAGTACAGAAAGCTGACAGAATTAGGTTTTTCCACAAAATTCCACTTTTGAAAATTCAAAACCATTTGATATTGATATCCATGAATTTGAAAAATGGTGGATTTTCAAAACCAGTTTATTAGTCAATGGTGGACTTGGTCATATTTGATACCCCCTTATATGATTACTTTTTCACACTACAAAGCAAGAAAAACAAAATAATTATCAAAAAATATGTGAAGCAAAAGTAAAAGAAATAATATGATTTGATATTCTGATTCTATGTATAAGTAGCCCAGGGTACCTCAGCCAAGGTATCCCAGTAACTTCACTCCATCTTACAGTAGATCTACTTACCAAAAAGAACCACTACTGTAGTTACGAGATTACATATGTAGAAAGCATGCATACATTTTATGACAAAAATAATAACATAATACATATTTAAAATTAGGGGGTATCAAATATGAGCAAATCTGCAATTAAAACCAGTGAATTAAGTTTTTCAACAAAATTTCACTTTTGAGAATTTTGAATAATTTTACATTGATATCCATTGTTTTTACACATGGTGAATTTTCAAAACCAGTTGATGAGATAATAGGGGGTATCAAATATGACCAAATCCACCATTATCTAATCAACTGGTTTTGAAAATCCACCATTTTTAAAAACAATGGATATTAATACAAAATGATTCAAAATTCTCAAAAGTGAAATTTTGTTTGAAAACTTAATCCACTGGTTTCAATTGTGGATTTGGTCATATTTGATACCCCCTAATGGTGGATTAGTTCATATTTGATACCCCCTATTATCAAAAAAGCCCAAAAAGTCTATATGTAAAATATCTGTAAGACATATTTGACATTTGTGGCTCAAATGGAAAGACAAATTGCCACAGAAGATGATGACATGGGTGTACATGGGTACATCTTTAGTTGGAAACTTTAGAGAACACATTTAAGCCTCATCACATGAAATTAACATCTGTCATACTCACATGTGAAACACTGAAATCATGACCAATCTGTCATGGCTAACCATACAGGTGCTTTGTAATAGTATCTCAATAATTACCTGCTTTATTTTTAATCTTGGTTTACTTGGTCAATGAGTGATAAATAGGGGTACTTTTAAGTGAGGTACCCTAGGTTACATTTTGAGTAGATTCAGAATATCAAATCATATTTTTAGTTTTTATTTGATATCATATTTTATGTTTTATGTTTTATATTTGTTATGATGGTTTATGCTTATGACAGGTTGTCTCTGCAAAAGTAGCAAGCTGATAGATTGGAGGTATTTGGACCTGAGGTAAATTGGCTCTTAGGATTCATGTTGGCACTTTTTGATTCCCTTCTCCTCTCCTTATTAAGGTTCTGGGGTTTTTCAGTTGGCAATGGTTATTTGAATTTGCTGGAGAATTGAATGCAGCTTTGGTAGGTGTCAAAGTGGTGCACAATTGTTCTTTATTCTTCTTGCAGGGTGATTGAGTATCTTCTCAAACATAAGATTAATCCTCAGAATCACTGCTGTTCCGTCTCCTTCCTAAATTATTGTTGTATGTTTGGCAAGTTTGAATCCTGAGTTGTGATTGGTTGAATTGTGGAGGATCATGGTTTTTGTAATTATATTGGGGTTTTTGTTGTTGATACTTGACACTTCTAGTGCAAATAATTGCATTTATTTGGAATTTGTATTGACTGGTTTCATAATTGTGGATATGGTGAAACCCATTGATTAGATAATTGTGGATTTGGTCATATTTGATGCCCCCTATTAACTGAATTTGGCTTTTTTGTTATTTGGTTGAAAATATCTCATGAATGACTGCTGAGTCTAACAGATCAATATATGTAGAAAGTTCATATCATTGATTATGTGACACACTCTGTTGGTGTTTTTATGGATGGTCCAATGTTTGAATATTATTCCAATTCAAAGATGAAAGAAAGCAAGCAAATGGAAAGTTATTCTTTTTTTGTTTTTTAAAAAAAGAAATGATTTTTAGACAGGGAACTCTAGGAGTCCTCATCACTGTCATCAATAAATAGTTTCCTCGACTTGGCGGGTTTCCTTTTAACGCCTGGTATAGCATCGTCCTGATTCTCCGCTTCATCCGGCTGGTCAATCATCCCGGCATTGCGCTTGAGACCGTTCACATCGGTGGATGGCTGCAGAGACTCAAATTTATCGGGCTCTTCATCCATTTCGTCGTCGTCGTAAATGTCACAAACTATCAAAACAAAAAAGGGTAACATCCCATTAAGGTCAGTATCTTCGTCTCAAATTAAGGGGAGAAAGAGAGATCTCACGGTGGTTGGATGTTGCTGCTCCGAGGTTCCAGGTGTTTTTTTAGCCTTCCGAGGTGCTTTCCTAGTGGTTTGCTCTTCCTCACTATCAGTAGGACCATCCAAAGCCACCTCTTCCGCAGTCAACACAGGCGCTTTGGCGTGCCGCTTCCGTTTCCTTTTCGTAAGCTCAGCTGGAGATTTTCCGTTATGATCAAGCGGATTGATCAAAAAGTGATCTATCACTTTGATATCCAGGTCAAGTTCACTATGGGTGCGACACCTTGGAATCACCCACCCGAGGTGACCTGGGTACTCTAAGACAAATCGACACCGTGGTATTAGTGACAAGCAGCATCGATATTTCAAAGTGTAGTCAAGAGAGCTCCGATCAAGCAAAAACCAAGCACCTTCTTCGCTCTCCCAATACAGCAACCGTAATAGCATATGCAACTCGGCATCGCGAGCCAATGCGGTCTTGAATTCGTTATCCTCGCCCGCTTCAACTCCTGAGAAAACACAATTGAAAGTAGTGTTGGGCTTTAATCCTCTCAGTTGGTTGCGACGAAAAAACAATCGAAATCTCACGGTGAAGTTCAAATTTTTCCATGCTCGCGTCTGAGGGCTGTTGGAGCTGAGCTTGAAGCTGCTCACTGGGTTCCTTGTTGGGATGTTGGAGCCAGCTTTCCAGATCAACTCCTGGGGCATCATCGTCATTTGCATCGTTCATCAAGACAATCGCCGTCCGTGATGCCGACACAGTTCGTAGAATATCTTGCACTTTATTGACCAAGTCTGATTTAGTTTTATCGACCAGGAGACCAACAGCAACGCCTAGGCGTTGAGACCAACTCAACCCGGGTTTAACTTCAATTTCAGCGGGGAGTTTGAGAACCTATTCAATCGACACCAGACCAGGAGGTAATATCCAATTTTACTTTTGGGGACCATCGGAACAAATCATGGGAAACAGAAGGACATACCTTGCGGCCCGTTTTAGCTTTCGATGGCATGTTATCAGAATCATCACTACTGCTATCGAAAGTACGGTTCCAATCTCTCAGACCGTGATCGCAAAGTGCTTCTATTATTACAAACGGCGATTCCGCCACAGATTTAAAATATTGTTTCAGAATGTAATCGATGAACCTAAATAAATCAGTATAAACCGGATGTTTTGGCATAGAGGACTTCTCTTCGATCATCGTGTGGAAAGTATCTAGTAGAGATACCTACACAAACTCTGGGCCTGCATTAGCGCTATTACTGGTGTGCAGGGAAAAAAGACATGAATGCTATTCACCCTGAAAAATAGTTTGTGCGCGTTGGCGCCCACAGCTTGGCGGTACATCAACTTGACAACTCTTTTCATCAATTCAGGATCTGTGAAATCCCGATAACCGCGGAGATAGGTAACCAAAGTGTTGGCTACTGCTTCATGGGCGAAGCGCTAAGATTAGATATGCAGATAGAGTGACAAGCAGAGAGAAAGGAAAGTTAAGGATCCATTCCATCGAGGATAGTTAGAAGTAATCAGGACTCACGAGTTGGAACTTCCCAAATTCAAACTTGTGCTCAGCAAACTGAACGCCACTCCGTTCAGCCTCGAGAAACGCTTCTTCTTCATCCTCCAACGGGTTTTTAGTTTCAATTTCATCCCCATCTCCATCTGTTTGGTCACCAGATTTGACTCCAGGCTGTTGTTGCTTAGATTTCCTGGCCTTCTTCTTTCGTACGTACATATAATCTGTACTTCCGGCGTATCGTTCAAGAATCTTCAAAAATACATATGAGAAATGGACAATATTCTCAAGATATTTAAGCGATTGGTTGGAGTATCTCGACATTAACTTGATCACCATATCCAGGGTGTCTGCATCATAGTACAATCTATTAAGAGTCACATTGGCCGCATCAGAGTATTCCTCCACGCCCGATGTAGTTAAACCTTCGATGACCAGCAACTAGAAATTACAGGAAGATTCGTGAGCTGCAGATCGTGTGAAAAACATAGATCAACCAGAGCAAAAAGTTTTGAGAGGTTCACTTGTTGGATAAGACACTCTACGGCGGCATAGATTTCAACGACCGGCATTGGCTTATCCTCTAGTCCGGATTGAATCTTACCAAAAACCCAAAGCATAAACTCAGGTTCCATCAGATCAGCTACTAGGTCGAAATCATGACCTGCCTCGCTCGACGGTAAAATCCCCACCGATTTCTCTCTTTCTCTCAGCTTCAAGAAACAATCCAAGAAAAACCCCAAGAGGTGTAAAAGCCGGATAGCGTCCTTAGCTCTGGCTTTTTCCCTTTGGATATCTTTGAAAATCGAGAGGAAGAAGGCTATCAAAGTCAGAAACAAAATCATACATTTCAAACGATGTGTCAGCTTTCACTTTTATGTTCTCTTTCCTGCAATAAAAAAAGAAAATAGTGACAATAGCTACTGACGATTGAAACCTGATTCAATGAATTCGATCGCCACACTCCGCAAAACTTTCAAAGCATCTGGTTTAAGAGTCGTTGGTCTCCCAAACTCATCTGCCACTCGATTGTTTTTCTTTTTTTGGGTTTTGCGAGCATCGAGTGCAACTTCAACTCGAGTGGTAATAGCAGTCTGACTGTGGAGATTAAATTTTCTTCGACCCTATTTTTTTGTAGTAACAGGCATAATAAAACAAATCTAGGTGAGGCTGATGTCTAAAGGGCGGCTGGGAGAGGGCAAAGGGGCTAACAGTCGTAACACTTAATGTGGTTCCAAAGCGCGAATGACGAGTTGTGCTCGTCCTAGCTTTTGCCTTTCGGGTCTGCTCTTCACCCAAGAGAAGACTTTCAAGTTTCTTATCCGACGCTTTAACGGTAGATATCGTCTCGCCAGCTTCATTTGTACCCACGCAGGTTTGAGCATCGATGAGATCTTCGGAATCGACGCCTCGGAACAGATGATCCCAGATATCAAGCACGATCATGTTCCATGGACCAAACTCGTCAAATCGATTCGAACCATGACTCATGTGGATCAGTAGATCGAAGATTCCGAACTTGGATAGCTGTTGAATGAAATCTGATTGGAGATGAGATTCTTCAACTCCAGCACTAGAGGCGGGTTTATCACGAAGAGCCAACAAGTTGCGGATGATATGCAGAAACAATGATACCACATTCTCATCTCGTTCTGTTCGCTCACTGATCTCATAGAAATGGTGAATCGGTCGAATGCTTTCATACGCTGGATCAAACAGGATTCTAGTATTAAATGGACTTACTTTTTATGTTTCTGGATTACAGGGAGGACTAGTCTGAAGATAGACCCCATCACACCGGTTCGGACGATTTCCCGCTTGTAAGATAGTTGACCGTCGATCAGACTCGAGAAATCGATATTGGTGGCTTGTCTTCGCTCTTCCTCATCATCAATTTCACAAGCCTCTTGCAATTCCCTAGTAACATCGACGGGCCAAGTAAGAGCAGCTATCAGATCGGCTGAAAAATAGGCGGGAAAAAAATTGAACCAAAACCAAACGATGGGCTGATTGAGTAAGATTTATTTGGACCGAGCAGAAACACTTACCACATAGTAAAGCAACCCGATGATCTTTTTTATTTTCGATCTGAGCAGACAACAAGATAGGCAGGAGGTCATTTGGTACTATTTGACTGGAGTACAAAATTCTGGCCACCGTACGGTTCTCATCTTCTTCGTCCAATCTCCAAAATTTCTTCAAGTCCTTTAAACAACCTAGACATTCATCTCCTAATTTATAAACTCGTTCGGTCCGACATTGAGCTGGGGTTTTTTCTTGGCCTTCAATTTCAATTTCATCATCTTCATCCTCTTGATCATCTTCATTGTCTTTAATCAGCACATCTTCATATCCCCCTAATGCCGACACCACCCCCAAGACAGCTGGCTCCAATACAATCCTTCGTTCTTGCCGTTTGGCCTCTAATTCCGCGTTTTTTAATTTGGCCAGAGCCGATCGTTTAATAACCATAGTGACAGTATAATTCCAAGTCTTTCTATCCGCCCGATGAGTGTGGTAGTGTAGCTGCGCCCGATATCGCGATGTAGGTATTGTGTTGGTATGTAATCGTGTGTGTTTGCTGTAGGTGGAGGAGACACATAATGTTGACCTCAGACTCCCTGTGCACGCGGGGCGCGAGCACCAGGCTTGGCTCGGTAAGAGCATCCACCACCGTCTCTGTAAAGTGGCTCGGTAACCAACTTTACAGAGACGAAGCCCCCGTGCGCCGGCCTCTTTAGGCCTCTGTAACTGAGGAATCTTTAAGATTCTCATTAGAGGTCTCTAAATTTAGAGACCTCTAACAAGCTTGGTAAGGTAAGTCCTCCGTTCCCACAATCAATTCCTTGATCCCCCCGCTTACCAAGCAACATGAAGAGTCCCCAAGGGTGGGGACACTTGGTTAGCCAGCTGCAGAGCCCCCCTACCAAGTCATGAGGGTGTGGTTTCTCAGTAGGGTAACCATCATGCTTGCTAACCTCTCCGCAGTTGCAGAAAAGTTAGCAACACAATGGTGGATGCTCTCAGATTTTTGTTAGAGGTCTTGAAATTTATAGACCTCTAATGAGCTTGGTAAGGTAAGATCCACCCAAGCTCCTCTGTTCCCACAATCAAATCCTCAATTCCCCCCCTACAGCCCCGCTGACCAAGCGACATGGAGAGTCCTCAGGGGTGGAGATGCTTGGTTAGACAGCTGCAGAGCCCCCCTACTGAGTCACAAGGGTGTGGTTTCTTGGTAGGGTAACCATTGCACTTGCTAACCTCTCTGTAGTTGCGGAAAAGTTAGCAAGACAATGGTGGATGCTCTGATTGTCTCTGCAAAGCGGCTTGGTAAGCCAACTTTACAGAGATGGAGCCCAGGCCTCTGTAACTAGAAATTTGGCAGAATTCTCTGCAGGAGTGTCTAAATTTAGGGTCTATGGAGCTTGGTAGGGTAGTTTTTATCCCAGCTCCACAATTCCCCACCTCCAAACTTCCCAATTCCCCCTTCTATGGCAAGCCTCCAACAACAAAAACCTCTAACCCCAAAACCCAATACTTCAACAATACACCTGAAGGTTCAACTCAATCTATACAGAGGCAGCAATCTACTTCAACTTTCAGCCTACATGATGCCCAGAAACAAATCCTCTAGATAAAATTGGTTCAAAAAGTAGATGTAAATGTTTTAAAATATATTTGCAAAATACCCTGAAAAATTTTCAGAGAAATTGGTGCTTGAAAATGTGTCAATTTTTTTAAGCATTATACCAAGACAAAAGTCCTCTAGCTACATGTAGTGTAAAAAGAGTGTTTTAAACTGCGTTTGAAAAATATCCTGACACAATTTCAGACAAATTGGTGTTTAAAAAATGTGGAATATTTAATTATATTTAATTAAAGAATAATAATTGAAGATCAATGCAAAAAAAGAGGGGCCTGATAAATCAGGGGCTTTCAAGTCCCTCAAAGGTATCTTGGAGGAGCAGAGGATGTAGTTACCTTTTAAATTACTGGGGCCTGTATAACAGGGGTGTTTTATATCCCAGATTTAAGGAAAGGAGGGAGAAAAAGTGACACAAAGGTGAAATGATTTATAGTTTACTAGTTTATAGTTGTTTTGGAGATGGAGAAAATTTTACTTTGTAATTTATGGGAATTCTAAGGAATAAGTACACAGATATATACCAGGCAAGAGGCTGTTTCAAAAGGGCTTTGTTGAAAGCTTGTAATCTAATTAGGTATATGTAGAATGCCAGTGAATCCTTTCTTTGGGGAAAAGAGAGCTCCTTAAATACCTTTTGGTACCTGGGAGCCACAACTTTTTCAGATAATGGCCAATATGTGGGTGTCACGCTGCCAACTCTCAGCCTCAGTCACATACGGCTCAGCACTTCCTCATGCATCAAACCTCAAATGTAAAACTCAGTTCAAACTTTTTAAAGACCAAATGTGTGACACCCACTCAAATGGACATTCAAACCTCATCTTTGGTAATTACCCGATCCGGTCCCTGACTTGAAGTTTTCCCATTCCGGTGAATCAACGGCTATTCAACGCTTATCCAATAACCCTTACTTGGACTAGCTCAAATGCTTCAACCATCAGCCTGGCGCTTAACCCTTTTCAATAAGCCTTGCACTTACCCTTTATATCACCTGGTATTTTCTGTTTTGCATCTTCAAATTATTTGTCATCTTTATATTCTTCATTTGAATTCTTTCAACCACTTGTGTAAAACTAACTGCAAGTACTTACCTTCTTTACTCATCTTCACACAAAAGCCTCATGTCAACATTTGCTTATAAAAGCACTTGTATTTTTTCTATGTTTTTCTTTTCCTCACTTAATTAATATAATATTGTTTCACATTACCTTTTCCAGTCAGCCATCACCCTGATTGCTTTGAGCCCTATTGAGTCCAGTACTTGTCCCTTACAACTCATCTTCAAAGTTATCTTCAAAACCACTTTGAATCATCTCCCAGTTCCCTTTGCGCTTTGATCAACCAAATCCCCAGCTGTATGTTGGGTTGGTTGCATGACAGTGGGTCTATACAGCTGATTGGCCAATTTGTGGTTGTATCAACTCTGGGCTGCTATGATACTTGGCCATTAACTGCTAGTGTGGTAGCTTTTTTTCTTCCATAAATGTTTTAGTGTTAGCTGGTGCTACAATTTTCTAGTTAGGGTAGCAAGAAATTGCTCAACCAATTTCATTTTAGTGTTAGCTTTGGAAAATAACCTCTACACTATTAAGTAGCATAATTTTTCTACTGATAACACATTTAGAAGTTCCCATTAGTGAAGAACATCAGATCCACACTATGATACACTAAAGTGTAGCTGTTAGCTGAATGTCTTCCTGCTGTACTATGCTAAAATAGCAGATTTTTTCCTCCTAACTGTTAGTTGCAACAGTTCAAATGGCTTCTTCTTAAAATCTGTTTCTAGCTCAAATGGGTAAAATCCTGCTACATTAGAGAAATCCCATTTTTTTCAGATGTTGGAGCTGAAATCAGTGTCGTAATGTTAGAGCCAGCTGAGTGAAAAATCAGAAAGAATTTTTTGGGTGTGTCAGCTTGCTACTATGACAGAGCAACCTGTCACACACATTTAAAACATTAGTTACAGAAATTACATATAAAAAATATAGTATATCAAATAATAGTTGAAATGTTTTTTTATATTCTAATTCTACGCTAAAATTAACCTAGGGTACCTCACTCACAGGTACCCCTAATTCTAACTCCTTAACTATGTAAAAATAGCTTTTTATAATTAGCAAGTACCTTTAATAAAAAAGGCACTCACATTATTGTATTCTTATACACACACACATATGCTTAAACCCCATTTCCAGTCACCAAAATGAGGTGTGGTGTAAATTAGGGGAGATAGTGTAAATCCTCTGTGTTGTACTCCAAACCCGCGTACCGCAGCCCGCACAGCTTGAATCCAACACGCGTGAACAGGAGCCCACACCAAAGTTGGATTACAAGCCCACGCGCAACCTGTAGACCCCTCACAGGCTCCCTGCGTGGCACGAGGACACTAGAGCCAATGAAATAAATATTAAAGACAACAGAAAGCGCCCGGGCGTTGATAGACGCACGCCAACAGCGTACGCCAACGCCAACCCGCACGCCAATTTTTTTTGGCGTGCGGGGCCTACACGCCAATTTTTTTTGGCGTGTAGGGTCTACACGCCAAAAAAAAGGGCGTGTGAGACCCGCACGCCAAAAATGGCGTGTGGTTCCCACACGCCATTTTTTTTGGCGTGTGGGCCCCGCACGCCAAATAAAATTGGCGTGTAGGGCCCGCACGCCAATTGTTTGGCGTGCGCTCCCACACGCCAATTGTCTGGCGTGTGGGAGCGCACGCCAAACAATTGGCGTGCGGGTCCCACACGCCAATTGTTTGGCGTGCGGGTCCCCCCTTGCTCACATAATTGAATGGGAGGGCCCATTCGATTACGTGAGCGAGCCCCCTCCCGGCTGACAAGGTTATACAACCTCGTCAGCCGGGAGGACTACCTCCCGGCACGAGGCTGTATAACCTTGTCAGCCGGGATGACTACCTCCCGGCACAAGGCTGTATAACCTCGTCAGCAAGTCCTCCTGGCCGACGAGGTTGTATAACCTTGTCAGCCGGGAGGGGTGCGGGGCCTACACGCCAAAAAAAAGGGCGTGTGAGACCCGCACGCCATTTTTGGCGTGTGGGTCTCACACACCCTTTTTTTTTGGCGTGTAGACCCTACACACCAAAAAAAAATGGGGTGTAGGCCCCGCACACCAAAACAAATTGGTGTTGGTGTGCGCCGTTGGCGTGCGTTTATCAACACCCAAAGCGCCCTAGTAACCTCTTTACATATGTTACATACGTAATAAGGATTACTAGGGACTAGAATACATGAATAAACTATTTTATATTATAATATAAAATAAGTACAGTAACAATTAAACAACAGTAACAAAAACAAAATACTGTGGCTGATTATGAAATATCAATAAGCCACAGATCACTATTGAAATACAAAACCAGTACTAGTGAATTACTGACTGTAATTAACATAGTAATAAAATAATTAACTTGGTGACGTATAATCTAAGCAATAGCTGCTATAGAGTCACCAAGAAAGGCCAAAACGTGGTTTAAGTACCCACAAGTTTGCCATTAATACCTACAGGGTCCCCAGAGGGATACCAAGACTATTTAAGGAGCTCTTCAACCGCCCAAAGAAGGTTCCTCATTCTTTAAAATACTACCAAGACACTTACCCACCTTTTATCTGATACCAATATCCATAAAATAGCCTGGTAAGTCCCTTAGTAGTATTCCTTTAGCCCCGTCTTCCCCAAGAATCATTCAGTGACCACCCAGCTTCATCCACCACCTTTTGAAGCGCTCAAAACTTTCCTGTTTTCACCCAGAATATCCTCAAGTCCCCCCCCCCCTAGGCTTATTACTAGTAAGTAATAGCCCTTCTTTCTTGAGAATATTCCCCATTCTTTTCCACTGGGATTTAAACCACCCCTGTTCAAATAGGCCCCAGTTTTCCAGGTCATTAAATCCTCTGCATTTACTTTTAAGATACCTTAGAGGGATTAAACCACCCCTGATTAATCAGGCCCCTCTGGATTTAATTATATTACATTTATTTTAATATAATTGACATCTTTTTCTCTTATTTTTGCGTCACAATTCCCATTATTATCTTGGGAATTATGCCTTATCTTTACCTCCCAGAGCATTCTACTCTATCAATTCATATCTTGTACCACGTGTAGCTAGAAGGGTTCTTCCTTGGCATCACATAGGCTGACAGGGTGGATTACATACCCTCTTATTGGGGGGTATCAAATATGACAAAATCCACAATTAAAACCAGTCAATTAGGATTTTCCACAAAATTTCAATTTTGAGAATTCTGAACCATTTTATGTTGATATCCATGGTCTTTAAAAATGGTGGATTTTCAAAACCAGTTGATTAGATAATGGTGGATTTGGCCATATTTGATACCCCCTATTTTACTCATATTTTGTCAGCCACAGTGTACATATCACAGTACCTTACATGTACCAAGTAACTGCAAGTATTAGCATTATCACTGCTCTTAAAGTATTACTATATTTATTCTTATTAATTAATAATTATTATTATTCATTATTATTATTATTATTATTTTTATTAGGGGGTATCAAATATGACCAAATCCACCATTATCTAATCAAGTGGTTTTGAAAATCCACCATTTTTTAAAACCATGGATATCTATATAAAATTATTCAAAACTCTCAAAAGTGAAATTTTGTTGAAAAAACTAATTCACTGGTTTTAATTAAGGATTTGGTCATATTTGATACCCCCTATTATTATTATTATTGTTATTAGGGGGTATCAAATATGACCAAATCCACCATTATCTAATCAACTGGTTTTGAAAATCCACCATTTTTAAAAACCATGGATATCAATATAAAATGGTTCAGAATTCTCAAAAGTGACATTTTGTGGAAAAACCTAATTCACTGGTTTTAATTGTGGATTTGGTCATATTTGATACCCCCTATTATTATTATTATTATTATTATTATTATTATTATTAGGGGGTATCAAATATGAACAAATCCACAATTAAAACCAGTGAATTAGGTTTTTCCACAAAATTCCACTTTTGAGAATTCTGAACCTTTTTACATAGATATCCATGGTTTTTAAAAATGGTGGATTTTCAAAACCAGTGGATTAGATAATGGTGGACTTGGTCATATTTGATACCCACTATTATTATTATTATTATTATTATTATTATTATTATTAGGGGGTATCAAATATGACCAAATCCACAATTAAAACCAGTCAATTAGGTTTTTCCACCAAAGTTCACTTTTGAGAATTCTGATCCATTTTGTATAGATATCCATGGTTTTTAAAAATGGTGGATTTTCAAAACCAGTTGATTAGATAATGGTGGATTGGGTCATATTTGATACCCCCTATTATTATTATTATTATTAGGGGGTATCAAATATGACCAAATCCACAATTAAAACCAGTCAATTAGGTTTTTCCACCAAAGTTCACTTTTGAGAATTCTGATCCATTTTATATAGATATCCATGGTTTTTAAAAATGGTGGATTTTCAAAACCAGTTGATTAGATAATGGTGGATTGGGTCATATTTGATACCCCCTATTATTATTATTATTATTAGGGGGTATCAAATACGACCAAATCCACAATTAAAACCAGTCAATTAGGTTTTTCCACCAAAGTTCACTTTTGAGAATTCTGATCCATTTTATATAGATATCCATGGTTTTTAAAAATGGTGGATTTTCAAAACCAGTTGATTAGATAATGGTGGATTGGGTCATATTTGATACCCCCTATTATTATTATTATTATTATTATTATTATTATTAGGGGGTATCAAATATGACTAAATCCACCATTATCTAATCAACTGGTTTTGAAAATACACCATTTTTCAAAACCATGGATATCAATATCAAATGATTCAAAAATCTCAAATGTGGAATTTTGTTGGAAAACCTAATTCACTGGTTTTAATTGTGGATTTGGTCATATTTGATACTCCCTATTATTATTCACCAGGAAAAATCAATTGTCACTGGACTACAGGTGACATCAGCCTAGGTTCAATGAGCTACCCATTGGTAGTACAGTTGGCCTCATGTATAGCCCCTTGTAGAACACAAAGGGGCCATTGTAGCCTAGCTGGAGTAAAACCATAGCTACAACAAAGCTACATCCATTGTTTCTTGATGTCACCAGATGTCAGGTGACAATTGATTTTTCCTGGTGATTATTACTATTATTCCTTTAAAAGTAATAACTTAAAATTATTAATTTACATCAACTAAAATAATTGATACACATACTTTAATATACATTCACTAAATAACACATGAATAATTCAGGTGACTCTAAGAACTCTTGTTATACAAGACACATAACCTTTAGGCATTTTTCCCTCTGACACATGAAATACCCAGAGTAACAGATGTCACTCTTTTCCTTCTGATTACGCCCACATTCCTTATCCTTGGAACGTTTCATTTATAAGATATGTACTTTAATATCTTATGAATAAAAGATCTTACTAATATTATAATAAATAATACTTATAAGATGTGCCAATAACAAATGACACAATTATAATTTAATATCCTTATTAATATTAATAACAGATCCTTCAATTAAAATCTCATGATGTGATCCAATACTACCAAGGATTACATATCAAGGATGTGTCCCATAACACTTCCTTAGTAGAAATCACATCATAGACACTAAAAGATCCTCCAAATGATCTGTATTCTCATTGAAGATCCCCAGTACCTTCCAGGTCATGAAATCACTCAAAGTTCCCTCAATATGAGATCCTGGAACTTATAAATAGCTTTTAAACATCTGTTTATCCCCCAGAGAAAGATCAGAACACCAGCACAGTACATACCTTAGAGTTATTTACCTTGCCAGTTCCCATTCTCCACCATTACCCCAATTCTGGATAATATATAGTTTATTACTGTTATACCATCAAGAATTGCCCACAACTTACCTTCAATAAGGTAAGAACCACAAACCCAAGTTAGCAACTCCTTGTATTCCTATTAATACTCTGTATTGATTTGGATCTGCCCTGTTTAGAGAAAGGCTCTCAGACAAGACTTACTGATTGAGGATTAATCCTTTTTACAGGATATTTTACCAACAAACCAATTTTTAAATAATTAACCTGACTTAGTTACAACCATTAACCACAGTGAGTTTCACACCCAGGCTGACATATTTGGTGTGAGGTGGTTGGCCAAATGTGGGAATGATAATAGTTTTTCCCTTTCACAATTTGACATTTTTGCGGCTTTGATGCTTCAGAATATGTATCCCATGACTCTGATGATTCAATCCAGGTCTCCAGTAAAATAATTTCCTGAGATCCATTATTTAAATTCAAGTAATTCCAATAAAATTAATTCAGACAAAAAAATAAGGAAATACTCATGAATTTTGAGGCCATATGCAGCTCCTTTTATAGCCAACAGGGGGGGAGAGTCCAAATGGATGACTTAAAGAACTGCATTGAAATATTTCTTTATGAGCCTGAAAACTCATAATTCATTTATAAAAAAGAAGTAAATAAAAGTTGGATGCTAAAAAGTTAAATCATATGTAGATTCAAAATCTGAAATAATACACTGAGTTTTCCTTAAGTTTTAGAAGTTATATGTGGATTCTGTTTCATATGTTCAGTGTAATATATTTTAATAATTTCTTTTGAAACAAGAGAAATAAGATGTGATTTTTTTTGGAAAAAAGAAGAAAGGTTTTATGGGATAGTAGAATTTATATACTTTGCTATAGTCAGGATGTCTCTAAATTAGTAGCAGGCTTACAATGGTTTTGAAATCTTGCCAGAAACCTCTGTGAAACTCATGCAAAGGTCAAATTACTTGAACTCTGACTCCACAACTTAGTCACTTCTGATCAACTACTATTGAATCCTACCCTCTCTCAACCTCCATATCACTTCTCCATATCTTGAATTTGGCACCTTCCCTCTCCAAAATTAAACACTACCTGTCCCCTGTCAGTGGTCAGTTACTCCAGGGGGTGTTGATAAATGCACACCCCTGGCGCACGCTGTGGTAGACATTTCTGTTCTGGAGGGAAAAATTTAAAGTTTTTTTTACATATATATTTTACAACACCCCACTATCTTTTTCACCACGGTCATTTTAGTTTACATACACAGTTACACTATGTGTACTGTATAAAGGGTATATATCTAAATTACATCTGTATTTCTGTATAAATGAGGCTGTGTAGCAACCACAAGCCACATACAGCCTGCTGCATAGTAACAATTGGGGCAGTGCAAGCCACTCAACCAGACTACACAGAAATACAGAAAGCTGTGCAGGTCACTTGATATAAACACATAGCAACCAGAAGGCTGTGCAATCCACACTTGTAACTAGATCACTAGCTAAATTTGCTCATTACTACACTGCCACCCTGTATGCAGCTGTATTCTGCACAGAATTCCAGCCAAAAAGCCTCATTTGTAAAAGCACACCAGCTAAAACCCCTCATGTAACTAGAACACCAGCATAAATGCCTCACATTTTACTATATAAGGAGGGGCTCTCTCTTTCCCCATCTCATCACATCAGATCATCAGACCAGTTTCCCCCCATCTGATTAAAATTAATTACTATAATTTAACTCTCCACCACTTATCAAATACTGAAACTTTGCAATATACATATCACATTCACAACCAATCCACTCTAGGAACTTGTGCTATAATTATTCAACTACACTAGACCACTGTCTTCTTCTTCCAGTCTAGCTGGGGGTGTTGTTGGTCTTTTGCTTTCAGAAAGGCAGGGTTTTCACCCATCAATACTTCTCTACATTCAGCCAACAGAGGTGAAAACCAATTTTGGAGTCTCACAACGCCCACACCGTCAGCTTGCCAGTATGACAGAGCAACCTGTCATAAGCATTGAAAACATTAAACAAAATAAAATACATATAGAAATATATTATATCAAATAATAGTCAGAATATTATTTGATATTCTAAATCTACACTAAAATGAACCTAGGGTACCTCACTTACAGGTACCCCTAATTCTCACTCCTTGAATGTGTAATTCAAGATTTAAACTTTAGCAAGTACCTTTTGAGATAAAAGGTACTCACACATATTTATGCTTTTATTTATTGCCACATATGCTTAAAACTCATTTCCAGTCACGGAAATGAGTTGTTGTGTAAATTGGGGGGGATAGTGTAAATCCTGTGTAACTATCTCCAAAGCCAGCATACCGCAGTCTGCACAGCTTGAACCAACCCGCGTGACTGAGAGCCTGCTTCAAAGTTGGACTACAAGCCCCTGAGCACTTAGTCAGACCCAGTATAGCTCCCAGCGTGGCACACGGACACCAGAGCCAGTACACTGCCAGCATAATGTCCTAGGATGAAGTCATCCCAGTTAAAATGGGATGCACTCAACCAATTTAAACTTGGTTGAAATCAACTGATGAAATATAAATCCAAGGGACCCCCCTTGGTTTTATATTTCATTGGTTGAAGTCAACCTACTTTGAATTGGTTGTTTGCATCCTAGTTTAACTTGGATGAACTCAACCTAGGCAATTATGCTGGCAGTGGTAAAATAAATACAAGGGGCAACAAAAAGCGCCCTAGTAATGTCATTACATGTGATACATATGTAATAAAGATTACTAGGGACTATAATATGTATTTAAAATTTTTTATGTTAATTTATACAATAAAATAATTACAGTAAGTACTGAAAACAGTACAAAAAATTTACTTTGGCACATTATAAAAATACAAATAAGCCACAGATAATAATAAGTAAAAACCAGTACTAATACACTACAATACTGTAATTAAATTAATATAAATATAATAAATAAAACAATATGAATGTCACTTGGTGACTTATACCAAAGGCCCAAGCCTCTGTAGCATCACCAGGAAGGCCAATATGTGGTTAAAACACCCACAAGTTGGCCATTAACACCTATAGGGTCCCCAGAGGAGTATCAGGACTATTTAAGGAGCTCTTCAACGGCCCAAAGAAGGCTCCTCATGCTTTACAATACCCACTAGATACCTACCCACCATTTACTTTAGATACAATCTGTCAGCCTCCCTGATGCCAAGGACAGGTCCTTCTAGCTACAGGTGGTGCAAGAATGAATGGAAAAGAGTGGTAATCTCTGGGTAAGGTACAAGAGTTACAATTCCCAAATAATATGGGGGAATTGTGATGTAAAATTTAGAGAAAAAGGTGGTAATAATTATATTAAATAAATTTAATATAATTAAAACCAGAGGGGCCTGATAAATCAGGGGTGGTTTAGATACCTCTAAGGTATCTTACAAATAAATGCAGAGGATTTAGGTACCTGGAACACTGGGGCCTGTTGGAACAGGGGTGGTTTAATCCCAGGAAAGGAAAGTGGGGAATATCTTCAAGAAAAGGGTTATTACTTACTAGTAATAAACCTTGAGGGATCTTGGGGATATTCTGGGTGAAACTGGACAGTTTGAAGCGCTTGGATGGATGGATGGTGGAGCTGGATGGTCACTGTGAAGTTGTTGGGGAAGACAGGGCTAAAGAATAACTACTAAGAAGCTTACCAGACTGTGTTATAAAGATATATATCTAATAAGAAGTGGGTAAGGTTGTTAGTGGGTATTGGGAAGCATGAGGAGCCTTCTTTGGGCGGTTGAAGAGCTCCTTAAATAGTCTTGAGTTCCCTCTGGGGACCCTGTAGGTATTATGGCCAACTTGTGGGATCTTTGGACCACATTTTGGCCATTTTTGCTTTCTTGGTGACACTTCAGCAGCCCCTGCTTTGAATACACGTCACCAATTGATTTTATCATGATATTTTATTCATTATTTATTCATTCATATTGATGTACAGTCTGTAGTACATTAGTACTGTTTGTTGTGGATATAATACTGGTGGCTTATTAGTATTTATAATAAGCCACAGTATTGTACTGTTTTTGTTTACTCAATATGTTTTGTATAAATAAATAATACCATTCAATATATTTAATTATTTAGTCCCCAGTAATCTTCATTACATATGTAACATGTGTAATGAGGTCACTGGGGCGTGTTTTTGCTGATTTGGGTGTACCTGAGTGACTGTGGAGTCCGCATGCTAAGCTGAGAGCCTGTAATGGGCTTGATGCGTGCGCGGGGGCTTATATCCCAACTTTGGCGCGGGCTTTCAGTCACGCGTGTTTGAACTTCAGGTTATGCGGACTGCGGTACGCGGAGTTTGAGTAAAACACGGTGTATTTACACTATCTCCCCCAATTTACACAACACCTCATTTCCGTGACTGGAAATGGGGTTTAAGCATATGTGTATGTATATATAAGCATAAAATAATGCAAGTGCCATTTTTATTAAAAGGTACTTGCTAGTTCTTATTAGTTAATTTACATAGTGAAGGAGTGAGAATTAGGTGTACCTGTGAGTGAGGTACCCTAGGTTAATTTTAGTGCAGATTCAGAATATCAAATAATATTCTAACTATTATTTGATATTCTATGTATTTTATAATAATTTTTGTAGAAAACTTGTGACAGGCTGCTCTGTCATAGTAGCAAGCTGACACAATCTTAATAAACAGTCTGTTAAGGTCCTTAGTAGTTATTCTACAGCCCTGTCTTCCCCATCAACATGACAGTTACCACACAGCTCAACAATCCACCCATCAAAGCGCCAAAAACTGTCCTGTTTTACCCTGAATATCCTCAAGCCCCCCTAGGATTATTACTAGTAAATAATAACCCTTTTCTTGGAGATATTCCCCCATTCCTTTCCTGGGTTATCAACCACCCCTGTGTCAACAGGCCCCAGTGTTCCAGGTACCTGAATCCTCTGCATTCACGTGAAAGATACCTTAGAGTGATCTCAACCACCCCTGATTTATCAGGCCCCTCTGATTTTAATGATATTAAATTTATTTAATATAATTATTACCAATGTTCTCTATTTTTTACATCACAATTCCCATTATTTTTGGGAATTAGACCTGTTTTCCATCACCCAGATTTATTATAAACTTTTACCTTATTTCTTGCACCATGTGTAGCTAGAAGGATTTATCCTTGGTATCACATAGGCTGGCACACACCAACACCAATTGGTGTGTTTGGCGGGCACACCAAGATTTGTCCTGCCTATGGCCAATCCTTGGCTTGCAAGCCAAACACACCACCAGGGCGGAACACCCCCTGTGGGAGTGGGCCTTGTTGGCCGGGAGGAATTCCTCCCAGCCAATGAGGTTGTATACCTCATTGACCGGGAGGAATTTTGTATAACCTCATTGGCTGGAAGGAATTCCTCCCAGCAGATGAGTTTTTATAACCTCTTTGCTGGGAGGAATTCCTTCCAGCCAAGAGGTTATACAACTCCCAGCTGATGAGGTTGTATACCTCATTGGCTGGCAGGAATTCCTCCTGGTCAATGAGGGTGTATAACCTCTTGGCTGGGAGGAATTCCTCCCAGCCAATGACATTGTCAATGCAAAGAGGGTTGTATTGCTTACAACCCCCCGCAGTAATGCCAGCCGGAGACAACCAATATAAAATCAGTCTGGTAGACTGATCTTATATTGGCGGGGCCCACCAATACATTACATGGCCCTGTAAATGTATTGGGAGGCTCAGCAGATACCAGATTGGTTTTGCAGACCATTGTTACATTGGTTGGCTCCAGTCAATGTTACCTTGGGGTTTTGTAAGCAATAAAACCCATTTTGCAGTGTGCATACCTCATCAACCAGGAGTAATTCCTCCTTTTCAATGAGGGATACAACCTCATTGGCCAGGAGGAATTCCTCCTGGCCAACAAGGTTGTATAACCTCTTGGCTGGGAGGAATTCCTTCTGGCCCGTCAGAGATGTCCAAGTTAGATATCTCTGATGTAATCCATTGGCGTGCCTGCCGGCATGCCAATAGATAAACAGGCTATGGGTATAGCCCATGGAAGACTATATCCATAGTCTCCCATGGGCTATAACCAATTGGTGTGTGGGTGGGCAGTTGTCAAGCATGCCAATTGGGCTTGGCGTGCCTGTGAAGCACACCAATCCTTATTGGTGCGTTTCAAAGGCATGGGCATTGGGTGTGCCTTGAAACACGCCAATGCCAAATGGTGTGCCCACCAAAACTGCCACAAAAGGCTGGCGGGGATGTAAAAACACACCTTTTGGTGTTGGCGTGCCCAACAGATCCTTTATGCATGTTTCTTGACTGAACGTTTTCTGTAGTTGTTTAAACGCACAGCTAGAACAAGCTTTATACACATGCAACAGGGGTGTGTGTTCATCAAGCCCCTACTCCAGGGAGGTAGTAAATCCACTCCATGGAAATTTACTAGAATTGACCAGTGCCTCTGTCTCATAGATTGTTGAATTTGATCCACAGAGTTTATGCCCAGCCACTGATAATTTTTGAGAAGTTCAGGATTGTCAAAATTAGTGTCAGCTTGCTAATAGTGTTGTGATTTGACCTTCAGAAAATATGGCTCAAGAATGGGGGCAATCTAGGCAGAGGGTCTGATTGGACCAAGGAGCTGGGATCAGGGTGAAAAAGAATTTTAGGCTCAAACTTGATGATTTATTTCAGCTGACAAATAGGCTGGCTAAATACAAAGCAACAGGAATGGCCAACATGTGGTGATCTTGAAACAAATAAAAGCATATGCTGTAAAGGATACAAGCATAAGCAGTGACAGTGATGTGAATCTAGCTAAATACTAGAGAGATATAAAACTTCCAAATAGCAGAGTGATGAAGATAAAACTACCTGATTGGTTGAGTGATTTAAAACAATACTATTGAGTGATAAGAAAATAAAACTACTTGATTGCAGAGTGATTGAGATTTTAATAATAATGAGAATTTTTGATTAGGAGATTTAAAGAGTAGTTTGTGAGCGGAAAGAAATGCTGAAATTCTGACAACTAGTTCAGAGACAACCTGACTAGAACAAAAATAATAATACTTAATTAATTAATAAGAATACATATGAAAGAGAAATCATTACACAAGTAATAATTTAACATAATATAAAAAAACTTAAGAAAAAGATAACATCTTAGAATAAATATAGCATTACATAGTAATAATGTAATAAGCAAATATAGTAAATAAATTACATATTAGAAATAAATCATAACTCATTAGCCTATTAAATAAGTGGGAATATGATTAAATATTCTGATAGATAACGTAAAGTAACATAGGGTGCCCCAGCCAAAGTATCCCAGAAAACTTACTCCTTCTATTAATAAAATCAACTTAAAGAATCCTCCTACTAAGCGCTAAAAATACTGACTAGGTATAAACATGTGTAATATTAGAGTATTCTAGTAAGTAGAATTAATTAAAATACTGGATAATATCTTAAATGAACTATGTAATTATCCTTGTAATCTACATATAACTAAGGGAATGCCCTTTGCAAGCCAAACAAACCATGCACCATGTGTATGCATCAATACATGATGCAACCTAACGGGTTGACGTTGGCCCGTTAGGTTGCATGAAACAGATTTTTGATTGGTTTCAATCCTTTTCAGAAGTCACCAGTGACCTCTCAGCAAAGATCTTCCCCAAAATTGGGGGCTATACACTTGTACATAAATGACATATTAAACAACATTTGCCATAAATATCACACTGTTTAGAGTCTTTTGAATATTGTTCACTCAAACAAATACATAGTGTATAAGTCAACCAATATTATAATACATGAAATAAACACAAAAGGGGAGAAGGAAAACATTAGATAACTTCAAATAATTCAAAAGAAACTTGTACAACTAACATAAATGACAAGCTCCTTTAATCATGGGAAAAACAATAAATGCTGACGCCTTTCCCAAGAGAGTTGCTGGTCAAATGATTAAATGGAGAGCTGGAAAAGAGCCCACCATGAAATTATGAAAATTATTCTCATGGTACAGAACTTTATATATGAGATAACCAAATTAAACAGAAATAAGTATTTGTACCATAATTTGATTATGTGTTTCAAATATTTATTGATCACATGATTAATACAGGTTGTACATTAAGAAAACATCTCTTGAAGCGCCCTCAGATGATGTCATTAGATTATTGACAGGCCATATTGATTATTGACAGCCTGTACATGTAATAATTTGATAAATTATATCATTTATTTCTACTAAGGATAACTCCTTCCTTGTAGTGTTCCCATAGCCAAAATAAAACTTGATGTTTTGCCATCAGGGCTCCAGAAAGGCATTTATGAGGGACCTTTCTTCCCCCTGTATCTTGATTCCCCAGCTTTATCATATTTACAACCTGCTTTCCACCAGTCCAGCATACTAGTGTCCTGCCCAGTAAATCAGTCCTCAAGACTCAAAGCCTCTTTCTCTCAGTTCCAGCTCTGTCCAGCTGTCCACCACACCTTTCCAACCGCTTTAAGCTGTACATTTATCCTCTGAAAAGTCCCCACTCCTCCCCTTACAGCCTACAGTAAGTCTTTTTCTTTCAGGAGTTGCGGCCCTTTTCAGCCACTATTACCACTGGGATCTAAACAACCCCTGCTTGCAGGCCCCAGTTTATTAAGGTCTTAAATAACCTTTGGAGGGAACTAAACCACCCCTGCTTGCAGGCCCCTCCTAACAAATTCTAATACCTTTTATATTGATAAAAAAGATGTTAAAAATCACCCAAAAAACCCTTATTCCGTATTGTTTTTTGCCATGCACCTTGTGTAGCTAGAAGGATACTAGTCCTTGGGATCACAGAGTGTGACACCAGCTGCTTAGTAGCAATTTATATTGTTACATATCTCTCAAAAAGACAGAAAGCTAGCCAAACCTGTATGGTTAGCTGTTAGTCTTCTCCTGATTGACTAATTTGTGTATCAAATAGACAATTATAAGCGGTTTAGGTTATCCTCTGTGCATAGTTTGGACACCGTAGAGAGAGAATGATATTTATTATTATTCTGATCACCTTTCAGAACAGTGATTGTACCTGGCTTTTTATGGACATGACGCCAGTCTTTCATGCACATAGCTGACATGCAACATTGGTGAACAGGTATGGCTTGACACTTGCACCATTCAATCAAATTAACCCACCCAGAAACTCTTCAAACACAAATTAGGTCCTTTCACCATTGAATCAGGTATCTCAAAGAACACTTATCACCTCACTCTTCCTTTGAAGTGGAACACTATAAACCCCATCTTTGATGTGTCACTCCCAGAGCATGCCAAGGATCTTTCCTTGGGAAAGACTCATCCCCCTCCAGAACCCGCAAGATCACCTGGAGTGGGACATAAGTTGTATCCTTGATTGGACAGTACGCCAAGGCAACCTATAACAATATCTTGTTGAATGAACGGCATTCCACTTCTTGGGACCCACTAGCTCATCATCATCTTCAAAACTCTCCCAACTCAGTCCAAGATTCTCATTCCACTAGTGCTCAAACCCCTTGCCACTCCTCTTAAACCTCTCCTTTAATCCTTATTTCTCTTCCTTTCTCTTATTTCTTATTTCTTTCTCTTTGTATCAAACTTCTCATTCCAAAACTTCCAAAACTTGCCTCAATGACTCTTTTTAAAACTTCTTATATATATAATCATTAATTAAGAACACAACTTTTTTTTCATCTTTTTTTTTTCTCTCTCTCTTTTCTTTTGCTTCTCTCTTTATTTATCATATATATTAAAACTAATAATAAAAAATAACAAAACACAATATTTTTTCTTTAAAACACTCCCTTTGAATCATTTAAGATATATATAAAAAAACAAAAATCTCTCTCTCTCTCTCTTTAAATATTCAATAATCACAAAATATTTAAATAAACTACAATCTATTCCTCCTTCAATTTTTCTTTTACCCTTCTTTGGACAAACCTCCTTTGACCTCACACTCTTCTTCCACTCATCCCGTCTCACCACCTCACCTCATCTCATCTCTTCCTCAAACTCCCTTCTTCTTCTCCAAAATGTTCCGTCAACCCTTGAGCATCTGGTGGGACTCAACCCAATATCCCTCCCGAGGTAAGAGCAGCAAGCTCTTGCAATACATCTGTACACAAAACACACCAATCCATTCAGAACCAAATTTCACACATTTAATTCATGAGATATATAAAAAAAAAACCACAACAATAAGCATGGGTTGTTTTGTTTTTCATTTTTTTTTTAGATCTAATTTAGAAATCATATATAAATATGTATACTTTTTAAGACAAGAATACTCATCAAGACTTGCAACTACTCTTTTTTTTCAAACAAAAAAACAAACAAACAAAAAAGAACGAAACAAAGAAAGATCAAGATGCAAGTGAGAGTCTATGGATGAGAAACGACGAGTATGGAAAGAGAACAGAACAGATATCTATATATATATGTATGCATGCATGTATAAAAGAAGAACAGATGGTGGTGGAAGACGATTTTTTACGTTACGTTGGAGTATTAGACGACTTGGCGACGGCGTTTCTCAGTCTACGGAAGCAAGCGTGAAAACATCAGCAAAGGAAGGGTGATGAGAGGTCAAGAGAAGACGACGTACTCCCATAACATCATGTCGCTCCACAACACACTACCAGGAATCGCTTTGGGATGGACAGGGTCTCGGAAATGGTTCTCGAATCCAAGCATCTTTCTTCCTACATACATCAACACACAAACACGAAGGGGAGGCGGTCAGTTTCTTTAGGGTAGAGAGAGAGAGAGAGACGGAGAGAGGAGAGAAGAGGAAAAAGACCCCAAGAGTCGATGTGGATGCGGGAGGCGAGGGAGGAGTTTGTGGAATGTGGGTCGGATTGGATCTGACGGATGAGATGGGCGGCAAATTGATCGAGTTGTTCGACCCTAGAGTAGGGTGCGACGGAGTGTCTCCTGGGATGATGGAGGGATCTCCAGAGGATGGGTGTGGTTGGGTTGGGAAAGACGGAGTGGACGGTAGTGAGAAGTTCGCGAAGACGTTGGCTGTACCACTCGAGACGGGCATTACTCAGGGGTTGATAGACCTGCTCGCTCGAGTCGTCTAACTGGATCCCCATCTCTCGTCCGTCTTCTTCGGACCATTGACGTAGGTCCCACAGTCCAGAAGAGACCTCGATCAGGTCCGGCTCGGTTATCTTACTCGAGCCTCGTTCTCGAGCTAGGTTTTGGAGTAATGGGATCAAAGTGTGGTGGATCTTGTCGACAAACTTCGAGGGGGTGATGACTGGATGATAACCTTTCAATTTCTTGTTCTCCCTCTCTTGTTGGGTTGATGTTAGACTTACACCAGTCTTGATCCGCATAATATGCTCCACTCTTGTATGGCTCTAGACCGAATGCGAAGAGAGTGACGATTCTGAAACCATAACTAGGGACTTCACAAACCCAGGGGCTAGTCCTGATATTATCCCTACAGGATACCATTATAAAAATCAATTGATGAACCCAAGAGGAGTAGAAAGAGAGAGAGAGAGAAGAGTATAGAAGACGAACCGATGAGCCCATTCGAGATGATGATCGAGATAGAGTTGACGTTGATCGCTGGGCCAATCGGTTGGAAGGGCGTTGGGATCGGTTGGATCGAAGAGGTATGGGGGAGGTTTGAGATTGGGGAAGGAGTTATCGACAAAGAAGGAGTATGAAGGAGTGGATTGGTTTGACATTGATGGACTAAAGCCGTTTTCAGAGATTCCATGGAACGGCGGTTGGGTTGATGATGATAATATATCGCAGAAATCTCGAGCATGAAATCTATTGAATAATTAATTGTTAGTTCTGTTTTTTTTTAGGAAAGTTTTGAAAGAAATGAGAGAGAGAGAGAGAGGCTTGATACCTTTCGATGGAATCACCAATGAGGACGACGGTTCGATTGACCAACCAGGGCAGAGCAAAGGATGAAGGTTTATGGTGTGGATCGAATGAGAATTTCTGTAGGTCGTTGATGAGTGGTTTGAGGATCGAGATGGGTGGACATTGAGTATCGAATGGAATCCATTGATTGTTGAGGGTTGAGTTAGGGTCATAGTTTAGATAACCTGCTACCTGGAATGGTTCGCATCGATTGGGATGTTGTTCAGTGGGTAGTTCTTGTAGATGGATGGTATTATCTGATTTTGATAACCAATAGGTGATTAGGTTGGTTAGGACGATTGTGATGATAATTGGGATCTTGAATCGATTGTACTGTTGATATTGATGTTGTTGTTGTTGATAGTTGTTGTTGTTGTTGTTGATAGTTGTTGTTGTTGTTGTTGTTAGTGGAATGTATTGATGATTGTTCTGTTGTTGAATCTTTAATAATAATGTTCTGATCATCATTTAATCAACATTATCTTATTTTTTTTTTCACTTTTTTTTCGACCATAAAGTAGGACTTGAGTGCTGCGGACTGCGTAATTCAATTCAACTCAAACTTCCAGGAATCCTTGTTGGTTGGGTACTCTTGACTTGATTCCTTCACCAATCAAAGTCAATTGGTTTAGTTACCTTGATGGTGTAGAGCCAAAGCAACACATTAGATCCCAAGGCACAAGTTGAGCCAGACAACACCAAGTCCATATTTCCTAATTAAACAGAAGAACACTTATCAGTCTTCAAGAAAAAAAAGCTAATCTTCACTCTCAACCTTTGAACAGGCATCCTCTCACACCAGAAACTATATTACGACCACATGAATACAACCAAGATTGCCTTGAAACTTACTAGCAAGCAGCTACATCAACAACTCAATACTTACAAAACATGACATAGAAATACAAAAGAGTATGAACACTTAACTGGTTCTGGTAGGGGAGTGAGTGTGACCCTGGTTCTCTCCACAAACTTGGGGCAACTACTGGTTGCATTCCAGGGGATAAGGACTATAAAGCTTGGAGGAACTAGAAGGAGAGAGGGAGACAAAAAATGGGATTTCAGGGTGCTCTTGAGATAAAAAAAAATATAGCTCATCCTGGAAATGTTGGCTATGCTGTGGTATAGACTTTCAAAGATCAAACACAGAGGCAAAACTGAATTAGATAAATCTTCATCCCTAATTTTTAGACCTATAGTCCAGGTTAGATTCTGTTGGTTTTAATATTGATCTTTGGTTGATAGTTGATCACAGACAAAAAGGCAAAGGTTATCAAAAGAGAAAGAAGTGGCTTACAGAGAGGGAAAATTGTCAGATGACCAAGGTTCAGAAGAAGGGACTGACTGAAGATACCTACAGCACTTGGTGGAAGAGGCCTTGTTTGGTTAGAGAATATTGAGCTTTAGCTGTCTGAATCCTTGGGTTACTGAGGTTGCAGTTTTGGGAGTCTAATGGCTGTATATCTTGGCTGCAGGGAAGGACAGTCCAACTTTGAAAAACAAATCAAGGATTGTATTAGTCCTCCAGCCCAGCCAGCTTTAGCGTGTAACTCACTATTTTCAAGAATGAGAAAGATTTATGGTATCATTTTAATTAAACATCACACCATTTTTCACACCTGATCACAAACAGGGTGATCATCACTTCCCCCTTGGTGATCTTACTCTGATCACCGCTGTCAAACACATTTGACAGTGTGATCTTTTGATTATTTAAGGAGCGGTTTTCTTCACTAAAATCAAGATAAGTTGCCCCATCAATTTCAACTCACACATAGATAACTTGTTATAAGCTACCAAGGCGCTCACCTTCTCCTGTAAGAAAGGAGGACTGGCTTTTTTTCTTCTTCCTATACCTATCTCTTATAGTTAAAATTTGTCAGATCCCCCTAATTAAATCAATAATACTTAATTTTATTGGAAGAACCGTGTATCAATCTGGTTAACCGTTTGGTGGACCTTTCTCCCCATCAGAAGTTTGGTAGCAGGGTCAGAACCTGTTTAATTTTGTTACTAGTAAATGTTGTTACAGATATTCATTTATATTACACTTTCATAGTGTAAGATCTTTTTTGTATTCCTCTCTGTACACACCACATTAGCTGGAGTAGAATATAGATTGTTGACACTTGCCATGTTGAAGGAAATAATCAACAACTAATCATTGAGAACAGTTGTTTGATGGCTAAGTGGCTGATTTTGATGGGTTTTTTTGACAGATTTCCACAGATGCAGGGTACACAAAGAATAGAATGTCATTATAAAAAGCACCCAAGATTTCAGGGAAAAAAGAAGTGTGAATAAACTGTGAATGCTGACCTATGTTGTAACAAATAATGTGCCATCAGAACATAAAATATAAGTTTTGTGCAGAGAGGAAAGACCAAACATTTCAGAGACTTCAGGTAACACATTAATGGAGTGGGTTCAGAACATGAGATATCAACAAAATTGGGTCAATTAGCTCATTATTAGAATACCTGTAGTGGGATAAAATGTATGAATGCTATAAGGTTTTTAATATTTCTACATCCAAGTTCAGATTATTAATAAAAGATTGATACTAGAAGGTTTTGATTAGTCTATCAACATTGAATTGGGTAAAAGTTCCTAAACCTTAAATATTTCACCAAAGTAACAAGAGGCTGTTACTTATAAACACTTCACCTCATCCATCCATCCCACACCTACCTTACTGACCATCGACATGAGCACTACTCGAGTCAACCAACTCGACGCAGAGTTACTCGACCAAGAGTTAGAACAGATACTCATCCAACCCTTCATCAAGACCATCTCCACCACCTTCCAACTACAATCAGACAACGAACCACTCACTCTCATCATCCAGCTACTCATCTCAGCTTACTCCATCCTCCAACAACAACAACAACCACCATCGATCAGCTACGGCGCTCAACTCTCCAACCTCCAATGGGTCAATCGATCCACCCATCGTCGTCAGTATAATACTTCCTTCTCTTTTCTCAAACACATCAGCATATTAATCAACATCCATCCTATAGCACTATCTCGTCCACGTCTGGCATCCTACCTACTCCTCTCCCTCCTTCCCCCCTACATCTATCGTCGACTTCGAGATCGGATCATCAGCCGGGGCTGGCCAGATCAACCCCGCGCGACCAGCTGGCGTGCCTCTCTCCACCCCGTCCATCGATATCGGACCCTGGCCGAACTCATCAACCGACTCGAAACCCTGCTCGGCCTCCTCCAGCTCCTCAACTTCCTCCGCTTCCTCCACACACCAACCCACCGCTCGCTCCTCCAACGGCTCCTCAACATCTCCCTCCGTCCGCTCCAGCCTCGCCTCTCATCCGCCGTCTCCTTTGAGTTCCTCAACCGGCAGATCGTCTGGCAGGCCCTGACAGTCTGAGTCTCCATCCCTCTCTCTCGCTTTCGTCACGCCTGATCTGACGTGGCTTGGTTTCCAGGACTTTATCCTCTTCATGCTCCCCTTGGTCGACCTGCGTCGCCTGAAGCTTCGACTGCGCGCCATCGCCACCCGCATCCGGGCCACACTATCCGGGCCACCCACGTCGAGCCAGCTCGAGGGCGCCCCGCCCGAGGGGCGGCCGGCCCAGAGGACGGCTGGCGGCCGGCCCGGGGTGGGCGAGCTGCCGGCAGACCAGTGTCCGATCTGCGCCAGCCGCCGGCTCGCCTCCAGGGGCGAGCCCCTCGTCTCCGACCCCTCCCATCCCCGCCCCGCCTTCCCCCCCGCCCTCCTCCCCGCCGACCTCCACCTCAAAATCCCCTACCAACTCGACTGCTGCAACGGCCTCTATTGCTACGCCTGTCTCCTGCCCGACATCATCCGCTGGAGAGATGCCCATCTCGACCATCAACCCTGGATCTGTTGGAGGTGCCAGCGCTCCCCCCTCAAAATCCACAGGTGGAACGGCTCATCCAATCAACCTTAACTACCCCCCCCCCCACACCCCATTTATTTCTATCTTTAAATCAAACACTCTACCTCAAAAAAAAAAAAAAAGACTAGATCATTAAACACTAGATCTTTATATGTCTGTTATACATTAGTCAAAAAAACAAGTAATGATATCATTATACACACATGTATATCTAGCATGTTGCCGCATTCAATTCACCTGGTCTGAATCGACTCCTCCTCCTCCCATCTATATATATATCCCTCTTCTTTGTTCTTTGTTTCTCCATATTATTGAAGCCTTCATCTCTGTTATGGCCTGGTGTTATACCAGCACGGGGGAGAGTAGATGCCCACTACGATCGTGTAGTTGGGTGGTACCTTCTCTGCCTCCCCCGAGGCTTTTAGAATCTCCAACTTGTGATTATTTTTTTAGCAATCATGTGTGAGAATTAATCTGTAATCCAAGTGAGGGGGGGGGGGGGGGTATCATCAACAATCCACTGTTGATTGAATCCCCAGTCACCCAGTCAATGATGTATCTCAAAAATTAGTAAACCATTTGCAGGTTTCCACCCCCCCAAAAAATGGGTTGTTATGCGTTCTTTCTCAGAGAACCCTAGTCAATTGAGTATCAATCTTGTCTGGTTTTTTTTTTTTTCTGTACTCGGCGCTTACACACACACACACTCTCTCTCTGTTTCTAGCGCCTGCCCTGGGTCTATACACACACAGAGACATAAGCCGGCTTTCTACCCAAACTCTCACTCCCTTGTGTGTCTGTGCACAGCTCAATTTCTAACCCCCTTCTTTTTCTAAACTGATTTTTTTTTGATAGTTTGGAATATTGGTGTGGATGTGGTAGGTCTTCAAAAAATGATTGCTTCTGTTCACTTTCGCCATCATTAAGCATGTCTGTCTGTTGTGTTTTTGATTACATGATCATGATGGGATGATGGGATGGTTGTTTGTGATGGTTGGTTGGTGGCGGTGTTTGGAAGCGACGGAGGACAGTCTTATTGAAGAAAAAAATGAATATAAAGAGGATATGTACGAGTGTATATGTATATATGAATGAAAAGTAGTAGGGTGCAGATGATCATGGTCTAAGTGTGAACAATAACCCAGAACATCATGTTTCACCCAAGCTCCTCCATCTGCTGACTGATGCAACCTGCAGGCCCAACAAAGTAATACACAATCTTTCCTCCATTTGGAAGCAGCACATCACACACACCTTTTCTTCGCTTCAAGGATGTTTAAAGATGTATGGTGCTGGTGAAATCCGGGCCGTGAGGGCTTAGCCAGCCGCGTCATGGCGGGGTATCCATCCATACCTCTCATCTTATATACATCAACAATCAAGGACTGGGAAGAAGATGGGAGCCACTAGTCCAATGCAGCTGATCGGTGGACATCGGTCTTGATCTAACACGTTAGAAGATCTTCTTGGCGTACCAATTGTTTTTATTGTTGAATGGTTCTTTTCTCCTTAGCGTACTATCTTCTCCTCTTTCTCCCCTTTGGCCAGATACACGGTTATTGGTCAAATACCCTGTCAGTCATCCATTCATGATTGATATCACTTGCATCTGCGTTTCTGGAACATCAGGACTCTCTCAGCTGTTGGCCATCAGCCCATATCTTTCCCAAAGAAATATATATTTGAATCAATCCAAAATATATAGACAAAAACACACATATATATACATTTCTTTTTTCTGTAGTGTTGAGTCTGTTCCTCCCAAAAGATTACTTTGTCATTTTGTTTCTTCAAATCAACTTGGCTGGATCAGACTACACCTCATATTATACTTGTTTTTTGTAATTACAACTCAAGTTCTTATAGCTGTTTTTTCCTTTTTCCTTTTTCCTTAGTCATTTTTTGATTTAATAAATCTGATTAGTAAGAATTAACGACTCTTTCTATTTGTGACTCATATGATATTTTTTCTTAACTAACTCATCTAGCCTGACTAAAAGAGAATGAGAAGTCCTGTCTAGTTTGTTTTTTCTAAGAACTTATTGTTTTGTCTCTCAGTTTATTTTATTATTCAATTTGTTTTTTATTCATTTTTATTTCTCAACCACAATTTGTCACACTTGTATCTAGACTATAAATACATAGCCTAGTATGAGCAATAACAAAATTATCAGTTCTCCTCAAAAATCAAAGTCCCCATCTTTTGAGTCACCCCAGAGTCTGTTCAAAAAATCCTCTCCTCTATTCTTTTCAATAAAAATTCAACATGTAGGAATGGAGTGTTTAGATTTCACCAATCAATCCTAAACCCATTTTATTGGATATATATATATAGTAATGGCCTCATGGTCCTTGAGGAACTGCTCACTTGGATTCAACCAATCAGCCAAAAAACAAAATGTTCTATTGTTTCTGTACTCACTGGTCCAGAGACAACCAGATCACTAGAAGATAAATACTGATAGAATCAATATACAAGAAAGAGACATCATGACACAAGTAATATTGTGTAATACTGATATAAATCAACTCATGAAAAGAATATATATCTGTTGGAGACATTATTACATCATAACAAGATAAATAAATAAAAATAAACATCTCACATGGTTAACTGTCAGAGGATCAATCTTGTCATTGAAATCACAAATATGGTAAGTCATCAAAAAGATTGAGACGCAAGCTTTGAACTCATTCAACTAACTACCAGCCTCTACTGTCACTGTAGGTAACAAAGATAAGGCTGATGTGTCTGACCCTGACAACCAATTAATACCGCCTCTGTCCCCTGAGGCCCCTGTGGCACGGCTTAGAAATGACTGACCCATGTAAAAAAAAGCTTGTAAGCTGATTCCCTTGCGAATTTCTATTTTAACTGTCTGACATCAAAAGGCTGAAAGTAGCTTACTCAGCCAATGTGTATCCTCATGCCCTTTGATCGTCAAAAACACTCAACATCATCTAAATAACTATCCAGCACCCCTTTCCTCAACCAAACTACATTTACATCCTCTTCATATACCCTGCACAAATCACTGCTTCTCTATCACATGTTCCTCTCCTAACATCCACAAACTTCTCATTCCTGAAACCTATTGTCAGCTTGCTACTAGTTCAGAGACAACCTGACTAGAACAATACCAATAATAATAAATTAATTAATAAAAATACATATGAAAGAGACATTATTACACAAGTAATAATTTAACATAAACCATAATATACATAAGAAAAAGATAACATTTTAGTATATAAACATTTTTACATAGTAATGATGTAATAAACAAACATAATAAATAAATTAATAATAAAATAAATAATAGCTCATTAACCTTTGAGATAAGTGAGAACATTATTTCATATTCTGAAAGAGCAAGTAAAATAACCTAGGGTACCTCAGCCAAAGTATCCTAGAAAACTTACTCCTTCTAATAATAAAACTAACTTAAAAGAATACTCCTACTAAGCGCTAAAATACTTACTAGGTATAAACATTTGTAATATGAGAGTATTCTAGTAAGTAGAAGTCCTTAAAATACGGGATAATTACTTAAATAAACTATGTAATTATCGTTTAAATGCATTAATAAAGTATTAAATAACTTTTGACATAAATATCACGCTGTTTTATAGTCTTTGTATTATTTATTAACTTACTCAAAATACATACAGTACAAGTTGAATCATAACACATGAAAGACACGAAACAGGGGATAAAGAAAACATCAGAATACTTCAAACAAGTCTACAAGAACTTGTACAATCAGAAATAATGACAAGCTCCTTTTAATCACGGGAAAATAATAAATGTTGACACTTTTCCCAGGATGTTTGCTTGTCAAACAATTGAATGGAGAGCTGTCAACGCGCCCTACATGCAAGTATGACAAGAACTCTCATGGTACAGAACTTTACATATGAAATAACCAAATTAAACAGACATAAGATTCTGAACCATAATTTGATTATTTCTTTTTTATTCTATTGATCAAGTGATCAATACATGTTGTACATCAAACTAAGAGCTCTTGAAGCGCCCTCAGATGATTTCATTAGGTGATTGAAAGGCTGTATTAATTATTGACAGCCTGTACATGTAATAATTTGACAAATTATATCATTTATTTCTACTAAGGATAACTCCTTCCTTGTAGTGTTCCCATAGCCAAAACAACACTTGATGTTTCGCCATCAGGGCTCCAGAAAGGCATTTAAGAGGCCCTTTCTTCCCCCTGAATTTTCATTCCCCAGCTTTATCATATTTACAACCAGCATTCCACCAGTCCAGCATACTTGTGTCCTGCCCAGTAAATCAGTCCTCAAGAGTAAAGCCTCTTTCTCTCAACTCCAATTCTGCACAGCTGTCCACCACACCTTTCCAACCGCTTCAAGCTGTCCAGTTATCCTCTGAAAAGTCCCCACTCCTCCCCTTACAGCCTACAGTAAGTCTTTTTCTTTCAGGAGTTATGGCCCTTTTCAGCCACTATTACCACTGGGATCTAAACAACCCCTGCTTGCAGGCCCCAGTTTATTAAGGTCTTAAATAACCTTTGGAGGGAACCAAACCACCCCTGCTTGCAGGCCCCTCCTAAAAACCTTTAATATCTTTTATATTAATAAAAAAGATATTAAAAATCACCCAAAAACTCTTATTCTATATTGTTTGTTGCCTTGCAACTTGTGTAGCTAGAAGGATACCATTCCTTGGCATCACAGAGCGTGACACCTATCTTCCACTTTCCTATCCCATTCTTGTTTTACTCCTCTCTCTCCCTAAGATCATCTTCCAACTAGGCCTTTTGTACCTCTACCCTTCTAGGTACACAAGTCTCTTCTCTCTTTTCTCTCATGATAATTAAATTCTTTAACAGAAAATTAATGTTTCGTACAATACCTGTGAATAGTGGCTCAAAAAAAAAACAAAATGCACTTTTAGTTATTCTCAATTGCTATTCTTTCATTGATATCTAAGAAAACCTGTGAGATAAATATAAGAAAAAAGTTAAACTTTTGGTGTCTGCCTGGGCGTGAAACTAGCTGAGTTGATTGGTTGTAACTAATTCATGTTGATGATTTAATATTTTGTTTTGTTGGAGAAGTATCCTGTAAAGTGGGATCAATCCTCAACAATGGGTGATCAGAGTATCTGATGGAGGCCAGATAGCCCTTGATGTCACCCCACCCAACCAATTATTCTGAAACAAGAATGACCCTACACACACCTTGATTGTCTTGCATCTGAGAGGCTATCTCTAAAAAAGGGTGCATCCAAACCAAAACAGAGCACTAATAGGCATCCAAGGAGTTACTCACTACTTGGGCTTGGGGTTCTTACCTGATCACAGGTAAGGTGTGGAAATTTATTGAAGGTATAGAAGTATTATAAGAATATAATAGATCCAGAATTGTTTAATTTGGGAGAAATAATACTGGCAAGGTAAATAACTAATGATTATGTACTGCGTTGGTGTTCCAATATTTCTCTGGGGGATAAAATGTCCTTCAAAGGCTCTTTATAACACCCAGAATATTTTCCTGGGGAGAATATGAGCGCTTGAATGACCAGGGACTGGGAAGCTTCAGGGAGAAAGGCAGATCTATTGAGGGATTATTTGAGTGTCAATGATCTGTTTTCTAAAAAGGCAGTGTGATGGGACACATCATTTTTGTGTTGTCCATATTATTATGGGAGCAAGTCAATGATATTATATCACTTGATCTTTTATCAACTGATAGTGATATCATGATGATTGCATCATGTTTTCATTCAAGTTTAACACATCTTATTAGTAGAATTAGTCCAAGTATAATATATGTACTTTTGTTGTATAACATTGAGTACTGTCACGCTCTGTGATGCCAAGGACTGATAACCTTCTAGCTACACGAGGTGCAAAGCTAAAAATAATATGAAATAAATTATTTTAGAGGATTTTAATTTTTTTATTAATATTAAAAGATTAAAAATTCAATTGGGAGGGGCCTGCAAGCAGGGGTTTTTTGGGTGCCCTCCAAAGGTGTTCGTGAGAATGCACTGAAACTTTTTAACCTTTTACACTGGGGCCTGCAAGCAGGGGTGTTTAAGTGCCCAGTAAAAATAGTGGCTAAGAAAGGGCCACAACTCCTAGTGAAACAAGACTTACTGTAGGCTTTAAGAGGAGGAGGGGGGGCTTTCTTAAGGTAAACTGGACAGCTGGAAGCTGTTGGAAAGGTGGGCTTGATGACTGGACAGAGTTGGGGTTGAGGACAAGAGGCTTTGAAGTCTTGAAGACTGATTTACTGGGCTACTAGGACAACCTGAGTAAGCTGAAAGACATGGTGGAATGCTAGGTGTGTAATTTCATATTCTGAAAGAGCAAGTAGAAGGGTACCTGGGGAATCAAAATACAGGGAGAGTAAATAATTAGAAGTCCTCAGGGCCTCTTAAATGCCTTTCTGTATTATTATTAACTTATACAAATACATACAGAGCCCTGATGGCGAAACATCAAGCTTAATTGATGTTTGCTTGTCCTGTTCCATGGCTATAGGAACACTACAAGGAAGGAGCTCTATCTACAGATGATTGACTTATCAATTATGGAGAAATAAATGATGTAATTTATCAAATTATTACATGTACAGTCCATCATACTAGCTGTCAATAATTAACCCCAACTAGCAGCCTGCTTCCAGCTGCTCAGTTTACCATAAGAAATCACCTAAAGCCTACTACAGTGACATCATCTGAGGGAGCTTCAGCAGAGCTTTAGATTTGATGTACAAAGATGTATCACAGAGCGTGATTTACACACTAGTAAGCTGGACTGGTGGAATGCAATATGATAAAGCTAATCAAAAGAAAGAAAGGGCCTCTTAAATTAATTCTGGAGCCCTAAAAACATCAAATTTTGGCTATGGTACAAGGAAGGAGTTATCCTTAGTAGAAATAAATGATGTAATTTATCAAATTATTATATGTACAGGCTGTCAATAATTAATACAGAATCACCTAATGACTTAGTTTGATGTACAACATGTATTGATCACTTGATCAATAGAATAAAAAAGAAATAATCAAATGTACAGAATCTTATTTCTGTTTAGGTTATTTCATATGTAAAGTTCTGTACATGAGAGTTCTTGTCATACGTTGCATGGAGGGCGCTTTTACAGCTCGTACAGCTCTCCATTCAATTATTTGACAAGAAAACCTCCTGGAAAAAGTGTCAACATTTATTATTTTCCCGTGATTTAAAGGAGCTTGTCATTTATTTTAATTGTAAAAGTTGTTGTAGACTTGTTTGAAGTATTCTGATGTTTTCTTTATCCCCTGTTTTGTTGCTTTCATGTGTTATGATTTAACTTATACTGTATGGATTTTGAGTAAGTTAATAAATAACACAAAGACTATAAAACAGCGTGATATTTATGTCAAAAGTTATTTAATACTTTATTAATGCATTTAAAGGATAATTACATAGTTTATTTAAGTAATTATCCCGTAGTTTAAGGAATTCTACTTATTAGAATACTCTCATATTAAATGAGTGACATCTTTTACTCTGGTTATTGCATGTGTAAGTCAAGGGAAAGGTAAGTGCTTTGTATAAACAGAGTGCATAGTGTAACCTGAATTCTGTATGTGTATTTCATATTAATTAAATGAATGTGTATTGGTGCATCTTTAAATTATTACTTGTTTTGATATTTATAAAACATTTAGGAGGGGGTATCACATATGACCATATCCACCATTATCTAATCAGCTGGTTTTGAAAATCTACCATTTTTAAAAACCATGGATATTTATACAAAATGATTCACAATTCTCAAAAGTGAAATTTTGTGGAAAAACCTAATTCACTGGTTTTAATTGTGGATTTGGTCATATTTGATCCCCCCTAATGTAGTAAATAAAAGAGGATATTAACTGTATAATGATACTGATAATAATAGTAATAATATTAATTTTAGTAATAACAGGAATGCTTGCAGTTACTTTGTCAGCAACTGTGGTTACTAAGGTAGGTTGATGATTTAAAGATGGTTTAAGTCCTGTACTTCCTGTAAGTCTTGTCTGAGAAATTGCTGGATCCAAATCAATACAAAGTAAATAGGCATCCAAGGAGGTACTCACTTGGGTTCGTGGTTTCTACCTTATTGATAGGTAATTCTTGAAGTATTAAACTATAGTTAAGAATTGCTTGGTATGTAAAAATTATCTTCATCGCTTCCATGACCTGGGAGGTAAACTTCAGTCCTAGGATAATGTTTATGATGTGATTTCTACTAAGGCTGTGTTATGTCTTTGATCAGTAGTCCTTAGTGGGATTGGATCACATCATGATCCTCACATCTCTTTTATCACATGCGTGAAGAAAATGCACTGTTACTCTGGATATTTCACGCTTGTATAACAGGAGTACATATCTTAACCAGAATTATTCATGAGTTTATTAATGAATATATTATTAAAGTATCCTACAGAATAGGGGTGGAGTTAGAATAAATAATGATAATAAATAGTAATAATAATTAATAAGAATAGTAATTATTATTAGAGATAATAATATTAATAATCTTTGCAGTGATCAGGTACTGTGATATGTACCCCTGTTTGTGATCAGAGTGTTATCTAAGAAATATGGTGTCATTTCTATTTGGCAGTGATCAGAGTAAGATCACCAGGGGAAGTGATCCCCCTGTTTGTGATCAAGTGTGAAATATGGTGTCATTTCTATTTGGAATGACCCCATAATTATTTCACAATAAAGATACTTAGTGGGAAATGTTTATTTCAACAACAAATAATTATTTCACTAAGTAATACTTGTGAATAAATTATCTAGGGACCAGAGCTTGAAAAAGCGCTTGCCCTGAGTGATCATTGATTTAAAATCACATGTACTTATGTATATAATACATACTACATAAGTTATTTAATTAAATACATATGTAATCTTATCTACTATAAAACTAAAAAAATAGGCTCCTGGAGCCAAACAAACCATGCACCATTTCTACTGCATCAATACATGCAACCTAACGGGTTGATGTTGGCCTGTTAGGTTGCATGACACGGATTGCGGATCAGCGTTGATCCTTGTCAGAAGTCACCATTGACCTCTCAGCGAAGAGCTTCCCCAAAATTGGGGGCTATACACTTGTAGTATATATTACTATGGGTTATGCTGGGATTTTCCAGGATTTTCATGGAAAAAACTATACCAATAAATGTTTCTTTATCCATTTATTGCGTGTTTGAAAATTGATTTGCCAAGGATTTTCTTTAATTAAATTTCCTTTTATTTTTGACAAAAATAGGTATGATTTAAATTAGTTTTTTTATTACTATTTTCTACGTGTGTTCATGAGTGTGGCTTAAACACAGAGCCTTATGTATCAGTCAGATATTCATAAGCTTGTTCTTAACTGTTAGACTATTATACCGATTGTTGGACTATAATTATAGTTCCTCTTAAAATCAGAAAGTCAAGTAATAAAATAAAATACAATTACATAAGTAATAATATAATTTAAATATTATTAATCATTTAAGCTTGCAGTTTCAAGTGTTACGTGTTGTATTTAATATCTTGGTGGCTGACACTTGTTCTGTTTGAATCAGCAGGCCTTGAGGGTAAGCCAACTCAGCATAAAATTCTGAATCCCAGGTACTTCATCTCTTCATTGGACATGAATGAGAAATCAGCATTGGCAGCCACAGGAATGCTTTCCCTGTATGAATCAGCAGACCTTTAGAGGAAGCCAAAACAGGATAAAATTCTGAATCATCAGGAATACTCCATCCCTCCATTGGAAAGGAATGACAAATCAGGATTGGGGTTCAGTGGATCAGCAGAAAGTTCTGATCATACCTGAGGAAGCAGATTGAAATGGAATCAGTGACTGATGTATGATCTCTTGTCATCTGCCTTTCAATCTGTGGTTTGTGAAAACCTAAATTCCCCTGGAAATGATAAATTAAAAGAAATTGAGGAGGAGTTGGAGCTAAGTGCCCAATGGTATTCATTTCCAGAAAAAAATGGTATGTAATTTTTCTAAACCTAATCTGGAAAAATTTGTTCAAATTCAGACAAATGATATCTCATTCTTTTACCGTATATACACCATATCTGATGTAAATTTGTTTTGGAATATCTCTGAAACCCCGCCTATTCCTTTATAGTATCTCATTGTTGCCCTGATGCTTGGGCACCTGCAACATATAATCTCACCGGTAATGTATCGCCAAATATGCTTTATGTGAATCAACAAACTAAAGGTTCGAATTTCTGAGTAAGTAAAGGAAGACAGAAATACAAAGAGAAAATAGAAAGATAAGAATTTATACCTAAAGGCGAGAAAAATAATGAAAAGACAAGTTCTGAGAAGTAGCCCAGAAAGACAAGAAAAGAGGAAGAAGATAAAGGCGCAATAATGAAAAGAATATCAGTGATAAGAAGAGTAATTTGAGGATAGTTAATTGAACATACTAACAGTGTTTGCCTTCATCAGCCAGAGCTAATCAAAAGCCTGCTTGCGTCAGAATGGGATGGGAAATTGTTGGCAAAAACTCCCCTTCCTTCAAACTACAATGCGGTTACCAATGAAGCAGGGGACCCGAAAAAGTCTGGTTGGTATCTGTCAGTAGTGGGGACACTTAGCTATTTAGCGGTAGGTACACGTCCAGATATATGTCATGCAGTGAATTATCTGGCTTGTTTTCCAGCAAAGCCGGGGGAAATTCATTGGAAGGGGATCACTCATCTTGTCAATTACATAGCGGCTACGAAAGAACTTACCCTTAATTTGTTTCCCAAGATAGACAACCAGCCTTTGAAGACGTTCTGTGATGCCTTGTGGGGTGGGGAGTTTTCTAGATCTTCTTATTGGGTGTTCATGTTGGTTTATAATTGTCCTGTGTTATGGCTGGCGCAACAACAACAAGCGGTAGCGTTGTTGACTTGTCACACGGAATATATTGCGCTGGGAGTTGCAACTCGGCAAACTCTGTGGGTAAGACATCTCTTGAAGGATATTTTGGGAACAGATTTTATAGGACATCTCACCTGTGTACCCTGCTTAAAACCACCCTAAAGACCCCCTCACAGATGAAACATCCCGGGGTCCTGAGCTGGTAAATGGCGGGGGTTGGCTGAATATCCGAGAATTTGAATATCTCAGATACTCCCGCCAAATTCTGGCTAAGTCCCACATAAGCCACAAATGCATGCTGTCATCCACACCGTGGTCATCCACATGTGTGTCTATCCTTAATTCACAACATTTATTACCAGCTCAAATCATCATCCAACCCAAACCTCAACTGCAATTACGCCGCACACCAACACTATGAACACCAAAACCCTGAGCAAAAGTACTATCAACCTACTGGACGGCACATCAACACTCATCAGAATCCTTATGCATCCAACCAGCTTTCTTATGATGATTAAAATATCAATAACCCAATGTTTAATCAAGGCGGATATAATCAGACACAAGGTTTCTATCAGTCTCCAACATACGATAATCCTTTCCCCCAGCCCCCTAATCAACCATACCAATACCAACAGAATATTAACCCTAATCCCTCACAATCACCTCCGCAATACCCACCTCATCTGCAAATTCCTCTTGATCAAAACCAACCTGTCACCATAGAATCTCAAGAATCTCAATTAAATCCAGTTGATCAGCATCTCCCACCACCAATTGCTACTTCAGAACCGCCAGAGGAAGATCTCCAAGGACATATGACAACCAATCAAATGGTTTTGAAAAATAAGCCAGCTTGAGTTCTTAAAACTGCTACCAAGGAACGTATCCAGAATCACGGCCTCACTCAACTGCGGAACAAGGCCAATCAGAACATAACCCATCATTGAATGACAGAAACTATTTGGGAGGAGTTGGACAAAATTTACTACAACTTTCAGTGTAGTGTTAACCAGCTTGCTATCAACAGTGGTGTTGGTGCACATTTGCATTATGAGCATTTGGGATGGAAGCAGAAAAAACGGACAGCAACCAACTACAATGACTTTGCCAAGTACAACCCTGAGGCTTCAAAACTGTTTTCAGAAAGTAAGTAACTCTTTTATTTCACATTTCTCTCAGATGTACCATTGAATCAGTTGACATCCCTTAGACAAACCAGATGAAGTTTATCAACTTTGGGATCAGAAGAGCAAGGCCGAGAAAGACAAATGCCGCAACATGACCTATGTTGAATTGATTGTTGATGCTTCTATTGAGAAGAGCAAGTCCGATCCCCAAGGTATTGTCCAATCATCGACTGCTAGTCAAAAATATAGCCTTTCAGTTGTATTGGAGTGGGATCGCAAAGCAATGATAGATGTAAGTAGTATTAATGTACTTGGATAATTTAATTGAATTCCCTAATAACTGATTTAATCTACTTGGGCAAAGCTGAAGTCCTTAAGTTTTTTCCATCAAATGGAAGGCTTTGTAGTTCTTTCTTCACGTCATCTGAAGTCCAATTTCTTGTACAAGCAGGGTACGCCTCTTGCCGTTGAGTTTCTCAAAATGTCCACAGGTGAAAACAATCATCTTGGCAAATTCCATACATGGGCTGCGGGAAAAGCCATTGAGAAACTAAAAACCAACAAAGCTTCCCAGATAAAAAAAATATCACATGTACAATACAAGAAGCCTGTTATACCAGTTCACAACTGGGATGAAGGTGTGTTTCCACAACCCTAGCCTTGACGTGAAAAGTTTCCAATGAATCTTCCCTTTTTCCCAGGACACCAGCTTCCCAATGTTAGGTCAATTCGCCGCCAGCTCAGATCAATGATGTGTAAGTAGTAGATAGTAAGCCAAGGGTAAAAAAGTATGTTGAAGAACTATTCACCAGTTTTGTTTTCATCCTTTGTAGATAATGTATTGGGTGGTAATATTGATGAGGGCTGGCAGCAGCTGGGCTTAAAGGTTTTTGTTGAGCCAAACGACCAGGGTGTCACTCTTGCTCATTTTGAGAAACCCCTGTCAAAGTTGAAGCTCAATCAGACTTGAGACATCTTGGCTTGTTTAGGTGAAAATAAAGTCAAGATGAATTACAATAGGAGATCAGTGGCGGCTACCAACAAAGATACTGTCACCAATCAGCATCCCAACAAGAAACGAAAGCGTGGGGTCAATAAATCTTCAAATGTGCAATATTCTGACCTTGAATCAACCCCGCCAAACACAACTGAACCAATACAATCAACTTTGGCTGTGAATCTTTCCAATCCTGAACCATCTGGCCACTCAGAAGACTTGGAATCAACACAGGCAACCACCACAAATCAAACAGAACAAAAAACAGGTGTCGCTGAAACACATGGTACTACCTCTGGTGAAAACCCATTAGATCCTTTGCCATCTATCCCCTTGTCTGGCTTGGAAACCGGGCATTCTTAGTACTACATCACACCGATTCATTTTTTACCGGACTTTGACTGCTGCTCTTGGTAATTGTTTTTTTTTCTGCCTTCACTTATTTCTTGTATAGCTTCTAAATAAATGCATGAATACCAAATGGTTGTATCCTAGCTAAAAATGATTTTTTTCTCAAATATAATAATAGTAAATGAACCCAACTGCAGGTTCCAGACCAAAAGAGCTCCAGATTAATGCTTGATACATGTTTTCCACAGTGAAAAGTTTTAGGTGTCAGGTTACTTAAGCTCTAATTCACCAAAGAATGATAAAACCTGATAACCTGATGTAGTAACCTGATGTAGAATGCATGAAATTATCTGACAAAGTGGGAGTAGGATTACAGGGAATTATTTATTTTCTATTCTGCAATGCTCCTATTCACATTTATGGGGAATTTATAAAGTCTTTATACTTTCAAGAAAAACACTAGAAACTGCCAGTTTCTGATATACAGAAATTGTAAGTAAGCTAGTGGTGTTACTGCAACTTCACCAGTGTGCAGAAGCTTGGTGGCCTCAAACATCCTGACCATCTGTAACCTACTAAATACCAAGGGCAAATGATGATCAGCTGATAGATGGGGGTTTCTCCATGCATGCTGAAGACTGAATGGTCATTGTGGTACCTTGATGGGAAATATGCACAAGCCTGCAGCAGCTTTTCCCATTTGGGAAGAGGTGGCCAACAGAACTGACATTTTAAATCAAGCTTAGTGACCAGTAGGTAACCCAGTGGTCTAGCAGGTCTGAGGTCTGATTAGCAGGTCTGATGGATGGAGGGTTTCATTTCTATTCATTAGGTCTGATCAGCAGGTCTGATGGATGGAGGGTTTCATTTCTATTCATTCATAATCATAAAATTATACTTGGATACTTACTAAGAAGTCTTGTCAACCAGTGTGCAGCAGCTTTGTACCCCCACACACACCTTGTGACCACCTTTGCCCCCACTGCCAGCATAATTGCCTAGGTTGAGTTCATCCCAGTTACACTAGGATGCAAAAAAACCAATTTAAAGTAGATTGACCTCAACCAATGAAATATAAAACCAAGGGGGGTCCCTTGGATTTATATTTCATCAGTTGATTTCAACCAAGTTTAAATTGGTTGAGTGCATCCCAGTTTAACTGGGATGACTTCATCCTAGGCAATTATGCTGGCAGTGCCCCCTCTGTCCTGAGTGGAAATGATTATAATTTAATCCACAGAGGTTTCTCTATGACTAATAAAATCTGAATGATATTCCTGATACCTTGTTCTCCACTCTGCACAAGCCAGAAGCTGCAGCATCTTCTCTGTATTTGAGAAGATATGGCCAATTTATCTGCCATTATAATCCTGGCTTAGTGACTAGTAGATGACCAAATGGTCCAGCAGGCCTGGTGGATTCAGATTTGAATTTAAAATTCAAATCCATTCATGGTCATGTAATCACACTGGAATAATTCGAAGCTTTGTGGACCAACACATCCTGACCAGTGGTGTCATACTGTCAGCCTCTGTGATGCCAAGGAGTACTCCTTCTAGCTACACAAGGTGCAAAATAAGATATAAAGAGCAAAGAAAGCTCTGGGAGGATTTTATAAAAGAGTAATACCAATATGGATATGAGGTATGAGGTTTTTTAATGAGAAAAAGATGATTAATTATATTAAATAAATTTAACATAATTAAAAATCTGAGGGGCCTGATAAATCAGGGGTGGTTTAATCCCTCAAAGGTATCTTGCAAGCAGAGGATTTAAGTACCTGAACACACTGGGGCCTGTAAACAGGGGTGGTTTAAATCCCAGATAAAAGATGGGGGAGAATCTCAAGAGAAGGGTTTATCTACTTACTAGTAATAAATTACCTTTAACAGACTTGAGGTTCTTCCAGGGGGAAATTGGACAGTTGGACGCGCTTGGAAAGGGTGTTGATAGAGCTGGATGGACACTGGGAAATTTCAAGGGAGTAAGAAGGGGCTAAAGAACAGATACTAGGACCTTACCAGACAGAATAACAATTTGTAAAGCTATGTAAGTGGGTACAGGTGGTAGTATATATATTAAAGCATGAGGAGGCAAAATACAGGGGGAACAAGGGCTCCTTAAATGCCTTTCTGGAGCCCTGATGGCGAAACACAAGATGTATTTTTGGCTATGGGAACATTTAAAAGGAAGGGGTTAAGATTTAATACAAATGCATGTAGTTGTTTAATCAAATTTCCATATGTACAGGCTGTCTACTATGGGTACAGCCTGTCTAAGCTCTTTTGCTGGAATCTTGAGGAGCTTCTGAACCTCTGACAAGGTTTGTTATATGTGTTGATCAAAGGTTTTAATTACATGTCAAAATGTATTGATTAAATGTCACATGTACTTGTTGATCACATTTGTCAGAGTTTAATTGTTTTGTATTGTGTAAAATGTGAAATACATGTATTTGTTTGGTCTGTGGGCGCTTCAAGAGCTTCTTGTTTGATCCCTGTCATGCAGGCTCTTTTGGGAATGCATGACTGCAGGGATCTGTCAACAGCTAATTTCCCACTAAGGATGTAATACATTTCTTGTAAACAGTTGTTTAATTATTATTTTTGGGATGTTCTCATGTTATTTCCTTCCTCTTGTTCGTGGTCTCTGTCCCTCTGAAGCCTCCTTAGTGTACTTAGTATTTAATAAAATGTATATATACATAGATAATATAGTACATTACTAGTATTATATACTTATATTATTAATGTCATATGTATTTATTTTATTATGCTCTTATTTAAATACATTGTTATTTCGTGGTTTTGTACATGTATTTATGTTTTTTATTCTATTTTTTAATGTATAATAATTATTTCAGCGCTTTTAGTAGTAATATTCTTTCAAGTTGTTTTACCACTAGAAGTTTTAAGTTATCTGGGGTACTTTGGCTGAAGTACCCTAGGTTATTTTACACGCTCTTCAAGATTATGAAATAATATTTCCACTTATTTTATTATTTATTAACATATTCATTGTTTTATATTAAATGTCAGCCTCTGTGATGCCAAGAACTGGATTCTTCTAGCTACAAAGGGTGCAAGGTAAAAACAGCTGCAGGTTGTGCAGTGAAAGGTGGGTAAAAAAGGTGAAAAGATATAAAAAAAAGTATAAAGTTTTTATTAACAGAGGGGCCTGAGTTACAGGGGTTTTTACTGTGCCCTCTAAAATATTCAGGACCTGAGTTAACAGGGGGTATTTTGGGTACCTGAAAGTCTAGTCCTTTGAACAAGGAGTACACCTAGACAATAACTGCTGAAGGAATGGAGGAAATAGACTTACTGCTTCTATTTCCTGTCAGAGGTTCTTCAGGGAGTTGTAGGTGGTCCAGAAGCGCTCACAAGGTTGAGTAACAGGTGGTGGTTTAGTGCTGAGAAAGGTGAAAGGGTTGTTGAATGAACTTCAATTATAAAACAAGCAAAAACTGACTATATAACAGGCTAAAAAGGCTGGTTGATATGGTGGGTAAAAGCTGGTAAATGTATATGAAGATGGGGATATCATTTCGTGGGAAGGAAGGGCTGTTTATATATCCATTCTGGTCTCTTTGAGGCGAAGCAGAAGCTCTGTTTTTCCTAGTCTAGTCTTCTACTAAGCCCTAGTTACCTGGACAACTGGTTTGGTTACGGTAGGGCTTGGTTACAGGTTTCAAAAGGCCTGAAGTGGTTTATACTTTCCATTAAGGGTAATAAATTCGTTTCATCCTTCCTTTTGGTCCATTAGTCCCTTTACAACCAACCAATTGGGCTATCTTGGCCTTAGTTGGACAAGTATGGCCACAGCGTTGGTTATGGCTTTTATTACAGGTGCCATGTACATGTAACTGTAGCAATGATGCTGCAAATCTCATTTATGCATCTTACCCAAACTCCATTAACCTTAATTACATAGTCTACTAGCATATATTTAAGGTTATGTAGATTTTTAAGTCATATGAAAACTTGACGGCCTTGTGAAGGGATATGAAGGAGTAATAATCACAGGGTACTTTTGCTGAGCTACCCTAGGTCAATTTACATGCAGATTCAGAATCTGGAATAATATTTCAATTTTTCTTTATACTGTAGAAGTTATATCTAGATTCTGTGTTATATGTTTTGTTTTTAATAATTTCTTTCAAAACAAAAGACGTAAAGTGTGCATTCTGTTGAGACTAAGAATATAAGTTGTATATTGGTATAATTTGCTATGGTCAGGTTGTCTCTGAATTAGTAGCAGGCTGACATTTAATATTGTATTTGTTTATTTATTTTTAATTTACTATGTAATAATGTATTTATTATTTACATATTACTTTTTTATGTTGCTTTATCTTATTATTATTCATTTATTACCTTTTGTTAAATGATTAATACTAAATTTTTTATTTTACATGTTTATTTCTGTTCTAGTCAGGTTGTCTCTGAACTAGTAGCAAGCTGACACATACTAACAACTGAGTGCAAATGATGATCAGTTGATAGATGAATCTTGGTGGATGCCTGAAGCATGCTGATTGGACATTCTTATATCTCAAAAGGGCAATCTGCACAAGCCCCCATAATCTTCAGTAGTAACTCAAGGGTTTTCCAGAAGGAAGTAAGGAGTAGGAGTATATGGCATGAAAAACAGTGAATCTCTTCATCCAGTTTATTCATGGTTTGATATTCAATTGGATCTTTATGGAATTAAAACCAATTAATTGATTTGATCATTTAAAGCTGAGATTATTTTCCAAATACTCATTTAAAGCTGAGATTTTTTGCAGATACTTTAGGAATAGTATCCCAATATTATTAGTTCTTAACCATCATTGGTACCTTAAATAAATCCCAAATGTCCACTGGTCATGAATTATATACATTCCAAAACATCATAAATCCATGCCATGACCTAGTTGATTCATTCAAAAGATGAATCTAGAATTCATTTCTAACACTCTCATGTTTGGGGGAAACCATATCCCTCCTCATTCTTCACAGCTATTACCCTGCTTTCATGTCACCCTTTTGAGAAAAGTCACCAGTGTCAAGTGAGCTCATTATACATGATACATGTTTATTGTCAATAATATATTTTCCAAATAACCATACATACATTTAGCCATGACCATGAGAAACTCAGGCTATACCCTACATAATTCAATCATGGCATAATTTTGGAAATATGATCATAACAAATCAGGGATTATGATACTCTACATAATTAAATCAAGTCATAATTTTTGAAATATGATCATAACAAATCAGGGATTATACCCTACATAATTCAATCATGATCAATTTTTTGAAATATGATCATAACAAATCAGATATTATTTCTGATATAATATTAGATTGTGATTTGTTCTCATAAAATGAAATATTCAATGAGGTTTGCTTAATTTTCACTTTGAATTATACACTTAGGTATCACAGAATGGACAAATCACTTGTTTTTGGCTGGATGAGACTGAAAATTGCCTTCTCAACCCTACCACAATAATTGTTCTATTTGGTGTTATTTACCCATTCAATTGTTCTTGCACCCAGCTCCATGCCTCAAGTTCACTCAGTCAGGAATCCCTTTTGACACCAGACAAACGCGGAAAGAAAGCAACAAAAGAAAAATGCGGCCCAAGACACAATCAGGAATGCGGATTCAAGCGCTGTTCTTGATGTTATCAATCAGCGTCGGCGTCACTACTACACTACTTCAGACAATAATACTGCTCCATCCACTTCCACCGCTGTCAATATTCAATCTCATCCAGAAGACCCAGTTGATACTGGCGGCACCAATTTTGTAGACAGCGCCTTCTATCCTCAGCACAACTCTCAAGATTCTGATGAAAATTGGGTTGATGACAATCATGGCTGCATTGATGGCTGGGATTCTATTCCTTGGAAAGTAAATGCAGGTCAATCTCAACAAATGCAACCTGTCAACTCACTTTTAACCCAAGAAATTCGCACTGCCAACCGCGCTTTTACTGCAAACAGACACCAGGATCATTGGAATGCTATCATGCCAAAGCTCTTTGCTGTGTACTCGTGGCTGAAGGCAAAAACCAACAATTGGACAAACAACAAGTTGTTTCTTTCATTTTCGGATGCGTTCTGTAACTGCCAACCAGATGTTGTCAAGACTCATCATTGGATTGATTGTGTCAATATTATAGGTATGTCATGTTGAATTTTCTATATTTCCATTCTATGAGCACCTTAAGTTCATTTTTCTCTCCTGTTTGTGTAGCTCAACAAAGAAGAGAGTTTTATTTTTGCCGCTGTATGCCTCATGCCATACATCTCCTGGCAAATGGTGTCAGCCTGCTACTAATTCAGAGACAACCTGACCATAGCAAATCACATCAATATACAACTTATATTCTTAGTTTCAAAAGAATTCACACCTTACGTCTTTTGTTTTGAAAGAAATGATTAAAAACAAAACATATAACACAGAATCTAGTTATAACTTCTAAAGTATAAAGAAAACTTAGAATATTATTTCAGATTCTGAATCTAAACGTAAATTAACCTAGGGTAGCTCAGCAAAAGTACCCCTTAATTATTACTCCTTCATATCCCTTCACAAGGCCTTCAAGGTTTTATATGACTTAAAAATCTACATAACCTTGAATATATGCTAGTAGACTATGTAATTAAGGTTAATAGAGTTTGGGTATGATGCATAAATAAGGTTTACATCATAACTTCCATAGTTACATGTACCTGGCACCTGTAATAAAAGCCACAACCAACGCCGCGGCCATACTTTTCCTACTAAGGCCAAGCTAGCCCAATTGGTTGGTTGTAAATAGACTACTGGTCCAAAAGGAAGAAAGACACGAAATTATTCACCTTTATGAGAACATTAAACCACTTTGGGCCTTTTGAAACATGTAACTAAGCCCTACCGTAACCAAACCAGTTATACAGGTAACTAGGGCTTAGTAGAAGACTAGACCAGGCAAAACAGAGCTTCTGCTTCGCCCCCAAGAGCCCAGAATGGGTATATAAACAGCCCTTCCTTCCCACGAAATGATATCCCCATCTTCATATACATTTACCAGCTTTTACCCACCATATCAACCAGCCTTTTTAGCCTGTTATATAGTCAGTTTTTGCTTGTTTTATACTTGAAGTTCATTGAACAACCCTTTCAACTTTCTCAGCACTCAACCACCACCTGTTACTCAACCTTGTGAGCGCTTCTGGACCATCTAAAACTCCCTGAAGAACCTCTGACAGGAAATAGAAGCAGTAAGTCTATTTACTCCATTCCTTCAGCAGTTATTGTCTAGGTGTACTCCTTGTTCCAAGGACTAGACTTTCAGGTACCCAAAGTACCCCCTTTTAACTCAGGTCCTGAATATTTTAGAGGGCACAGGAAATACCCCTGTAACTCAGGCCCCTCTGTTAATAAAAACTTTATAGTTTTTTTTATATCTTTTCACCTTTTTTACCCACCTGTCACTGCACAACCTGCAGCTGTTTTTACCTTGCACCCTGTGTAGCTAGAAGAATCCAGTTCTTGGCATCACAGAGGCTGACAAATGGATTCTTAACAAGTTCGCCTATCCACCCCTCAACTGGTTTTTCTATGCGGTTGATTCAGTATCACTACTACTTGTGGCAGCTGTTTAATGTTTGAGACTGGCCTTTTTCCATGGTTCACCAACGGTTTGGAGAGGAAAGTTCTTATGTTTTGTGGGATAAAAAAGGTGTATTGGTGAGTACTTATATTTATCATTTTAGACAAAAGGCTGAATTATAATTGTGGTAAATTCTGTCTAGGGCAGGAGTTTGAAAAACTGTCTCTCATTGGTGGTAGTTGTATACCAAACCCTTTTGGAACAGACAGAAAATATAATCAAATCAGCCCTGGGTTTGCATGGACAGGAATTACTCGCAATGGATTGCTGCCCAGCTTGTTTTGGGTCTTATCTTGATACAGGCAACAAATCAAATCCTCAAGTGAATGATTGCCTCATCATTTGCATTGATGGCAACTTTCAACACAGACACCATAAGGCTGCTAGCAAGAATTATACCGCGTTGAAGACACCCAATATCTTGGTCCAACCAAGCAAAATCAAAAACATGAAGCAAAATATTTACAAAATGGAGGTTACCCACAAGATATCACGGGGAAAAAAAGTAATTCATCAACACACATAACTCAGTCTTCCCCATTTTCTTGGCAGCCTGGCTGACATTTCTCCACAGGTAGCCAATAAGTGTTCTGATTCCCACAAAGCCGCGGACAACACGCGAAATGAAACAACGTGGAAAGGTTGTGATGACACCGGCCTGATGGGCTCATGCTGCCGTCACGATAGTGTCATTTACATGGCAAACATTGTTGATACTGGTGAAAATAGAGCCCTTCCGCTCTCAATTCTCCAGCGTATTCTTGACAATATCAACCCAACCAGGCCTGTTGGGGTTTTGTACGACATTGGATGCTCACTAAACAAGTTTATCAACATAGTATGTCATCCCTCCCCCTCCTTTCAACATTTTGTAATGAACCTTACTAACTTCTACTACATCATAGCAAGAGATTTTTCCCCAACATAGGGACCAATTAGTATTTGGTACATCTGTTTTCCATGCTTTTGTGCATGATTGGACATGTCAGCTTAGCTACAATCCAAGTTACAACCACGGCTGGGGCCTATCTGATGGAGAATCAATGGAACGATTATGGTTGGCTCTTTCACCTCAAGTTAGTCCTTTGAGGTATTCAACTCAAAACAACTGAGTGAGAGCACTTGCACATTGATGTACGTTCAGGAAACGGGAGAGTATTATGGGCCTTGGTATGTATAATGAGCTTGTAGACATACTTTTACATACCCTTTCATTCATTAGGTTTTCTTCCATGAAATAAATTTATGTTAGCTGCCTGGCTGCGTCATAAGTTTCTCAATGCCCTCAGCAAAAGAGACGCCTCAAAAAGGTCCTCAATGAAATTCTCAACATGGAAAATCCACACAACCAAGGAAACATCAAATACTCTGTAGATTTTTTGTGAGTTCAGTGGAATTCACAATCTAAGTTTGAACGCCAGCGTGCAGAGGATGATGAGGTGAGAATGAAAAATCTGGCAGAGTTTTTTCATGATGAGGAGGTCCTGAACAAAGTAAAGTAAGTTTTTTCAACACCATATACATATATCATGATTTGTGGTAATCCTATTTGACTTTTGGGATAACCGTCTTAGAAAGGACATTTTTGGTGCTCAGGGCTGATTACCCCGCTCTGTAGATGACTGGGAGCAAGTGATTACTTTTTTTTCCAGTCATAAGGAAAAGAAAAGACAACTGGCGATTTTGCTTGGTCGCAACTATGAAGAGTTGAATGCTGCAACAGCAGAAAAGGAGGGGAAGCTGACCTTGCTTTGGGAAGCAAAGTCCAGCCTCTTTCTACAAGCCGTTGAGTTACAAGGTGAAAGATACCCAATTATGGGATCACAAACCTGCGGAATGAAGACGCAACAACACATTTTGAAAGCAACACAGCGCCAAAAACAACCCAGTCAATAAAGCTATTAAGCTTTACAACCAGAGACGGACCAAGTACCTCCTAGCTTACAAACCCGCAAGGGCACATCTATCCAAAAACCAAGACCTTACCTACAAATCGTTCCTAGCAATGGACTTGAATGATCCATTCTGGAACAATGGATTCTTTTTTCACTCTCAAGATCCTTGGGCAATCAATCCTACGTTTTGACATGGAATACAGGCGGTGCTGGTGTTAGATAAAGTACAAGAAGAAATCCAGCTCTTGACTCAAGAGCTTGATTGCGCAATCTCCTGGGCTCATGTGCATCTGATGGTTCTAAACAACAAGGTTACGCAGCTGGGTGAGTAATTGAGTCTTATTCTATTTAAATATATTAAAATTCTAATCTATTTTCCGGTCAGACACATGGTTGAGGTCCCCAGAGACACTTGATCTCCCTTGGAGCAATCCAGAAAACTCCCTTATAACAGCTCCTATCCTTCTACCACTTCCAAGCAAGCTTTGCATACTGAAATCAGAAATTCAGCTTTGTTTGAAGGACCATGAGTGACTGATAAGTTTATGGATGTGTGATGTTGATTGACTCTGGGAATCTACCCGAAATCAGCACACAAAAACTACTCACCCATGGTTTGAGGGTGTATCTTACCTCAGAGCTCAACACATTAATAACGCAATGGACTCCATTGATGACGCGATGGAGCAACTTGATTTGGCCCCAAGCCAACCTGGCAGACCCAAAGAGGTATCAAGTGATGAAGAGGAGTATGAGGGGGCCGAATAATTCATATCTTTAGTGGTTTTTTTTTCTTTCTTTTTTTAATTCTGTCCTGTCCATTTTGTTAGTCTCATTTCATCCCGCACACATAGGAAATAACTTTATGAACCAAAAAAAAAATCCCAAGGAATGTTAAAATTTTAATGCAATAACGATGTGATTGCAAAACTGAGAGAAATGGAAACTGAGGTAGAAAAAACAATGAAGTTCTACATAACAACGTCTTGCAAGGAAAAGACGTCTTACAAGGACTTGTAGTATGAATTAGAGCGTACACCACTCGGTGAGAGTGTATGTGGGGACATGTGCCCAGCCGAGGGTTGTATGACTTTGTTTTTTTTTGGAAGGTGACTTTTTTTGGCGGGAGTATCTGAGATATTCAAATACTTGGATATTCAGCCAACCCCCGCCATTTACCACCTCAGGACCCCGGGATGTTTCATCTGTGAGGGGGTCTTCAGGGTGGTTTTAAGCAGGGTACACAGGTGATTTGTTGGTTTGACAGACTTGTAGATAGGGCGGCGTCTACGGCGAGAGGGAAGGTGTTGCAACACACGTGTTACAGGCCTCTGACTCGCCGCAGCACACCAGATATACCTCCCGGGATCGACCCGGAGAGAAAGGTTGTAGTTATCGGTTTTACACCTCAATAGTCCCGAATTGGGTCTCGAACAGCCACTGTCACCTGTCAATCAGTTCATCAGTGATCACCTCCAACACGTCGATCGATAATTAGCCGTGGTAAACCAGGATCCCGATAACCTACCAAAAACCGATTACCAAGCCATGCCAAAGGAGCTCCTGAAACCAAAACAGACCAGGAAGCGAATACCGAGGACGTGTGCGCAGGTTAGTATGGACTCACTAGTGTTTCTTATCGGCTCATCACTAACATGGTTAATTCGGTCGTCCCAGTGTAGGTCAGTACATAGTAACACCCTTGCGCACCCTCGAGATAGGAACTCACTATTTTTCTCACAACCTCAGGAAACGAAAACAGAAATGCGACTCATTAAAACCTTGTGCGGTTTGTAAACTCAGAGGTGAAGCCGATCTGTGCGACTATTCTGGTGCGCAACCGACGTGAGTGGTACGAGTCCAGAGAGCGTCGTGTTGGTCCGACAAAATCATGAGGAATTTGACTAATCTTGACAATTTCTTGCCACAGACGCATTTTGGATGAAGAAGATGAAGCTAGCAATCATGTGTCATCCGAAGAACTGAAGATCCTTCATCAACAAGTGAACGACTTGGAACATGCAGTGACTCTCGCCGTCAATCGCCCACTGAGTGACATAAGCCCTCCGTTGACCAACGATACCACACATCAATTGACAATAGATATGGATGGTATTTGACCGTTTAATTCGCACAGCAGTTCGAACAATGGATTGCTGAAACCCTTTTTTGATTGCGTTTGATCAGAATTGAATCTCACCAGCCTGTTATCAAGCTTTTTGGTGTGTAGAATGGTATCAACTGAGTTCACTCAAGAGTTTCCAATTATCCAAAAAGTTTGTTAGGTAATGAGCCAAGAAAAATATACCAAAATAGAAACTAATGTACCTTCACTCCATTGACTTCGTCCAATAGATTCGCCGTCAGTGTCGGTTGGACCAACATTTACCACCAGTTCCGCACACGAATGTCTATGCATCTAGCGGCCTGTCGACATATTTTAGCAATCAACTCAACCATAGTCATTACAATGAGCTACTGAATCGATTACCGACCCAGGAGCAGTCGACAGTCTTTCTGGCGACATACATGAAAGAGTTTGGATGGTATCATTCATGCTTTAACGCCACGGCTTACACGACCGCCCTCAATAGCTTGTATGCACCCTCTACTGTTGGGTCCGAATCCGACAAGGACCTCCCGACCAGATTCATCGCCATAGCTACCTGTTTCGCCATCGCCCGATCGGCTATTGTCAAGCTGTCATCTCAATCTTTGATTGAACTAAGCTTGCCCCTCGAGCCTTCCGATCGTCTCGAGCAGTCCAAAATGTGGCTTGACATGAGTGTAGCTTGTTTGAAATGTGCTGGTCCGTATTCCTTTAATTGATATTGTCATTTCCAAGAAAATTAGTCAACCAAGAAAGACTGGTAAGATTGAAAACTTTTGCTGATGATATGAACAGATTTCGAAGTCAACCCGCTGGTGGAATCAGTCAACTGTTTGATCATCCTACTCGAAGTTGCATGGTTTGATGAAATCGTAGGGGGGATTGAAGACCTGTCGACGTTATTTGATTTAAAATGTAAAGCGATCCACCTGGCCTTTGACCTGTCTCTACACCGAGACCCTTCACACCGGGATCCGACTGGCACGGTGCATGTGAGCCCGACGATTGCGAGAGAACGGCGGATGGTCTGGTGGGCTCTTTTATCGATCGACGGCCTCTACAACGGGCTCACCGGCCGCATGTCGTCTATCAGTGGGCTCGAGGCCGTCGACGTCTTTTTGCCAGCGCTTAGCAGCACTGCTTATCCCGAGGAAGCTCATGAGGGATGCGAGCAAGGGTGTACAACTTCAACACCGGCCACAGGTATTCAACCTCGCTTACTCATTGGCTACGTTGGTCATGAGGTCAGGCTCACTAGACTATTTGTCTTCTGACGATTCGGTCTCTCATATCCCATCTTTCCCTCAGATTTCCCGTTTACCGCTCCAAAGAACTCCATTGCCGACAATCAATGATATTCACCAAGCGCATCGTGACCTAGCCTCGCTGGAAGCCCAACTTCCAGAGTCACATAAGCTATATATCGTAAATGGACATTGCATTGATCGAACTCGTCTCCCACAATGTTCGAAAGCAAGAAGAGATGCGATCTATTTCTGTCAGTGTTCGTTACTATTATTATGACTAGATTACTGTGCGCTGATTGCCAGTTGGTGGACCGGCGAACATAACCCTCGCCTGACACACAGATATGAGGTATCACTATTTGTTTGTTAAACTTCATGATCCCTTGCATTTCATTAGAAATAGCGATGATATTTCCGGATTCCAAACTAAACCTCCCTATCACCGCTCAGCTGTGCTTGATCATGCTTGTAAGCTTACTGCTCTGTGCCGGTCTCACCGTTGGAGATAGATCGCTAATTTTCTGTTTTCATTTTGATGCTTGCACTCGCAGTGCTGCTCCTAGACTTGAGGATTCTTGGTAATTTTAGTCCTGACTACATTTACGGAAACAGTATGATTATTGAGTAAGCTCTTATTGATATTCTCGCAAATCATTGGACTCAGTCCTGATTATATGCTGTCGACTAGGGCCTCATTTTCGCTCGCCCTGGATTATCTGTACGATCCCAAGAGCGAGCTCTCAAATGTGATCAAAGTTGAATTACAAAATTATTGTAATTTTTTAAAGAGCAGTCAAGTGTGGTTGATTAAACGAGGCCTCAATATTCTGGAATGTTTGATGGCCACTTGGGGGTCTCCTCCACCCGATGGAACGATTAGCTGGCTCTCTGCAAACAAGTCAACTCTTTCACCTAGCAATTGGATTAAGCAACAGGTAAATCAATGGAACTCTGACCTTAAGATGTTTAGTATCCGCTAGTCAGTCAGATGCTGAGATTCAGTTGTCTCTGTAGCCACTTCAGATTACAAACTTCTCAGGGACGGGCGAGGCAACAAGCCGACTCGAAAAGCTTCATCAGCTAGAAGCGTCGATGAAGGTCTATGACTCGCCTGATCATTTAGCCAGTGGCCAACAGGCTATGAACCATCCCACTTGGCCTCTACCTGACAACGGGAGTATGACCAGCCCCCATTTGCCGGCCGCCCTGGTACCTGTCCAAACAGTCCCCTCTGATTATCAACAGTCTCAACAGCATCAGCACCAGCCACCATTATCGGATTATAATTCTCGCATCTGCGAGAATCTGAACGAGTTTGCCCAGTTCAATCAGCCTGGCGCTCCTCAGTCCCAGACAATTGTACATCCAGACCCATTCCATCAGTTCTCTATTCTACCTACAACCTCCACTCATGGTCATCAAGACGGGCATTATGAGATGAGTAATAACATCCGCGAAGCAAGCAACCGGAATGGCACGACCGTGGGGAGCCAAAACGGGTTGAATCTCGACGACTTCCTCGGCGGCGTTAATGGAAATCACCATCCCGGTTCGGCATCTGGCCATCAACACCCCATAGCTCAGCACCACCGGCAAGACCTTCCTTCAAATCTTCAGCCCTCTGGCTCATCTAATCATTACATTCATAACCATCATGAACTCGCGGCTCATCATCCTTATCAACAACTCCATCAGCCTCAGAATCATCATCAACAACAGCTTAATCAGTTTTCTAATCCTGTAAGAACAAGCCGTCACCCTCATCAACAACAGCAGGAGCAGCAGGAGCAGCAACAGCATCACCAACATCCACAACACCTCCAATACCCCTCAACTCATACCAAATGGTGAAATTCGACTTTCTTTTCCAGCTTATTTATTGAGTTTGTTTTAGTTGAGTGGGTTGTGCTTTTGGTTGCAGGAGTCTGTGACAGTTTTTCCGCTTATTAAATCTTGATAAGCTGTATATGTATCCCTCTAAATCGCTTAAAAAACTGACACTGCCAGACACTCGAAAAACAAAATATCAATCATGTACAAGTTACCAAAAAGCATGTATGTTTTATTTAGGGCCTTCCTGTTTTTTTCTTTTCTGTGTTTACACATCTCCCGGGGCCCTGTAACTGCATAGCCCACACGGTTTATTATTTTATTAACATGAATGCAAATTTTGCCTTCAGAGACTGACTAAATTATGCACAATTCTTTATTACTATCCAACAAAACAAACAAAACACCCAATACAGTCAAAATATGTCAGCACATCAACAGAAGAACTTCCAATCCTAATTACTCTGCCAAAGTCCAACCAATTTAACCAAACAAAATTCTAAAATTATTGTTTTTGTGGCTCTTCAGCACCACTACATCCAAATTTTGAAAACATTGTTCAAACATTTCACTTCCTTCCAACCTTTTTTGCTGTTCAACCCTGAATTTCTGAATAAAAACTCCCAAAAATGAGAGTATAACTTAATGATTTCTGAGGAAATGGTTAGCACCATAATATTTGACATCATTGGATATGTAGGAAAAAAAATTGAATTTCTGGAAAACCCATGAAATTAATACACAAAACATTTTTTTTAAAAAAAACAGGGGTGAATCAACAGGTATTGAAGAATCCTTTTTTTGAGGATGTAGTTATTAAAACAAAATCCTACAGAATTTTTCATGCTGCAGAATGATTTTGTTTTTGAGTCCTCTTTGGAAATGAGATGATCTCAACTGTCAGCCTTATGGTCAGTGCAGCTGACCTAAAGTCTGCCTTTATCACTCATTATCTTAATCCCAGTCCCAAATGCATTATATCTTTTTACCCTGAGGTTTAAACCTTGTTTTTGACTTCAAATTCTGTTTCTTCATTAAAATTTGACCATAGTGTTCACTGAACACTTTGTAATTGCTCAACTCCTTCATGGAGTAATTAAATAAACAATTCTACGCCACAGCCGGCTGGGCAGGTGAAACAAGGCCAGCCAACCACATCTACATGTTAGATTACATAAGCAAACCCTGAAATTTTTTGAAGTTGGTGTATCCCCCGTTGCAGGCAGGATACACAACCTCAAGACCCAGAACCACCAACTCAGATCACCAAGGATTCATCAAGTTACAGCTCACCACTCTGGCCTATTTCACCCAGTACTTCACCAGTATTGTCAGTCAGTCCCCTTTCTGAACCTTGCTTTTCTGACAGTAGTCCTTCTCTGTCTCCCCTTCTTCTTTTCCCCTTTCCCTTTTCCTCATCCATCATCAAATCAGATCAATCCAAGCTCCAATCCTCAGATCAGATCAGCTTCAACCACCCTCAGAGATCAACCAGCTTTGCTTCAGTCTTTTTCTGTGGGTTTTCCTTGAAACAAACCACATAGGTTTCCCTCTAAAGAACCTTGACTATCTTGCTTGACATAGTCTAAAAAGCTGGGCTGATTAGACTTGTCTTCTCAGATACCTTCCACATTTCCATTGTGTGAAGAGGCTGTTGCTTTTCTCAAAGACTCTGGCACAGTTTATACAACTTTTCAAGTTGTTGATTATCATCATTAAAGAGTACTCAGATTATTTGAATCACATATCAATCAATAATCTTTCCCCTTTTCCTTCTTTTCCCCTTTTCCTCTTTAACAGTTGTTTTCCTTATCCCTTGAAATACAACTGTTGCCCCCCATTCTTGTGTCCTGTTGTCAATTTAGAGACCCAGGCTCACATCAACCTGGAAAAGTTGGCTAAGATGTGCCAGAGTGTTTACAAGTGCCACAGCATCCTTACACACTAAGGTAACAGTGGGAGGAAAACTGAATTGGTAAACTAATGGCCAAAAGGCTTCATTCCGATTGCAGATATTTTTTGTTGTTATAGAACTATGCTGGCTTATCCATGCGCTCCGGCGGGACACGACCTTCAGCGCGCACTTTATCTTGTTCCTACTACCCAAAGAGATATAGGTCAAGATAGCTCCAATTCAGGAAGCTGGATATAGCTGTCCCATGGGAGGATTGGAGATATACTTACAATCTTCATAATGCGCATGTATTCTGCACCAGCTGCAATGTTTGCATTATGAATCTGCCATATTGCCTACCGAGACCAGTTGGAAAGGTGATCAATTGGTGAATGTGAGGATAGAGTAAGCGTGACATGTCCCGGGCACAAAGAACAGGTAAACATACCCATAGCCCGTAAACAGAAGCGGCTGCACATGCTGTGAATGATGAAGAACAAAATCAGAGCAAGAAGTTCATTTTTTGGAATGTGGTATGGACATACTGACTTGTCACAATGGCACAATGGCCATAGTCGAGCAATGTTAAATGAGGCCAAGGGGCCATGGTCAATAGTGTTTGGTGTGGCTTGGTAGAAACTCTGTATTCCATGTTGGTTCTCTTCATCCCGCCTCTTGGCCCGGGATGAAGAGGACTAGACTTGTTGTGGTGAGTCTGAGAGATGCATGTGACATCTATGTCACAACACCCCTCCTCTCGCCGCAGATGCCGTACTACGTAGAACAAAGACATACAAGAGACACAACAGGAAATGAAAGACAGGTAGAAAGGAAATAAATAAGAAAATAAAGAAATCATGTCTTCCCTAAAACCCTAGAGCAGAGTTATAACAATAGCTTGTTAGAGCTGAAACCGGAAACTCCCCCAAGGGGAAAATATATTTTGGTAAGTGGACTATTTATATGTAAAGTCTATGTACATACTTGGGTTGGTGAGAGACCAAAACCCATAAGCTCACAAACTATTCACATAAAATGTGAGAAAATATGAAAATAAAAAATGTCATGGGAAAATGACATAACATAGCTCCGGACCTAGACTCTTAGTGAAGATGTCAGCAAGTTGCTCCTTAGTACCTACCCAACGTAACTCTGTTTTCTTTTGGAATAACACCTTGTTGGTAATGTAGAAATCTTGATCCAAATGCCTAGCCCTCTTGTTAGACGCATCATCAGTCAAAACCCGGATCACTGGTTGATTGTCGCAATGGTGATGGCCTATGAAATCTTTTTTTAGTATGTCTTACCCAAAGTGTCTGCCTTGTTGCAACCCCCAAAGCCATGTATTCTGCATGACAGTAAAAGACTTGTGAATTGAATTTCTTGTAGACTAAAAAGGAGCTAGGACTGAGTAAAGAAACAAGGTTAGAAGAAAATAGAGAATAAAGATGAGATAGTGAGAAAAGAATAAGACCAACATTTTAGCATAACAGAGTGAATGAAAAGAGGACTTGACAAACAGAACAGTGAAGATAGAAAGATGGAGAGGAAGAACTAGAACCAGAATATCAGTATGATGATAACTTGAGATTGAAGAGAGAAAGTTCATACCAGGAGAGAATTGTGTGACTCGATGATTGAGGAGGAAATAGGAGTAGAGAATAAGGAGAGGGAAGAAGAAGGATGAAGGGTTGAGAAGAGATGTGGGAAGAGTGATGAGAAGATAAGAAAAGGAAGTATTGAAGATATGTGAGTTGAGATTGTGAGTCGAGAATGAGAGGTGATGTGTGAAGAACAGAACGTGGGGATAGAAGTTGATAATAAAGGGAAGAGAAGTCGAGTGAGGATGAAGAGATGTCACAAGAGAGTCACAGAATTCTTACACCCTCCGTGACTGGCATGTACTTTAGATAAGCTTATTTGGAAATATGATGATTGGGATCGATAGTCTTCAGGAGTTTGGTGAGAGGTTTGATTGGAGTGCTTTTGGTAAGTGAGTCTGCTAACATGTCTTCAGTTTTGATGAGTATGATGTTTATATTCTTGTTCTTTATTTCTTGTCTGAGTCCTTTGGTCTTCAGGTCAATGTGTCAAGTCTTGGGATTTGAGCCAAATTTCTTTAGTTTGTCATTGAGCCCTTTGTTGTCTATGTAGTGTGTATTCTGAGTATATTTCTTGTATTCGAGTTGAATTTCTTTGAATTCGATATCGGTTAACTTGAGTACCTTGTCGAGTTCATCATCGTCGATAAAGTGAGTTGCAGCCTTGATTTCGTTTCCCCAGATATCGCTTAGAAGAGATTTCAACCAAGCACCTTCATGGAAAGAGTCTACGAGTGGATTGAGTTCGGCCTCAGTTGACGAATACGTCACGTTACGTTGTCTGCAGCTGTTCCAAGACACTAGCGATCCATACATGTAGCAGAGATATCCTGATTGAGAGGTTCGAGTTTCAGGATCATCTCCCCATGTAGAATCACTGTAGATTTCGATCAATTTGTCTACATCTTTGACTTCAAGGGTGAGTTTGATGTCTTGAGTACCCTTGAGATATTGCCAGCATTTCTTGACTTCGTGCCAGTGATGAATGCCTGGTTTTATTGAGAACCTAGCCAGACTGGAGACTGCAAAACTTATGTCGGGTCGAGTATGCATGGCGATATAGTTCATTAATCCTATGGCTGATCGATAATTGATATTGAGTTGTTTGAATTGATCGTATTCTTCGTCTGTCGCTTCGGTGAGTTGTCTGTTAGGTGTGAGAGGAGTGACAGATGGTCGACAGTTTGAGAGGCCCAACTCTTCTAGACCATGTTGTATGTGATTTGGCTGCGATAACAATATAGTGTTGTTGACTTTTTCAAACTTGATACCTAGGATGGTATTTGGTTCATGGCAGGCCGAATTGCTGAAGCGTTTTTCGAACTTTTCCTTGAAATTGTTTCCGGGACCGACTAATATGAGATCGTCTACATGAAAGAAGATTCTAGAGAGTTTATCGTTGCAGATGTAGAGACATGGATCGCAGCTTGATTCGGTGAATCCTTGATTGGTAATCCAAGCGGTTTAAGGTGTTGTACCAGTTCTTCGGAGCTTGTTTTAGTCCGTAGAGCGACTTTTTGAGTTTCAGATACGGTGATTCCCTAGGACAGCCTTTGGGAGTTCTTATGTAGACTTCTTCAGTCAGCGGTGCGTGTAGGAAGGCACCTTGAACATCAAATTGTAGAATATTTAAGTTGTTTTGAAGGGAGTATAGAAATAGGAGTCGTAGAGTTGATGATTTACCCGTCGGGGCGAAGGTGTTCTCATAGTCGAGTCCTTCTATCTGATCGAAGCCTTGAACGCACAATCTTGCTTTGAATTTCAGCGGATCATTGTGACAGTTATCTTTTATTTTGAACGTCCAAGTCGTATTCAGTGGATTTGGCGGAATTTCCCAGTGGTTGACCCAGACCTCATGTCCTTCAATTGATTTTATTTCCTTTTCAATAGCTTCGTCCCAGAACTCGCTGTCGTTGCATCGCTTTGCATTCTCAAATGATTCCGGCTCGTAATAGTGATGGAATCCATACCTGATCGGTGGTCTCAAGGTGGTTCTGTCTCTCAGGATTCTAGCCGAAGTGGTAGGCGCTTCAATTTCTTCCTCTTTGATTGACATTTGCGATAGTTGTTCTTGAAGAGCTTCGATTGAGTCTTCCTTGTTGTTTTCCAAGTCATTCTCTGAAGACTCCTCCTGACTTGGGACACGGTTAGTTTGATTATTTGAAGTTTGATCATTTTCCTTCTCGAGTTCCACTGTATCTTCCGTCCAGTCTTCTGATTGACTTGATCCCCCTCGATTGATAAGGCTTTTCTTCAAGAAACGAACATGTTTGGTATCGATTAGACTATTGGTTTTTGACAGGATGCGATAGGAGAGTAATTGCGGGTTGAATCCAATCAATACGCCTTCTTCCCCATGATCTTGAAATTTCAGACCCCTAGTTCGACGATTTAGGAGATAGACGACCGGCGTTCCTAATGGTTTCAGATAGGTAGCAGGTAAGCGACCTCCATGCATGAGTTCCCAGGGTGTTACTGATTCACCTTTTTTAGGAATTTGGTTGAGTGCTATGCAGCACGATTTGAGGATAGTATGCCAGTGATTCTTGCTGATGTTTGAGGAATTGAATGAAGCTCGCATGCATTCTAAGATTGTCCGATTCGCACGTTCGGCCCTGCCATTATGTTCCGGATGGTAGGGTTCAGACATTAGCCTCTGGATATTGTGATCTTCTAAGAATTTCACTAACCTTTGGCCAGTGAATTCCCCTCCACCGTCCGAACATATTTGATTGGGGTAATATCCGAGCCTTTTGTTTTCTTGTTCCAGCAAGTTGATGAGAATACTGGATGTGTCGTCCTTGTTGAACAAAGGAAAGCCCGCCAGATATCCGGTATAGTTGTCCACCACCGTCAGAATGTATCTATGTTTTCCATTGGATTGTGGTCGGATTGGACCTATGAGATCGAGATGTATTCGTTCAAGAGGTTTATTGGCGATCTTGGACACGTGTTTGAATGGTTGTTTTGTTATCTTTGACAAAGCGCAGGATTTGCATTGAAATGACGATAATTCTGACTGAGATATAGAGGCTGGAAGATATTCTTTTAGTCTTGCCAGCGACGCGTGTCCGTACGTCTCGTGTATATCCATCAAGCTGACTGGAGTCGAATTGTAATGAGATTCGTGTTCTAGTGGTCCTATATGAGTCGGATTGTCTATGGTATATAGTTTTCCACAGATAGACCCCTTGAACACCAACGTTTCTCCCTTGTTCACCGAAAATTGACCGTCCTTTGAAAAGACTTGGCAACCTTTTTCGTCTAGGCATCCCGGACTGATCAGGTTAACGACTATATCTGGTACGAACAGGCAGTTTTTGAGAGTTACTGTCCGCTCATTCCAGCGTAATCGTACGGTACCCTTCCCTCTTACTGGTAGTTGAGCGTCTTTCTTCCCCGTTTTGATAGAGTCGAAGTCACCCTCCTTCAGATTTTCAAAGAACCTCTCGTCGTTGAAGATATGCGCCGTGGATCCGGTATCAAATATGATTCTATTTTTCTGGTTCCCATTATTGATCCAAAGCGTCATTAGGCTAATGTAGTAGTTTGAGTTCGAGTTTGATTTCTTTGATTTCCAGTTCGCTTGACTTTCTTGCCACCATTCCGGAGCCTTCTCGGGGTGCAAGTGCCAACAACTGTCAGGAGCGTGGTTTCCGTCTTGTTTTGGATTGTGAGATCCGTCCGTACATCGGTTGCCTTTGTTGGACGTTGAACTTTTTGTTGAGTATTTATTTCCCATCGAGTTCTTTCCTTTTGAGGTAAACAGGCTTGCATCCGCTGCAGTAATTGTCTCTTTCCTTTCCGCTAGAGCTTCGTTGTTGACCTGAGTAAGATGTTGCATACGAATTCGGCATTTAGCACTTTATCTGAGTGCATGAGCTGTCGTTTTAAGGGTTGTAGGCTTTGCGGGAATTTGAATAGAAGTAGATACGCTAGCACATCTTGTGGCAGGTCAATTCCGACGTCAATAAGCTTTTTGATTGCTATTCTCGTTTCGGTTATGAAGCCTTCGACGTTGTCTTCTTTGAACTCAATGTATAGGAAATGATTGAATACCCTCGCACGATTCGAAGACTCTGAGGAAGCGAATCGATCGGTTATTGATTTCCACAGCATTTCGCTGAGGTCCTGTTTTCCGCCGTTACCCACGTTGTTGTGTGTAACGCTATCCATCTTTGCTATCAATAGCAGTCGTAGTTCTGTATCGTCGTCTGCAAACAATGCTCGTTGCGGATCCTCTAAGGCCGTTAGAAGTCCTCGAAGTTCCAGAATTGCTCGCATCTTATCTTTCCAGACGACGTAGTTGTCCTCAGTCAATTGCGGCGTGGTTTCTAGCGCCGTTTTTAGCATTGCTTGCCTAAATCCGTCATTGCGCGTTGCCGGTACTATTGCCTGACCTCCGTCTGCCATCCCGCTCCTTTTTTTTCGTCTTGCTTCGTTTGATCGGTTGAGCTGCTTTTAACCGTAAAAGACTTGTGAATTGAATTTCTTGTAGACTAAAAAGGAGCTAGGACTGAGTAAAGAAACAAGGTTAGAAGAAAATAGAGAATAAAGATGAGATAGTGAGAAAAGAATAAGACCAACATTTTAGCATAACAGAGTGAATGAAAAGAGGACTTGACAAACAGAACAGTGAAGATAGAAAGATGGAGAGGAAGAACTAGAACCAGAATATCAGTATGATGATAACTTGAGATTGAAGAGAGAAAGTTCATACCAGGAGAGAATTGTGTGACTCGATGATTGAGGAGGAAATAGGAGTAGAGAATAAGAAGAGGGAAGAAGAAGGATGAAGGGTTGAGAAGAGATGTGGGAAGAGTGATGAGAAGATAAGAAAAGGAAGTATTGAAGATATGTGAGTTGAGATTGAGAGTCGAGAATGAGAGGTGATGTGTGAAGAACAGAACGTGGGGATAGAAGTTGATAATAAAGGGAAGAGAAGTCGAGTGAGGATGAAGAGATGTCACAAGAGAGTCACAGAATTCTTACAACGCACACCTTTAAAAAAAAGGCGTGCTGCCCGCACACCTTTTGTTTTATCGGAGTGCGGGCTGCACGCCCATCCCTGGGCGTCAGCACGCCTGTAGATGGGCGTGCAACCCACACGCCCATCTACAGGCGTGCAACACCGGGCCTCCCTGCAGGCGTGCGGTGGCACGCCCCGTTCAGAAAAGGGTGTGCAAACCGCACACCCTTTCTATGTGTGTAGGCTGGGCGTGCCCCTACCTATATACATAGAAAGGGCATGCGGTTTGCACGCCCTTTCTATGTATATAGGTTGTCAGCCTGGGTGTGAAACTAACCGTGGTTAATGGTTGTAACTGAGGTAGGTTGATGGTTTGAAGTGGTTTTGGTATGGTAAAAGTCCTGTAAAAAAGGAACTTCCTCAATCAGTAAGTCTTGTCTGAGAGGCTTGCTCTAATTGCTTTAATTAGGCGCATCCAAATCAATACAAAGTATTAATAGGCATCCAAGGAGAGACTCAACTTGGGTTCGTGGTTTCTATCTTATTGAAGGTAGGTTGTGGCCAATTCTTGAGGTAATAACAGTATTAGACTATAGATTATCCAGAATTGGGGTATTGGTGGAGAATGGGGAACTAAGCAAGGTAAATAGCTCTGTGGTATGTACTGTGCTAAGGTGTTCTAAATATTCTCTGGGGGATAAACAGATGTTTACAAGCTGTTTATATATTGTAATATCTTCTCTTGGGGAGATTGTGAGCGCTTCCATGACCTGGGAGGTACTGTGGAGCTTCAGGGGGAATACAGATCCTTTTGGGAGGATCTGTTAATGTTTATGATGTGATTTCTACTAAGGCTGTGTTATGGGACACATCTTTGATCAGTAGTCCTTAGTGGGATTGGATCACATCATGAAATTTATATTAATTGATCTGTTATTAATATTAATAAAGTTATTAACTTGTAATGATGTCATTTATTATTGGTACATCTTATAAGTATTAATTATTATAATATTGATAAGTTCTTTTATTTATAAGATATTCAAGTACATATCTTATAGGTGAAATATTCCAATGTTAAGGAATGTGGGCGTAATCAGAGGGTAAAGAGTGACATCTGTTACTTTGGATATTACACGTGAAAGGTGGGCAAAGGGCCTACAAGTTACGTGTCTTGTATAACAAGAGTACATAGAGTAACCAGAATTATTCATGTGTTATTAATGAATATATTATTAAAGTATTTATGTTAATTATTGTAATGAATTTACTTTAACAATACTATGTTATTAATTCTTAAAGTAATAATGATGAATGAGTAATAATAATAATAATAACTAAAGAATAGTAATTATTATTAAAGATAATAATAATTATATTACTTGAAGTTATTTAAAGGAATGATATTAATTGATAGTAATAAGAATAAATAAGAATAGTAATTATTATTAAGATACTAATAATAATAATAATTGCAGTTACGTGGTACATGTCAGGTACTGTGATATGTACTCAGTGGCTGACACTTCCTCCCTCTAAAAAGGGTTGACTAAAAAATTTCTAATGGTTTCTTTGTCAACTCTGTATTGTCTCAGAACTTTTTCTGAATCAGGGATCTGATCTGCTGTAAGCAATTCATCCTCTTTGGATCCACTATATCTGACTAAGTACTGTTTGATATCTTCATTATTCTTTCTAATTTTTCTATGTTGTATAACTTTCTTAACTTTAATGAGTTGGTCTTTCTCCACTGGAGGTATCACACACCAGGAAAAATAGATTGTCAACGGACACCCGGTGACATCAAGAAACAATGGCTGTAGCTTTGTTCTAGCTCTGGTTCTACCCCAGCTAGGCAACAATGGCCCCTTTGTGTCCTACAAGGGGCTGTACATGAGACCAAATGTACTACTGATGGGTAGCTCATTGAACCTAGGCTGATGTCACCTGTAGTCTAGTGAAAATTTATTTTTCCTGTTGGTACAACTCTAATGTTATTGTTCCTTAGAGGAAATTTATCATCATTATTAAGAATAAATGGTTTGATTAGACTAACTGGGAATGTGGGGTGTTTCCTTTCTAATTCTCCAGTTAATATAACTTCTACTGCATTTGCACCATGTAAAGCTTTAATAGTGTAAGGTCCAACATAGGAATCTCTCAATTTCTTGGGTCCTGATAAATTAGTGAAATTAAATGTAGAAATAAGAACTTGATCTCCAACTTTGAATTGGTGAACTTTATGGGTTTTATCCCATCTGTTTTTATTATATTCAAAAGATTTCTTGATACATTCTGCTGCGTAATTTGCAGTTTTAGTCATCATTTGATGGAGATTAGTGGCATTGGGGTGAATTGTTACTGATTTAGAGAGGACTAGCTCTTTGGGGAACCAAGGTATCCATCCTCTTTCTAATTCAAAAGGGGTAATGTTAGTACTACTGTGTTTACTGGAATTGTAAGCAAATTCTAATGCTGGTAATAGTGACCAGTCATGTGATGTCACGCTCTGTGATGCCAAGGACTGATAAACTTCTAGCTACACAAGGTGCAAGGCTAAAAATAATATGTAATAAATTATTTTAGAGGTTTTAATCTTTTTTATTAATATTAAAAGATTATAAATTTAATTGGGAGGGGCCTGCAAGCAGGGGTGTTTTGGGTGCCCTCCAAAGGTTTTCGTGATAATGCACAGAAGCTTTGTAACCTTTTACACTGGGGCCTGAAAGCAGGGGTGTTTAAGTTCCCAGTAAAAATAGTGGCTAAGAAAGGGCCACAACTCCTAGTGAAACAAGACTTACTGTAAGCTTTAAGAGGAGGAGGGGGGGATTTCTTAAGGTAAAATGGACAGCTGGAAGCGGTTGGAAAGGTGGGCTTGATGACTTGACAGATTTGGGTTTGAGGAAAAGAGGCTTTGAAGTCTTGAAGACTGATTTACTGGGCAGGACACTAGTAAGCTGGACTGGTGGAATGCTGATGGTAAATATGATAAAGCTGGGGAATCGAAATACAGGGGGAAGAAAGGGCCTCTTATACTCCTTTCTGGAGCCCTGATGGCGAAACATCAAGTGTTATTTTGGCTATGGAAACACTACAAGGAAGGAGTTATCCTTAGTAGAAATAAATGATGTAATTTATCAAATTATTACATGTACAGGCTGTCAATAATTAATACATCCTGTCAGTCATCTGTAGACATCATCTGAGGGCGCTTCAAGAGCCCTTAGTTGGATGTCCAACATGTATTGATCACTTTATCAAAAATAATAAATAAATAATCAAATTATAGTACAGAATCTTATTTCTGTTTAATTTGGTAATTTCATATATAAGGTTCTGTACCATGAGAGTTCTTGTCATACTTGCATGGTAGGCGCTTTTACAGCTCTCCATTCAATTATTTGACAAGCAAAAATCCTGGGAAAAGTGTCATCATTTGTTATTTTCCCGTGATTAAAGGAGCTTGTCATTTATCTTAATTGTACAAGTTCCTTTAGACTTGTGTGAAGTATTCTAATGTTTTCTTTATCCCCTGTTTTGTGTCTTTTATGCATTATTATATTTATTAACTTATACAGAAGGTAATAATAATACAAAGACCATAAAACAGTGTGGTATTTATGTCAAATGTTATTTAATATTTTATTTATGTGTTTAAAGGATAATTAAATAGTTTATTTAAGTAATTATCCCGTATTTTAAGGACTTCTACTTACTAGAATACTCTCATATTACATATGTTTATACCTAGTAAGTATTTTAGCGCTTAGTAGGAGTATTCTTTAAGTTGATTTTATTATTAGAAGGAGTAAGTTTTCTAGGATACTTTGGCTGAGGTACCCTAGGTTATTTTACTTGCTCTTTCAGAATATGAAATAATTTTCTCACTTATCTGAAAGGGTAATGAGCTATTACTTATTTTGTTATTTATTTATTTATCATATTTGTTTATTACATTATTACTATGTAATAATGTTCAAATTCTAAAATGTTATCTTTTTCTTATGTTTTATTACAAGTTATTGTACATTATTACCTGTGTAATAATGTCTCTGTCATATGTATTTTGTATTAATTATTTATTACTATTATTGTTCTAGTCAGGTTGTCTCTGAACTAGTAGCAAGCTGACATGTGAGTAATTTTCTTTGTCCTTAAATTCTAGACCATAAGCACAATATCTTCTAATCATATCTTCTAGAGTCTGAATCTTTCTTTCAGCTAATCCATCAGTTTGAGGATGATAAGCTGTAGAGAACTTCAATTGAGTGCCACATAAATCATATAAACCTTTCCAGAATTCAGATGTAAATTTTGGATGTCTGTCTGTAATAATATATCTAGGACAGCGTACATCTGCTATAATCTTTTTCCAAAATAGTAGTGCTACATCAAATGCATTATTTTCTTTGTGACATGGTAAGAATTTAGCTCTCTTGGAGAACATGTCAACTACTACTAATACAGAGTTGTAGTTGTTCATCCCAGCTGGAGGTTATCCTGTAACAAAATCCATGTTAATTACAGACCATCTTTTTGTTGGTTCTTCAATTTCCTGTAGTAAACCATATCTTTTTCCAGTAGCTTTATTTGCTTTTTGACATCTTTCACATGATTCACAATATTCTTTGGTTGCAGTTCTATAATGGGGACACAAAGCTATATGTTTAACTCTTTCTATAGTTCTGTCAAAGGAAAGATGTCCTGCTGTGATATTATCATGGCATTCCTTGAGAAAAAGATTAATATGTTCCCTTTTAGCCAGAACTACTACACTAGTATGTTTGGTTCTATGATATATAAATCCATCCAGAAGTGAAAATCTGTTTACATTAAATGCAGTAGACCAAGGTTCTTCTAAAGAATTAATTAAGTCCAGGTTCTTATGTTTAATCTGGAGGATTTCTTTAAGAGTGGAGCAATTCTTGTCCAGGCTATAACTGTCACGTGTTTCATCCCAAAATTCTTCCTTCATTTCAGTAACATGAAGTCCAAGAATGGCATATGTTTCAGAAGGGTCATCATAAGCAGGATTATTCTCATCATTGTCTAATGAGAAAAGGCACATAATTTTGGCAGCTATCTCTCCATCCCAAGCAGGATTTTCTGGTAGATTGTCTAAAGACCATATACTGAGACCATCAGCATTTTTATGTATGTTTCCAGCTCTGTGGACTATAGTCATACTGCCTCTCCATTCTTGGATTGCAATCTGCCATCTTAACATATGTCTGTTTGGAGTTTTCATACTTAGTAGACTTTTGAGTGCACTACAATCAGTAATAACTTCAAAATCACAACCATCCAAGTAGTAACATAATTTCTCTAAAGCCCAGACTACCATATTTCTTTTCACTGTCCTTAAGTGTGCGCGAAATGTAACATATTACTCCTTCTTTGGGAATATCTTGTAAGTCTTGTACTTGATGTAAAGCAGCTCCAAGCCCTTCCATACTTGCATCTACACATAATTTATAAGGCTTGTGAGGGTCAGGCATTAATAATATAGGGGCAGAGGCTAACATCTCTCTGATTTTATTAAAGGCATCTACTCTGGGGGAAGTCATCTCATATGAAGTGTTTGGACTAGTAATTTGGTACAGGGGACCAGTAATGTTAGCAAAGTCTTTGATGTGTTGCCTGTAATAACTAGCAAAACCTAAAAATGATTGAAATTCTTTGACATTAGTTGGCATGGGCTTAAGCAATACTGCAGCCACTTTATTCATGTCAATGGCAATACTAAGTCCAGAAACCATATGTCCAAGTGCTTTTAATTCTTTAAAACCAAATTGACATTTGCTCATGGATATTTTCATATTCATCTTTGTAACTCTGTCTAAAACTATTGAAAGTTTTTCCAAATGTTCTTTCCAATCTTGACTAAAAATTATGATTTAATCAATGTAGATAATAAGCCAACCTTCACATAATTCTTTGTGGAATTTATGTCCATCATTCTTTGGAAGTGAGAGGGGGCATTCTTAATTCCAAAAGGCATTCTTTGGTACTCATAAATTCCCATATGTAAGATTATCCTCATCAAGTATCTTCTGTCTTCATGAATTACATTCTGATGGAATCCTTTGAGTACATCCATACAGGTTATGAACTTAGAATCTTTTAACTGAGTCAGTGCTTCACTAATTTTGGGCATAGGGTACCTGTCAGGACGGGTATAATTATTAAGACCTCTAAAGTCTCCAACCATTCTTGATTTTCCATTATGCCAAGCAATAATTACTGGGGTTGTAACTTCTACATTCTCATTTGCTCCCACTTTGCGTAAAACATCCATTCTTACTAATTCAGTAACATGTTGCTGTAGGGCTTCTCTACTTCTGGGGGAAGCAGGATAAGCAGCTTTTCTCAGTGCAGGAGGATAAGGTCTAGTAGTGTTAAGATTAATTCTTACTTCATGACCTCTAATGCTTCCAAATGGTTCATCAGCAGTGGCAAATGCAAGTTTCTTTTTATGTAGCAAGTTCTTAGTTCTTTTAATTGCACATCACCTAAATTCTCAGCAATCTTTGCTTCCAATATTGTGTTATCAAAGTTAGAATTATTAATAGAATTACATTCTAGTTGTTCCAGGTTCATTTTGTCACTTATGCCAAGTTCAAACTTGTTCATGATGTCTCCATTGAAGGTAAAATATCTTCCATTAGAATTTATCACATCTATTCCATAATTAATGATATAATCATTTCCCAAAATGATATATTTCATTTTCAAGTCTTCCATAACTATTAATTCAGTTGTAATCTGAATACTTTGCCTGTTATGAGGAAATATAATATCTAATTTGATAATACCTAGAGGTTTCAATTTACTGTTACAACTATAGAACTTCTCAGAATCAATGGGGATTAATTCTTTCTTCCATTGTGGCAATATCTTATCTAATAAATTTGGACCAATAATAGAGCAGGAGGCTCCTCCATCAATTAAACATTTAATTTCAAACTTGTTACATATTATATTAGTAATATTAGTACCACCAGTCTTATGTATTTTTCCAGTATGCTTCTCATTGGACAAGTGTAATTTCTTAATGTTCATAGGTTTGAATTTATCTTCCATTTTAGAAATATTGGATATGATCAGTTCTTCTTTTGAAACAATGGCATGAGTACTATGAATCTCAGAATCAGAGTCAAGGGAATCACAATCAGAATCATCTGGTAGAGATTCTACACTGGATTGGGAATCATCATTAATTGGGACCAAGTTATCATCAATGTTTTCAATGCAGTGTACCTTTTTACTAGATTTCTTATTGGGACATTTATTGGATCTATATCCTTTCTTTCCACATTCATAACACGTGATTTGTTTCTCAGAAGTGTCCTTGTTTTCCTTCTGGTCTGATTTCCTGGTGTCTTTATAATTATCTCTTTTGACAGATTTATACTTTTCTTTCTTGTCTTTTCTTTTAACATTGACAAGACTTTCCAGTTGATTAATGAATTCAGTTGAATCACTTTCACTTTGAAGAACTCTACACATCATGTACTCAGTATTGTGATCTGATTGTCCCAGAAATTTATCATTAATAGGGGGTATCAAATATGATCAAATCCACAATTAAAACCAGTGAATTAGGTTTTTCAACAAAATTTCACTTTTGAGGATTTTGAACCATTTTATATAGGTATCCATGGTTTGTAAAAATGGTGGATTTTCAAAACCAGTTGATTAGATAATGGTGGATTTGGTCATATTTGATACCCCCTAATAGAGGCATTGTCTACATCTCTTTCAATGGCTTTAATTCTGTTAACTTGTTGGGTAACCCAATCAGATGGTTCTATATCACTAAGTATGTCAAATCTGCTTCTTCTGAAGTTGGTTTTCACTTTTCTTTTCCATTAAGGAGTGCTAAATGTATTAATGATTTCTTTCTTCCAGAATAACCAATTTTTATTGCCTGGTACTTCTTTTTTCCTAGAATTATACCATGAATTTGCAACTCCAGTTAGAATTGAATTCAATTTTGAGCATATAATTTGATCAGGGGCATTAGTATCTTCTTTTAAGTTGTCAATCCAATCAATAAATTTAAAGTGGTCATATTCTCCCACTCCAGAAAAGGTTAGCCACTCATTATTCTTTGGCAGACCTGCTAACACTAATATGTGGATGGCCTTGTCTTCATCCACAGTATTAATGGTGGATGTGGCCACTCTAATTTGTTGATTATTAAGAGTTGGTGTAGCAGTTTGATCCCTGCTTGGTTCAACCTGGGTACTCTGTAAAGATGAAGGGGTTACATTGGCCAATTGAGTTGTAATGACAGGAGGCATAGATTGAATTTCATCCCCAATTTCATTAATAGTATCATGTCTGCTTCTTGGTTGGGCATCTCTAGTCAGGAGTTCTTCCAACTTGTGCATGATATCTGAGTTATTCTTAGCCATATCTGACGTAACACATGTGAATTGTTTTTCTATTCTGTTCACTACATCTTCAAAGGTTCTAAATTGAGAATCTACTTTATTAGTAGTGTCTGATTGTAAATTCTTAATTTTTAATTCCAATTGTTCCACTTTTTTAACAAGATCTTGGTTGGAATTACCTTGCTCTTCAACCCAGTCATCTCTTCTGTTCATAGAATTAGACAATTGTTTACTAAATGTCTTACAATGATCAGCTCCAATTCTAGATTAAACATATCAATTTTGGTATCCATTTCAGTCAACCTCTGTTGAATAAGATATAATTTAGTATCCTCTGACTTCACCTGCTCATCTGTGGCTCTCATAATTTTACAGCATAATTCTTGTAAATCATTGGACAGAGCTTTGTTACTATTTTTCATAGCATTTACTACATGTTGAAATGTTGTAATTTGTTGATGCTGTTCAGGGGTACAAGTAGTATTTTTTGGAGTCATTGAATTACTTACACATGGGGAACTTTTTGTTCTAATTATTCTGACTAGATGATGGGGGACTATTACAATTTATAGGGGATTCTTCCATCTGGCGCTCTTGGCGGGCTATCTTTGCCTTGCTCCAGATGCTTGATAAGCTCCTTGGAGGGATCTCCCTAGGCGCACCATCTTCTGAATAAATTTGGTTGCGCCATTGAGGTATTCTTCCCTGTGTTCCTGGGATGTCTGGAATTGACATTTCTCCCCTTTGGGACCACGGGGATTTTGGGTTCTGACGGGAGTACTGGAGGGAGAGAAAAGGATTCCTGGAGACAAATGAAGAGTGGATTCCAATCCTTGGTACGGTAAAGGGTTTCTGGCAGACCCTTTGAGGCTGACCATTTGACGGAAATGCCTCCTGGCAGTATAGCTTAGATGGGCTTTCACTGCATTGCAAGCTGCTTCTGTTTCTTTACATCCTTTAACCAATACTTTTTTTCTCCTTCATCTTGTAATAGAAACCTCTTCGAAATTTTCCTCTGCTGTTACTAGAAGCAGAAGAATTTGACTGATTATCAGTTAGTCTTTTTACTTCTACAAATAATTTTATTTAAAGATTCTTGCTTTGCCAGGGGGCAAAACTGACGCTGGTGGAAATCCAAGTCCTTGGCTCTGGCTCCCTGGTGCGGCCATTGTAACCTCTATTTCTAAGGGAAGGAGGAGTCATTGATAAAAATGCGTAGAAATGTTGTTAGTAGGAGATGTTTAATAAGGAAATAATTTGTTTAAAATTTAATTCACCAGATGACTTGTCTGATGGAGTAACAGAGGTTTCTCTGTTAGTGGTAATCTCAGAAGGTTTCTCTAGGTGTCACGGGCTGTAGTGGTCTTGTCAGACACTCTCAAGATGTCCAATTCAGGAGGTAAGCTTGTCTACGTTGGTGGACACTAAAAACAAAAAGAAAATTAGTAAAAATGTGTTATATTTTTACTTATTTAAAGATGTTTGCTTACTCTTCAGAATTTTTCTTTGAAGAGGGCTTAAGAGGTTTGTTATTTTTTATGGAGATAAATGAGATATAAGGTAATGTTAATATTGTTACTTTTATTGAGAGTAATAGTAGTGTTACTATGATTTTTATGCGGTGAAATTCAAGTGGCTTGTTGTGAGTGTGACAAGACTTGAAAAGAGGCTGCTTTTTATGTCTAAACTTCCAGGTGGAAATGACAAAAAATGTGCTGAGCTATTTTTTGGTGAAGATGTGCCTGAAAGAGGATTAGTCTTCCTTTCAGGGTGAGAAAGTGGATGTAAACTGATCAAAAATTGATCTGTTTTACAGTTGATTTTTAATTGTTTTTTATTTTACACTTGATTTGTATTCCTTGAAAGGGTTTCTTCCTTTCAGGGGGAATAGATGTAAACTGATCAATTGGTTTTATAGAGTTTATACTAATTTTATTTTTATTTTGGATAAATCACGGAGAGACTCAACGTGATTTGTGAAACCTGAAAGGGGATTAGTCTTCCTTTCATTAATGTGAAATATGATGAAATAAATTTACTTTTAATTAGTTTAATTTACACTTGTACGGGGCTAAACGTGATTTGTGAGATAAAAAGTCTCGACGGGGCTATACACACTGTTCCCGATGTGTAATAGGGGAATGGATCAGTCAGTTGTATTCTGCTGAATTTTCTCGTTATTTTGATCTACTCAACACCTTGATAGCTCAAGTATTGAGTGAGAAAGTCTAACGTCGACGATTGTTATGATCGGATATAAGGGTCTTATCCGTGTGTTACAATACTGTAGAATGTATGCTGGAACTTCCAGAAGTGCGTCAGGCGCACGTTATGAATACTGTAGATCCTGGAATATCCGGGGAATACAGTATGTATGACACGTGATACAAGCTAGAAGATCAATCTTCCGATCACTTTTATGTACTATGTAGTATACACCCAGGTATGTACTACGGTGTGTATTACCACTTGTATGCGGTTAACTATGTGGTATTACCACTATGTAATCCGTGATCGAGGAGGATTTGTAAGGGATTTGGATGTGACTAGTGCCTTGGGAATGGAGGCTCTAGAGATTGTAAGGGAACGAGATTTTAGTAGTGTAAACCTACTACTGCGGCTTCGAATGGTCTACTCAGAATTTCTCTATGAGTAGTAGGATCTACTAGAACGTAGAATTTTGAAGAGATTTTATTATAAAAAAGGCACTTTTTTCTTGTTTTTGATCAATATCTTCAGCCAGATATTGGATTTTGAATTTTTTATGTTTTTTAGTTTATAATTTCGAGTTTTCTCAAATTTAATAATTTTTGTAGGGTTTTTTTATATTTTCTTAGACTCAAATTTGGGTAGCAGACTCTTTTTTATTCATTTATAATTTTTTAGAGATAAGAAATGTATAGAAAAAAAAAACAAGCGGTGTTTTTTTATGATTTTATGTTTTTTCTGTAGTTGAATGCAGTCAATCTGAGGATCTTTATTTCTTCTACTGTTTCTAAGAAGATGTCTAGGGACTGCTGGAGGGGTCACAATCAAAAAGGGGGGAACAGACACGTAAGTATTGTGGAAATTATATCACAAAATATGTCATTAAAGGGTGGATCCCTTTCTTCTAAAGCTGATCTTAAGTTCTTTTCTGACAATTTTAGTGTGTGCTCTTCTTTAAGTCAACACGTCAGATTCTTCAGTATTAATTAAAGTGCCGTCAGGGGAATAAATGTTGGTGAGTCTAAGTTGTTTTATTTTCGTCCAGGTACAGTTATAGAATTGGTCTTCTCCTTCTATAACTTCAGTTTTGATATCACCAGTTGTGACGTGGTAATATTGTCAGGGTTGTCCAATTGGTAATGTCTTTGTTGGAATAGGTTTGAGTTCTTCTTAAAGTCACAAATGATCTCTGGCATCTATTAAAGGGCCATTTTCACAAAAAATAAAAAAGGTAAGGAGGTGTTAGTGATGATTTTTTAAGGGTAAGAGGGTGAAAAATCACGGATAAATAAAGGCCAGACCCCCAATTGTCAGCCTGGGTGTGGAACTTAACCGTGGTTATTGGTAATGTAACTTAAGGTACTTGATGATCAATAAAAATGGTTTGGGTACATCATTATAAGTCCTGTTAATAAAGGTACTTCCTCAATCAGTAATCATTGGATACTGTCATGAGGCTTGATCTAATTGGTCTAATTGAGGCGCATACAAATCAATACAGATGTGATTTACATCTAAGGACTACTGATCACAGATGGGTTCGTCTAGCACTTATTGAAGGTAGGTTGTGGCCAAATTCTTGAGGTAATAACAGTATTAAACTATAGATTATCTCAGAATGGGGGATTGTTGGAGAATGGGGAACTAAGCCAAGGTAAATAACCTCCCAAGGTATGTACTGTGCTGTGGTGTATTAAATATTCTCTGGGGGATAAACAACTGCTTGTAAACAGTCTGTTTATATATTGTAAGAACTCCTTAAGGGGAACTGTGAGCGCTTCCATGACCTGGGAGGTACTGTTGGAACTTCAGGGGCAAGACAGATCCTTCTGGAAGGATCTGTCTAATGTTTATGATGTGATTTCTACCTCAAGGCTGTGTTATTGGACCACATACTTTGATCCAGTAGTCTCTTAGTGGGATTGGATCACTATCAATGACATTTGTATTGATTGATCTGTTATTAATATTAATAAAGCAATTAGAGCTCTCAGACAATGATGTCATTACTGATTGAGGAAGTTCCTTATAAGTATTACAGGACTTATTACCATACCATATTAACCACTTCTTTTATCAATAAGATATTACAATTAACCATATCTTATGCGTGAAATATTCACAATGTTAAGGAATGTGGGCGTAATCAGAGGGGAAAGAGTGATATCTGTTACTCTGGATATTTCACGTGACAGGGGGGTAAAGGCCTACAAGTTATGTATCTTGTATAACAGGAGTACATAGCTTAACCAGAATTATTCATGAGTGTTATTAATGAATATATTATTAAAGTATTTATAATAATTAATGTAATTAATGTACTTTATAATATTAATATTAATGTAATAATAATGAAGGTATAATAATAATAATAACTACAGAATATTAATTATTATTAAGGATAATAATAATTAATATTACGTGGAGTTATTTATAAGGAAATAATGATTAATAAATTTAATAAGTAATTAAATAAGAATAGTAATTATTGTTAGAGATAATAATTAATTAATAATATTTGCAGTTACGTGGTACATGTCAGGTACTGTGATATGTACTCAGTGGCTGACAGAGAGACTAAACTTGGTTTCGTGGTGACTACCTTATTGAAGGTAGGTTGTGGCCAATTCTTGAGGTAATAACAGTATTAAACTATAGATTGTCCAGAATTGGGGGATTGTTGGAGAATGGGGAACTAAGCAAGGTAAATAACTCTAAGGTATGTACTGTGCTGTGGTGTTCTAAATATTCTCTGCCGGATAAACAACTGTTTACAGTCTGTTTATATATTGTAAGAGCTCCTCAAGGGGGAACTGTGAGCGCTTCCATGACCTGGGAGGTACTGTGGAACTTCATGGGCAAGACAGATCCTTTTGGGAGGATCTGTTAATGTTTATGATGTGATGTCTACTAAGGCTGTGTTATGGGACACATCTTTGATCAGTAGTCCTTAGTGGGATTGGATCACATCATGACATTTGTATTAATTGATCTGTTATTAATATTAATAAAGTTAATAACTTATAATGATGTCATTTATTATTGGTACATCTTATAAGTATTAATTATTATAATATTAATAAGTTCTTTTATTAATAAGATATTAAAGTACATATCTTATAGGTGAAATATTCCAATGTTAAGGAATGTGGGCGTAATCAGAGGGGAAAGAGTGAAATCTGTTACTCTGGATATTTCACGTGAAAGGAGGGCAAAGGGCCTACAAGTTATGTATCTTGTATAACAGGAGTAAATAGCTTAACCAGAATTATTCATGAGTTATTAATGAATATATTATTAAAGTATTTATATTAATTATTTTAATTAAGGTACTTTAATAATTATAACAGTAATGTAATAATAATAATGAATGTATAATAATAATAAATAAGAATAGTAATTATTATTAGAGATAATAATAATTAATAATAATTGCAGTTATGTGGTACATGTCAGGTACTGTGATATGTATTCAGTGGCTGACAGAGTGTGGCGGGACGTTACAATAACTCTGGCTGCTTGCAAATCAGGTAATTCTCCTAGTTACTATCTATTTAATTCTAAATGATACTGACTAATGTTTGTGGTGCGGTTAAGAAAAAATCCTCCACCCTGCTACTTCAATTTCTCTGATTGACATGATCAACATGGATCAGATTGAAGTTGTCCAGGCCAACAAAAGCAAGACAATAACCAACCAAACTCAGGTACACACACTGGCCTCAACATGGCATCATTCATCTCTCCTCCTGACACGGCATACCTCCGACTGTAATCTGCTTTACATCAATGCTGGGCTTTTCTTCATCTCAAACAGCAGGGCGCCCAATGGGAACCCCTTCCACTAGATACAACAAAGGTCCACTCTGCTCACTGGGGCTTCCAACAAACCTACGAGAACCTGGGGACATTCGATGCCAATTCACCAAACCTTGGCTGCCTCATGCTGGTGTCACAGCACCTTGTGGGGGCAATGTCAGCTCTGGCGTATATCTGCAGCATATCCGACTTTACCCGGCCACGTCCAAAGCATACAAGGACGGATGAGTGCTCCACAAGGAATACACCCTCTCAGATTCAGATGCTAGCTGGTCTGCTTGTTTTTGGTCCAACATCAGTCTTCACATTCAACAGACAGACTGCCAGCAATGCCAATGCTTCAGCCTTGCTAGAATTTGGGGCCAAAGTCCTTAAACATAAGGTGGATGGTGGTATTACTCTCCCAATGCCCCACCAAACTTTAGACAATCTTTGTATATATTTTCTGGACTTCTTGTGTGCTATTGGCTTCAACAAGATTGGTGAGAATGGACTCCCCCAAGTGGATTGGGAAAGAACCTACAAAGAATTTCACCACTACTTTGCTACTCACCACCTACTCCACATTTTTTCTCAAGATATAGAAATAGCTTTGTCCAACTATCACTTCTTACTTGTATGGTATTTAACTCTTATCCTGTGTCTCCAGCTCTACATGTTGCATGTTCTATTGATCACTTCCATCCGAATGATACATTATTTGCCTTTTGGTTTAGCTTTTTCCTACATTATAGGTGTCAGTCTTGGTGTGCAACTAAAACTTATTATACATATGATATGATACTAAAAACTGAAAATTGTATTAATGATCAATTAAAAGTATGATTACCTTACTTGATGCTTATATACTCATATACATATGCTTAAAGCCCCATTAACTTCTTTACACATGTTACATATGTAATGAAGAGTACTGGGGACTACATAATTAATTATATTAGATATTATTATTATTTGCTCATTATAAATACAAATCAGCCACTAGTATTAATCTATAACAACCAGTACTAATGTACTACAGACTGTAAGTCAACATAAAGAAATAAATAAACTAATAAAATCAATAGGTGACATGTATTCAAAGCAGGGGCTGCTGAAGTGTCACCAAGAAACCAAAAATGGCCAAAATGTGGTCCAAAGATCCCACAACTTGGCCAATAATACCTACAGGGTCCCCAGAGGGAACTCAAGACTATTTAAGGAGCTCTTCACCCGCCCAAAGAAGGCTCCTCAAGCTTTTTTATACCCAACCCACGTATTATTAGATATACATCTTTTTAAAACAGTCTGGTAAGCTTCTTAGTAGTTATTAGCCCTGTCTTCCCCAACAACTCTACAGTGACCATCCACCTCCTCCATCCACCCATCAAAGCGCCAAAAACTGTCCAGTTTCACCCTGAATATCCCCAAGATCCGTCAAGGGTTATGACTAGTAAGTAATAACCCTTTTCTTGAAGATATTCCCCACTTTCCTTTCCTGGGATTAAACCACCCCTGTTCCAACAGGCCCAGTGTTCCAGGTACCTAAATCCTCTGCAATTTACTTGTAAGATACCTTAGAGGGATCTAAACCACCGCTGATTTATCAGGCCCCTCTGGTTTTAATTATATTAAATATATTTAATATAATTATTACCTTATTTTTCCTATTTTTCCTCTAAATTTTACATCACAATTCCCCTGTTTTATTTGGGAATTATAACCTTAAAACCTTACCCAGAGTAATATCACTCTTTCCTTATATCCTTGCACCACTTGTAGCTAGAAAGACTTGTCTTTGGCATCAAGGAGGCTGACAATATTCAGGAGTAATGTTGACAGCCGTTCCTCTACTTTTATTTATGGGAACCAATTTAATATAGTAATTACAAATCAGAGGAGGGGTGTTACATTGGCTTGCAAGTTTTGGAGTAAAGAAGTGTGGCTGGTTCAATGATGCTCAACCAACCAGCAGCTTGGCTCTTTGGAAATGATCTAGGTATGGACGGTGGAGGGAAAGGTACTAGGCCACGCTTGACTATAACATGTATCCAGTGATTCCCGTTAATTAGTGCAAGGTAGATTGGCCTGGCTGGTTTGGGGTCGGGTGCAACCGTTGAAGGGAGAAACGTCATGCAGCCAGCTGCTTGGTTGTTTGTGAGGAACACCACTGGCCTATTGTATGCATTAGCCAGAATAGGACCACCATCAAGCCTGCCCATCCACTTGGAAGTGGGCACTGGTCCCTTGGGATTCTCCACGTGAATGCTGTCGTAGATCTTCTCGAACATATCTGGTCCACCTAGCTTCCTCGTCCAAAGTGCCCTGTTGATGTGCAGCTTGTGTAACATGTCCAATCGCACTTGATACCACCCATTGTCTCTAGCATACGGGCCCTCAGGTTTTTCAGCAGCCAATGCATGTGCCACACAAGAATACCCACAGTTGCCATTGCCTTTGGGGTGATAAGTTGATTGGACATACTTAATGACCCAAGGAGGTAACTCCTCAACCTGGGGGAGATGAAGGCAAATTCAGCATAAGCACAAGAGAGTGAGTAAATTGCTTTGCTCTCATCAGTAATCATAATGAATTCACACTATGTTCACTTAATGATTTATCAGACAAAACCTCTTTGGAGGCTTGAGCCAGTGTCCCTAAGGTGGGACCACTTTTGACAACGATATTTTCATCCTGAATTCAACCAGAAAAGCCAATCAGTTATAATGTTGACTCATTGAATGGGCTCATCCTAACCCTTGAATTTACCTCCAAAGTGGGTGGCCTGGGGGGGTCATTGGCCTGAAAATCACCTTCCGTATGTGGTGGCCTGGGGGGGTCATTGGCCTGAAAATCACCTTCCGTATGCGACATAGGAATAGCATCCTGATTTGCAAAAATACAACAGAACAATTAGGCCAATCACTATTAGGAGAAGCTTCTTGGTTTGATTAAAGGGGCTTACCAGGGAAGTTGACATTGAAGACCTGGAAAGAGGAATATCAATCGGATTGTCCTCTGCAAATTCACATGCATCTCCTTCAGACCCAAAGGGATCTCCATCACTGCCATCAGATTGATCATTGGATGAGTCTGATACTCCACTAGATGACCCAGAATGACTGCCTTCTGCGGAGCTCCCTTTTGCCAAAGACATCTGACTCAATGCAGATGATACTGAGGGCTTTTCTTCCATCCGGCGTTGGGACTTGGGCCGGTCGGAAGTGGGGGGACTTGCTTTCCGCTTTTTTGATGTGCGGCCTGGTTGGTAGTCTTTGTTGGCTGCATACTTAGATGGTAGCTGAGACTTTGGAGGTCGGCCTCGGCGCTTGGCCACACACGGTGGGCTCTGGTTGTCTTCTTCAGAAGATTTCGCGGGATTGGGAGCCTTGCTTTGTCGGCCTTGCGGTTTTGGGGCGGTCAGTCTGGCCAATGTGGGCAGCTCATCAGGGTCTTCCATTGATGAAGAGCTATCTTCTTGCGACTCTTCCAACCTTCTCCGGCCCGCTTGATTCTGACTGGTCCTTGCGCGCTGTTTCCCTTTGGCTGTCTGTGCCTTTTCAATCTGAGACTCCACGATTTCCGCCTGAGTAGGATCTCGGGTTTGCACATGGTGGCTTCCATTCTTCTTCTTCCAAGGCCAATTTGGTTTGGTTGTTTGTCTGATGGGGTCTGGCTCAATCAGTGGGACCACATGTGTGTTTGCAACAACTCGACGCAAATTCTTCATCAGTGCCGGCAAAGCTGTGGAGGGGTGAGATTCCAAGATCTCCTGCTTTAGCGCCTCAAAATCATTGTCAAAGTTATACGGCTCCTCATCAAGGTTCTGTAATTTAAGCAAGGTCAAACAGGATTAGCCAATGGGTTATGGAGGAGGGGGCAGATTTATACACTGACTGGTCCATCAGGGTTGTAACACAATTGCCACTGGGGATGAAAGTCAGCTGGTTCCACATCACCCTTCTCTTCAAGCAACTTTTCAATCAAGTGTGCCCATGGGACCCCCATTCCTGCATTGAAGTTCCCCGTACACTGCCTGACCGGATCATCACGTTTTGCCTTCTTCATTTTCAAGTACTTATTGTACTCTCCAATAGCCAATTTGAGGGCATGGGTTGAGATCTTGGTGTCAAGCGGCTTGAACACATTTGGGAGTCCGGATAGCCCTTTGATTCTTTCATGGCCAATTTTGACCTGTGCTTCGTCCAGTTTCCGGTCCACAGCTGATGAAATGGTTAGGAAAAGGGTAGCAAAGTCAATCTTGCCAGATGTCACATATGTTTTGAGCCAGCTATGAGCTGATTCACCTCTAGATGATGTCAGATTCTCCAAGTGCGGGGTGTTCCCAGCCCATGCAGACATGAATTGTGTGCGAAAGGGCAGAACATGGTTCTGAAGGTATTCCAGAACATTTGCTTGTTCCCTGAGGTCCACCTGAAGCTTTCCCCAAGCTGTGTCAAATGAGGGTTTGTCTGGAGCGTATGTAACCTCATGCCATCGCTTCATGAAATTTTTCCATTTGTCTGCCTTGGATACAAAAGCCTGTTTGCAGTTGGTGAAAATGTTCCAATCGATGTGCCAGGCGCATAGGTTTGAGGTTGAATTTGGGAAGTGCTCCACAATTGCCTTTTGGAGAGCCACCTCTTTGTCCGTCACAAAGACCTTTGGAGAGCTCTCTGGTTCCCATACCAACCTGCAAGAATTGATAGGTGTATGTAAAATTACCATCAGATTTCAATCTCATACTAAAAAAGACAATCACCACACTCACTTCAACTTATTCAGAGCCCAAGAGTATGCCGCATTTTTCTCATTCCTCATGAGACAAAATCCAATTGAGAAGGAGTTTTTTGTGCAGGTCTGGCCAACAACATGCAGTAAGGGGTACTTGCAGAGGTTGGTCTTGTAGGTGCAGTCAATATTAACCACATGATGGAACTTGCGAGCGAGTAACATTGATCCAGGGTGCGCAAACCATAGGTAGAGAGCTTTCCGTCATCATTGTAAACTTCATCGTTAACCCAGTTGGAGCCTTTGAGGCATCGTAGAAGATGGTTGATGGGGGTGTCGCCGGCCCTCCGCTCTATCTTCTGCGCTGCTTTTGTGTTGTAAATTGTCCGGGTCATGACAAACCGTCCCTCAGTCGTACTCAGCTGCCGGGCAATTGCCTGTGGTTGCAAACCAAGAGAGGCCAGTCGAGCCACCTCTGCTTGGCCCTCTGCCCCAAGTGTCTTGTGGATGGCCTTGCAGTTGTGCTGGATGACATTGTGGTTGTGAGGGACAGTATTGCTGCGGAGATCCCAATAGTCGTTTTCACGGGTCTTGGCACATGAACAGTGGCCCGAAATCTTGAAGGCGCATTGAAAGAATTTGGACCTAAAGTTTTTATTGCTAAAGAGCTGACACACTGAAGAAAAATTATTTAGAGAATATGATCATGTAAAGAAGAAAGAAGAGGAAAGAGAAATAACCAACAGTCTGACTAAGGAGGGTGATAATAAGGTGACTGGAAGACAGTTGGGACAATATAGAGCAGATAATAGAAGAGACAGACTAAAGAAGAAGAGTTAGTTATTGGAGTGAAAATTGGAATGAATACGAGGAAATCTCACCAGGCAGGAAGAACAGTATTGAGATATTTGATAGAGAAGAAGATGAGAAAGAAGGGAATAGATGAGAAGGAAGAAAGAGAAAGATAGGACTGGAGAGTGAGTTGATTTAGTTGAGTGAATTGATTGAGTGGTGATTGAGTATTTGAGTGATGAAGGAAGATGAGAGTGAGGAGGTTGAAGATGGGGATGAAGTTAATAGGAAGTTGAAGAGGGATCTACAAGTGACAAGAGAATGATGAGAGAGAGAGAATAAGGAAGCGAGTTTGAACTAGGATTAACCGTGTGATAGGTCTGTGATTCTTACACTCCTTGTGACTGGAGAGATTTTGAATTGGGAATATTGAACAAGGGATCAATGGTTTTGATAAGTTTGATTAGAGTGGGTTTGGAGGCGGCTTTGGTCAAAGCATCAGCAAGCATGTCGAAGGTCCGGATGAGAGTTATCTTGATGTTTTGATGTTTGAGTTCTTGACGAACTCCTTTGGTCGTCAGATCAATGTGTCGAGTTTTTGGATTGGAACCAAACTTCTTAACTTTGTTGTCTAGCCCTTTGTTATTGATGAGGTGAGTGTTGGCAAAGTTTTCCTTGAATTCATGCTCATTCATCATCAATCGTTCAGATAAATCTTGATTGTCGATGTAACGAGTTGCTGAGTTAACTTGAATATTCCAAATATCTGATAGAAGAGCCTTGAGCCAAGTACCTTCATGAAAGGAGTCGACGAGAGGGTTGAGTTCCGCTTCGGTGGATGAATAAGTAACATTGTGTTGTTGACTGCTGTTCCAGGAGACGATGGATCCAAAAAGATAGCAGATGTAACCAGACTGCGACGTTCTTGTTTCTGGATCATCTCCCCAAGACGCATCGCTGTATATCTCCAACATTTGATTGGGATGTTGGATTTCGAGTGTCAACTTGAGTTCTTTCGTGTTTTGAAGATATTGCCATACTTTCTTAAGTTCTTGCCAGTGAGTCAATCCGGGTTTGATGGAATATTGAGCAAGGCTTGAAACGGCAAAACTGATATTGGGTCGTGTATAGCCGGCTATGTAATTCAGAAGTCCTATTGCCAATCTGTAGTTGATGTTTTCTTTCTTGAAAAGAGCATGATCGTGATCTGAGGCTTCCTTCAGCTTGAGATTTGGTGTAAGAGGGGTATTGGAGAGTTTGCAGTTTTGTAAGCCAAGTTCTTCTAAACCGTGATCGATGTGTTTTGGATGTGAGAGTAGAATTTTATGGCCAACACGTTCAAATTTCATTCCTAAAATCGTGTTGGGATTGTGGCATGATGAGTTGCTGAATCGTTCAGAAAATTTCTTTTTGAAACCATTTCCAGACTCAATGAGAATCAAATCATTGACATGAAAGAATATTCTTGATATGTTGTCGTCGCAGAGATACAGGCACGGATTGCAGTTCAATTCATGAAAGCCGATTGATTCTAGCCACAAGACAAGTGTTTGATACCAGTTTTTTGGTGCTTGTTTGAGGCCATACAGCGCCTTCTTCAGCTTGAGATATGGGGCGTCTCGATTTACTCCTTTAGGAGTTTTGATGAATACCTCTTCCAAGAGTGGAGCGTGTAAAAAAGCTCCTTGAACATTGAATTGAGTAACTTGTAAGTTTTGATGAAGTGAGTATATGAGTATCATTTGAAGGGGCGTTGATAAACGCACGCCAAGCGTGCACGCCAACGCCAACCCGCTGACCAATTTTTTTTGGCGTGCGGGGCCTACACGCCATTTTTTTTTGGCGTGTAGGGTCTACACGCCAAAATAAATTGGCGTGTGAGACCTGCACGCCAAAAATGGCGTGTGGTTCCCACACGCCATTTTTTTTTGGCGTGTGGGCCCCGCACGCCAATTGTTTGGCGTGCGCTCTCACACGCCAAACAATTGGCGTGTGGGAGCGCACGCCAAACAATTGGCGTGCGGGGCCCACACGCCAATTGTTTGGCGTGCGGGTCCCCCCTCGCTCACATAATCGAGTGGGAGGGACCACTCGATTACGTGAGCGAGGCCGGCTGACGAGGTTGTACAACCTCGTCAGCCGGGAGGACTTCCTCCCGGCCGGCGAGGCTATACAACCTCGTCGGCCAGGAGGAAGTCCTCCTGGCTGACGAGGTTGTATAACCTCGTCAGCGGGGAGGACTTCCTCCCGGCTGACGAGGTTATACAACCTCGTCAGCCAGGAGGAAGTCCTCCTGGCCGACGAGGTTGTATAGCCTCGTCCGCCGGGAGGACTTCCTCCTGGCCGACGAGGTTGTATAGCCTCGTCGGCCGGGAGGACTTCCTCCTGGCCGACGAGGTTATACAACCTCGTCGGCCAGGAGGAAGTCCTCCCGGCCGGCGAGGCTATACAACCTCGTCGGCCAGGAGGAAGTCCTCCTGGCTGACGAGGTTGTATAACCTCGTCAGCCGGGAGGAAGTCCTCCCGGCCGACGAGGCTATACAACCTCGTCGGCCAGGAGGACTTCCTCCTGGCTGACGAGGTTGTATAACCTCGCCGGCCGGGAGGAAGTCCTCCCGGCTGACGAGGTTATACAACCTCGTCAGCCAGGAGGACTTCCTCCTGGCCGACGAGGTTGTATAGCCTCGCCGGCCGGGAGGAAGTCCTCCCGGCTGACGAGGTTGCATAACCTCGTCAGCCGGCCTCGCTCACGTAATCGAGTGGTCCCTCCCACTCGATTATGTGAGCGAGGGGGGACCCGCACGCCAAACAATTGGCGTGCGGGGCCCACACGCCAATTTTATTTGGCGTGCGGGGCCCACACGCCAAAAAAAAATGGTGTGTGGGAACCACACGCCATTTTTGGCGTGTGGGTCTCACACGCCCTTTTTTTTTGGCGTGTAAACCCTACACGCCAAAAAAAAATGGCGTGTAGGCCCCGCACGCCAAAAAAAATTGGCGTGCGGGTTGGCGTTGGCGTGCGCCGTTGGCGTGCGTTTATCAACGCCCCATTTGAAGTGTGGAGACCTTGCCGGTTGGTGCAAACGTTTCCTCATAATCAGTACCTTGAATTTGATCGAACCCCTGTACACAGAGTCGAGCTTTGTGTTTGAGCGGATCTCCATGTGTGTTATCTTTGATCTTGAAGACCCAGGTGTTTGATAAGTGACTTGGAGGATTGTCGTAGTAGTTGTCCCAAACTTGATGATTTTCTATGGATCTGATTTCCTTATCAATTGCCGTTTTCCAGAATTTCTCATCTGCGCAGCGTATTGCGGATTCAAAAGTATTCGGTTCGTAGTAATGATGGAAGCCAAATCTTTCTGGTGGTTTTATTTGAGTCCTGTCTCTGAGCGTTCGAGTTGGTTGTTTGAGGGACTCTTCCTGCACCTTGGGTGCAAGAATTTCAATTATTCTATCTTCTGAGTCTGTTGAAGTGTCTGATTCGTCATCTTTCCCCACCAATTCAGACAACTGAACACCGACTTGTTGGCGCTCGACGGGATCTTCTTCTGCCTCGATGATTTCTCCTGGAATGTCCACCTCTCTTCCACGGTCAGGAATGAATTTGACCCCATCATTGGTCAAGGTAATCAAATATTCTTTCTTCAAGAACTTGACGTGTTTTGATTCGACAACAGATCCGTTCTTGAGTAGAATCCAATAGGAATGAAGAAGGACGTTGAATCCTATTAGGACCCCCTCTCAACCCTTGTCTTCAAATTTTCGTCCTTTCGCTCAATGTAGATTGAGAGTAACTGCAGGAGTACCGATGGGTTTCAAGAATTTGCTAGGTAAGCTATATCCATGTACTAGTTCCCATGGAAAACGCATCTCCCCCTTCTGGGGAATTTGATTTAAGGCTAGGCAACAGGACTTTGCAATTTCATGCCAGTACATCTTCTTGATGCCTGTCAATCAAAAATTCGCTCGCATTGATTCGACGATCGTCCGATTCGCCCTTTCAGCTCTACCATTGTGTTTGGGATGGTAGGGTTCAGAAATCAGCCTTTGAACATTATTTTCCTCCAAGTATTGAACTAACCTAGCCCAGGTGAATTCTCCCCCACCATCAGAGCATACCATACTGGGTAAATAACCCAGTCGTTGCTTCTCGGTTTCAAGAATCTTGATAAGGCAATCTGTGGTCTTGTCCTTGCTCTTCATGGGAATTCCAGCCAAGTAACCGGAGTAGTTGTCCACAATGGTTAAGATGAATCAACTTTTGATTTGAGATTCCGGCGAGATTGGCCCCATGAGGTCTAGATGGATCCGTTCAAATACTTTGGAAGCAGGACGAGATTCTGATTTGAACTGTTGCTTGGTAATCTTTGAAAGCACACACGCCTTGCATTCGAAGTTTTCCCGTTTGGATTTTGAAATGGATTGATCGATCAGATGATTGATCCTTTGAATCGAGGCGTGGCCGTATTTTTCATGCAAAGTTTGAAGCGAATCTCCTGACTTTCTTGAGAAATTGGTGTAATTAATTGAGTTCCCAACTTTGTCCGGATTCGTAACAAGATACATATTGTTCTTGACCCGCCCTCCAAAAATTACAGTTCCACTTTTTTTGACGGTGAACTTTCCCTTTTTGGCAATGACATGACAATCTTTTTGGTCAAGCATGCCTGGACTGATCAGGTTTATTACAATGTCCGGTATGTATAGGCAGTCGTTGAGTTGGATCGTTTTATTTCCCCATTGTAGGGTGACTCGTCCAGTGCCCTTGACTTGAATGTCAGCGTTCTTCTTCCCAGTTCGCAACGTGCTGAGATCCTTGATGGATAGCTGATCGAAGTATTGTTCTTCATTGAAAACATGAGCCGATGAACCACTGTCTAGAATAATTTTTGATTTTTCTTCGCCTCCTTCAATCCAAAGTGACACGAGAGACATAAAAAAACTTGATTGCTTCCCTGACCTCCACTTTTCCTGCGCTTCTTGCCACCAGTCTGGAGCCTTTTCAGGATGAAGATGCCAGCAGGATTCCGACGAATGATGTGAGTCTTGTTTTGGGTTGTGGTAGCCCGCCGTACATCGTTTGGGAGTTGGTTGTTGGTCAGTTCTCTTGTTTTTGGATTTGTTTGATTTTGCAGACTGTCGTTGTTTGTTTTTGTTCACGAATAGTGCGGCTTGAATCGATGAGGTTGGTTCTTTGATCTCAGCTAGATTTTCATTGTTGAATTGGATGAGATGATTGCACACAAACTCTACAGAGAGTTCTTTGTCGGAGTGCATAATTTGTCTCTTCAGAGCCTGCATTGTTTCCGGAAATTTGAATAAGATCAGGTACGCTAGGATGTCTTGAGGTAATTCAATTCCAACATCGACCAATTTCTTGATTGACACTTTAATGTCAGTTACGAATGTTTTGATTGCGTCTTCTCGGAACTTGACGTATAAGAATTCGTTGAACATCCTTGCCCTGTTCGATGATTGTGACGAGGCGAATCTGTCCTTGATAGCTTGCCAGAGGAGCTTTGCTGATCCTCTGTTTTCCGCCGTAACGATGTTGTTGTGCGTCACGCTGTCTATTTTTGATATTATCAACAGCTTTAGTTCTGCATTTGTATCGCTCGCTAGAGGTAGACCAGACGGGGAGTCGATTGAGTTCAGAACCCCTTGTAACTCTAGCAGAGCGGTCATCTTGTCCATCCATATCAAATAGTTGTCTTCAGTCAATTGAGGGATTGTATCAAGCGCCGATTTGAGCATTGCTTGCCGAAACCCATCATTTACAGATGATGTCGACGATATTGTCGCATCCATTGTCCTCGTCCTCGCGTCAGCTCTTTGGTCCTTCGATTTTTGACCGGTAGGCTTTTAACCGTAAAAGAATTTGGACCTAAAGTTTTTATTGCTAAAGAGCTGACACACTGAAGAAACATTATTTAGAGAACATGATCATGTAAAGAAGAAAGAAGAGGAAAGAGAAATAACCAACAGTCTGACTGAGGAGATGAGGGTGATAATAAGGTGACTGGAAGACAGTTGGGACAAGATAGAGCAGATAATAGAAGAGACAGACTAAAGAAGAAGAGTTAGTTATTGGAGTGACAATTGGAATGAATACGAGGAAATCTCACCAGGCAGGAAGAACAGTATTGAGATATTTGATAGAGAAGAAGATGAGAAAGAAGGGAATAGATGAGGAAGAAGAAAGAGAAAGATAGGACTGGAGAGTGAGTTGATTTACTTGAGTGAATTGATTGAGTGGTGATTGAGTATTTGAGTGATGAAGGAAGATGAGAGTGAGGAGGTTGAAGATGGGGATGAAGTTAATAGGAAGTTGAAGAGGGATCTACGAGTGAAAAGAGAATGATGAGAGAGAGAGAATAAGGAAGCGAGTTCGAACTAGGATTAACCGTGTGATAGGTCTGTGATTCTTACACGCATCCAACTCGCTTATTACGTGATTCACAAGCCCGAAAGGAGTCCACGGTGGTAGTGTCTTCTCCAGTCAGTGAGCAGGCAAGGTAAATGTTCTTCCCCGCCTTGGATTTTGAGACCGCCAGCCAATAACCATGCTCGGTGGCCCATGTGGACACAAATTTCTTCAGATTGTCAACACAGGTGAACAGGTATTCAGGTGGAGGGTCCATCGGCTCTACAAAATATATTCCCATGAGCATCCATTGGAACCAGTATGATGAAACAATGAGGCACTGACCTCCCACAGAATAGTCAAACAATCTGACATCCTCACTGGTCAGTAGGGCTTTGGGCAAAGCATTTCCATCCGGGTGATTTGGGGCCATCAACAAGTCGTTGGTGTGGTGCGCAGATGCACTGGGATCTGTAGAGCTAAACATTGGTAAGAACACCGCAAAGGACTTTTCTGAGTGAAACCCACAATCACCTTGGGGATTTGCCTCAGTCATTGGAGAGGGAACAGACATTTCCAGGGGGATTGGGGAGGGAAGAGACATTTCCTGGGGGGTTCTTGCAGGAGCCGGGACTGCAGACGGTACCACAGATTTTGTACAGTTGGAACCACCTGATTCATCAATAAATAGTCAGCTCCCAATAAAGCAACTTTACCAGAGAAACTAAGACCCACCTTGAGCTTGATCCTCATTGGATTGGGTGGGAAAAGAGGGAGCAGGCAGGTCATTTGCAGAAGGCAGGAAATCAGGGGGAAAGGCTGATGATTTACAGTTTGTCAGATCTCAATAAATATACATTACAAGAGAAAGTTAGACCTACCTTGAGCAGTATTGTCAGTCATTTGAGGGACAACCAAGGAAGCCAGTGGATCAATTGATGTTGGTAGTTGCGCGGATGGGGCAGGCGGACGTAAAGAGTCAAGCAGAGAATTGATTTCAACAGCAGATTGGTTAGTGTTGTTGTCCCAGTAGTATGTGGGCTGGTTGATGGACGGGTTGCTGGGTATTGATGCCGACAGGTTGCTGGGTATTGATGGTGGGTGTTGGATTGGTTGGGGGGCATTCCAGTTGTTGGAGTACATTTCCTGCTGTAATGTATAGGAGGTTGGTTGATTGGGTTGGTGGGTGGGAGGAATGTTTGACATCTGGTGCAGGGTGATTGCTGGATTGGTGTAGTTTGTAAAGTTAGGATTGAGTTGGCCGGTGACTGGAATGTGATGAAAGGCTGTACTGTTGCTATAGGAGGCAGTTTGGGATGATTGGTGGGGGAGAATGTTGTTGTATGGACCAAATGATGGTATTTGGTGCCCCATATGGGGTGCAGGTTGGCCACAATTTTGAATTGGAAAGGCCATTGAGTTTGTTGGATATGCGGGGTGGCCATGGTTGGTGAAGCTGGGGTTTTGGTGTGTAGGATTATGTGTGATTGGGGGTATTGAGGATGCAACAGCATTGTGTAGGTAATTGGGGAAGCTGGGGAATTGATCAGACGTTTGAGGAGGGATGGTGGAGTTGGACGGGGCATGGAACCAAGGGGGTTGCCCAAATGGGACTGGTGGTTGCGGCTGATGGAGGCAGGAGGAAGGACTGTGTGAGCCAGTTATTTAAGTAGAAGCATTGGGAAGTGTTTACATACATGCTGTGCCAAGTGAGACTGGGTGACACTAGGCTGACCACTGGCATGCATTATTGCATTAGGGTGTTGGGGGTGCGGCTGATTGTGGACGCCATATGTCAGCTTGCTACTAGTTCAGAGACAAACTGACTAGAACAATAAATAAGTATTAATTAATTAAATAAAAAATACATATGCAAGAGACATTATTACATAAGTAATAATGTAACATAGATTATAATAAACATAAGAAAAAGATAACATTATAGAATATAAACATCATTACATATTAATAATGTAATAAACAAATAACATAAATAAATTAATAATAAGATAAATAATAGCTCATTAACCTTTGAGATAAGTGAGAATATTGTTTCATATTATTAAAGAGCAAGTAAAATAACCTAGGGTACCTCAGCCAAATTATCCTAGAAAACTTACTCCTTCTAACAATAAAATTAACTTAAAGAATACTCCTACTAAGCGCTAAAAACACTTACTAGGTATAAACATATGTAATATGATAGTATTCTAATAAGCAGAAGTCCTCAAAATACGGGATAATTACTTAAATAAACTATGTAATTATCCTTTAAACACATAAATAAAATATTAAATAACATTTGACATAAATATCACGCTGTTTTATAATCTTTGTACTATTATTAACTTATACAAATACATACAGTGTAAGTTAAATCATATCATAACGCATGAAAGACACAAAACAGGGGATAAAGAAAACATCAGAATACTTCAAACAAGTTTAAAAGAACTTGTACAAATTAAAATAATTCACGGGAAAATAACAAATGCTGACACTTTTCCCAGGATGTTAGCTTGTCAAATAATTTAATGGAGAACTGTAAAAGCGCCCACCATGCAAGTATGACAAGAACTCTCATGGTACAGAACTTTACATATGAAATAACCAAATTAAACAGAAATAAGATTCTGTACTATAATTTGATTAGTTCTTTTTTATTCGATTGATCAAGTGATCAATACATGTTGTACATCAAACTAAGAGCTCTTGAAGCGCCCTCAGATGATGTCTACAGATGACTGACAGACTGTATTAATTATTGACAGCCTGTACATATAATAATTTGATAAATTACATCATTTATTTCTACTAAGGATAACTCCTTCCTTGTAGTGTTCCCATAGCCAAAATAACACTTGCTGTTTCGCCATCAGGGCTCCAGACAGGCATTTAAGAGGCCCTTTGTTCCCCCTGTATTTTGATTCCCCAGCTTTATCATATTTACCACCAGCATTCCACCAGTCCAGCATACTAGTGTCCTGCCCAGTAAATCAGTCTTCAAGACTTCAAAGCCTCTTGTCCTCAACCCCAACTCTGCCCAGCCTTCCAGCCCACCTTTCCAACCGCTTCCAGCTGCTCAGTTTACCATAAGACAGCCCCCCACCTCCTTCCCTCAAAGCCTACTACAGTAAGTCTTTTTCTACTAGGAGTTGTGGCCCTTTCTTAGCCACTATTTCACTGGGACTAAACACCCCTGCTTGCAGGCCCCAGTTTTAAAGGTTCAGTTCTCTGCTTTTAGCACGAACACCTTTGGAGGGAACTAAACACCCCAGCTTGCTGGCCCCGCCATAAATCTTCGATCTTTTAAATATTAATATAAAAGATCAAAACCCCCTTTTTTGCCCATATTTTTTGCCTTGCACCTTGTGTAGCTAGAAGGATATCAGTCCTTGGCATCACAGAGCGTGACACCATATGGGTTGGGAGATACGTGGTAGTAGGAGGGGTTTTGGCCTGGCTGAGACATTTTCTGCTGTAAATAACGGCCAGCGTGAGTAATTTTGGATGATATTTACTTTGATAGACATACACTTACACTGCTGGAGGGTAATAAAAGTTGATGCGAAGAATACTTGCTGATATCTGTGCGTTCAGAGGAACAAGAAGAAATAATCAGCTGGCATGAAAATAATAATAATGAAGATGTGGAGAGATTAATTGGATCTGAGTGGAAGAACATCAAGTTCTGGTGTGCCCCTCCAGGGCTTGATAAAGGGGAATGGGGCCCTAAAATGTCAACCTTGGGCGGCTGGGAAGGGCCAAAGGGGCCTAGGGGCCACTTTTCAAGGATTGACAGCTGGAATGAGGCTCCCTACAGTTGGCTCCTGTTGGCCAGTCATAGTGGGCCCTGTTGGCCACTTGACTAGGCCCTTTGGGGCTTTTCCCACTGTCAATACAGGGCCTAATGGGCCCTGATTAAATTATTGGTTTTTTTATCATTATCTTTTTTTGTTCTTGTTTTATTTATTTTATTTTATTTTTATTTTTATTTTTATTTTTATTTTATTTTAATTTTATTTTAATTTTAATTTTAATTTTAATTTTATTTTTTTCTTATTTGTATTTTTATTTTTATTTTTATTTTTTATTTATTTTTATTTTTATTTTTATTTTTATTTTTATTTTTATTTTTATTTTTATTTTTATTTTTATTTTATTTTTATTTTTATTTTTATTTTTATTTTTATTTTTATTAGGGGGTATCAAATATGACCAAATCCACAATTAAAACCAGTGAATTAGTTTTTTTAACAAAACTTCAATTTTGAGATTTTTGAATCACTTTATATTGATATCCATGGTTTTTAAAAATGGTGGATTTTCAAAACCAGTTGATTATATAATGGTGGATTTAGTCATATTTGATACCCCCTATTTTTATTTTTATTTTTATTTTTATTTTTATTTTTATTTTTATTTTTATTTTTATTTTTATTTTTATTTTTATTTTATTTTTATTTTTATTTTCATTTTTATTTTTATTTTTATTTTTATTTTTATTTTTATTTTATTTTTATTTTTATTTTTATTTTTATTTTTATTTTTATTTTTATTTTTATTTTTATTTTTATTTTATTTTTATTTTTATTTTTATTTTTATTTTTATTTTTATTTTTATTTTTATTTTTATTTTTATTTTTATTTTTATTTTTATTTTTATTTTATTTTTATTTTTATTTTATTTTTATTTTTATTTTTATTTTTCTTTTTATTTTTATTTTTATTTTATTTTTATTTTTATTTTTATTTTTATTTTTATTTTATTTTAATTTTATTTTTATTTTATGTTTATTTGATTTTGATTTTTATTTTATTCATTTTTTATTTATTTATTTATTTATTTTTTTATTTGTATTTTATTTTTATTTTTATTTTTATTTTTATTTCATTTTTTTATTTTTTATTTTGTTTAATCTTACGGGGGCACGGGGGCACGGGGGGCACGGGGGCACGGGGGGGCACGGGGGGGGCTCACGGGGGCTCAGGGGAAAAAATGAAAAAAAACCCACTTAGGGGTTCGTCCGGTTGTTTGATGTCGGGTCGGTTGGCTGGCTCGCTTGGATCGGGTCGGGTGCTCCAGTTGTAAGATTGATCAGTTGTTTCATTGTCTTTTTTGATAATTGCTAATATGTTCAATATTGTTTATACGTGATGAATTAGTCAGCAATCTTGGAACCTTTAGAAACAAATGAGAATAGGTCTGAAGGAGGCAGGGACGGTGAAGAGGTGTGTTTGAATTTCTTTTTATTACTTATGCAATTTCTCCTTCAAACAATTGACCTTGCCACTAAATAATTTAGGAAAGAGTTGGACCTGCCAGTGTTTGTGACAATCCGTCAGATGAAAATGAAGTGGCAATCCTGGTTTGTTATTGGATCAATTAATCACTGTTTTTTGATTGATTAGCTAAAGCCACATTTCTTCCCATGTTTGACATTAGCAAGGAAAGGAAGCAAGTATTCGTCCTAGTGGAAAGGCTAAATCATCTAAGCGCTATCAAAGGGCTGTGGATTCCCTCACTGCTGAAGAAAGGGCCCTTGAAACAAGTGATTCAGAGGATTACTGTCCATCTGATGCTCAAGAAGATACTCAGTCACCCTGCAAGAAGAAGAAAAACAAATTGTGCACCACTTTGACACCTAACAACGCTGCATTGGATTCTCCTGCAAATTCAAATAAACTGTTTCCAACTCAAACACCCAAGGACAAGTGAAGGCCATCCAACAGTGCCAATATCAATCCTAAGAGCCAATCAACCTCAGGGCCCAACACCCCCAATCCTGTTTCTCAACATGAAGAGTATGCGTTGAAGAGGGATGCAGGCCAGTTGGAGATGTAATCCTTGTTCCAATTTTATTTAACTGACATGCTTCTTCAACTTAATTCTTTATTAGGAAAGGCACAAGTGGCTTGTGACAGCCTCAGTTTTGAGATGTTGAAGTTTGAACGACAGGTCAACAACGATAATAAGGGGGTTGAGTTAGAGGAAAAGAAGTTTAAACACTCAATTGAACTTGAGGAGAAGAAGTGGGATCATAGAGTTAAATTACAGGAAAAGAAGTGGGAACATGGAATCAAATTAGACAAGAGGAAATTAGACTGGGAAAGGGAGGATAAGGATAAGGATCAAAGTTTTGAGATGGGCAAGATGGAACGTTTGGCTTGTCAGGAGCACATTGGTAAGCAGTATGACCTGGTGACTCAGTGTGTGGCTCATTGGAAGAGTACAGAAGAGATTGAACGCTTGGCAAATTTATTCAAATAGTCCACCTTTTTGGCTTTGTTCGCACCCAAAAAATCATTTGAAACATTGCATGTTACACATTAGAAAAACAATAAAAAAAGCAAACTATTGATTATATTTTAAAGAGTTATCTAAAATAGCATCCATATCTCTAATAGTCCAGTTGCTTTTATTTGGATTATTAATATAGTGACCATCTCTAATAAGCTGAATGGCTTTTTGGGTTTTCTTGGGCAGTTGGCAAGATAACCCCATTTGTGTATGTGAAGAGTTGGGAGCAGTTTTTGAGGGAAGGGTCAGGTGAGAATAAGCAGTGGCTTTCCATGCACACTCAACTATACCATCAAATCCTGCAAAGTTGATGCCACACAAATCATCTGGAAAGACAAATTCACCTCCAGTGACTTGAAGATTATTCTCAACTAGCTTCCCAGTGTGTTTCTCAATGGGAATCCATTGGACAAAGCTGGAGGGTGAAGAAACGATGTCTTGGTGTGGTGTGTTTGCAACCTGGCCTAGGGTAAACAACAGGTGTGAGGTGAATCCTTTGCGGTGGGCTGAATATTGGGGAGCTAGTCCAGGGGCTTTGAGTCAAATGTGTTGTTTCTGGAACTGGTTTGGATACAGATTGGAAGCACCGGCCAAGAAACTTATCAATTTTTGGAACATCCTTTTGAAGCGCTTCATAACCGTGTTGATCTGTAGCAACTTTGGAAGAACCAATTTGGGATTGTGCCTCATAACCTTTTCGCCATCCTAGACTGTACATTTCACCGGAGTATGCTGGTCCGTTGGATCAATTGGAATTTTGGAATTTGGCCTGCTGGATGAGATGTTGGCTGAGATTTTGGTATTGTGCTTTGAGTTTTGCATCCATGGTTGAGAATGGTTGGAACTTTACCACAGCAATAAACTTCTCACGAGCTCCATTGGCCCAGCAGATAAAGGACTTGTTGAAGAATTGGATGTTGGAATTTGGATTGGGAATTGAGATGTGGACTGGAATATGGGACTGGCCAGAAAAATGTACATTGGCCCTTTGACGGCAAAGAGCTCGAGTGGCGGCTTTGTACTGTTTCTGCTTCATTTGCTGATCACTGAGGTGTGATTGCGGAGCCAGACAAGAACCATCTGCTTCATTGAACCCTTTGCTTCCATGTATATCTTGTTGTTGATAGTGATCACATTGGCAATAGATTTGAAAAATTACACAAGACTTTGATTCCATCTGGGACATGTTAGGAAAAATGTGGGGATTGGTATTGGAGTGTTGCTTGCATGTAAGTGGGCGAGGTGGATGGCTGAGTTTGACTTTCTTCAAGGAGAAATTGGATGATTCTGAATTGTTGTCACTACTTTCATTGTTGGTAGAGGCATTGTCTGAGAAGGTGCTATCTGAATCCAAATTTTAGGTCAAAAAGGAAGGTGATAATCATCCCCTCTTTGCTCCTCACTAATTTGCTGTGACTGTTCTAGATCAAGAGGAAGAGCACACCACCAATGGACGTTACAGTTTGTACTTGATCTTTGAACAGTCAGCGGCACATCAGCTTGGATTGGGGAGGGGGTGGGCCAGGACGCCACTCTTGTGTTGATTAGAGCTGACTTTTCCACAAATCTTGGTCGTATCCTCTTTGAAAATTTCTGAATTACTTTATGCGATATTATTAGTCTTACATGAATTGGCTGATTTGGGTAGAAGCTCAACCAGGGGTGTCCGGGACAGATAAACTTTCAAGGAGGATGGTTTGGATGTGTGCAAAGAAGAAGAGGCTGAGTGGTTTCCACTGGGCATTGATAAATGCACGCTGATGGGTGCACGCTGTGGAAATAAAGACGACCTTGGTAACAGAAATGGTAGGTTGCCCTTCTTCCTGGTTGGTTCCGGTGGTTCTTTGATTTCCTCTGCGGGACAAACACTGTCAGCGGATAGTCAACTGGTTTCCCTGCAACACCTTATACTCAGCAAGGGGACCCTTCCTCTTGCGTTCGTTGTCCTGATGATGCCCTACACAGTTCCGCTTGTCCGCACACGCTGAATAATCGCTGAGAGAACTCTAAACAATGAGGTTTTCTTATATACGCTGTAGTTGATAGCTATCTCCTAAGATGATAAGATAAGATAAGACCCGCAGCCCTGGTACAACCCTCTATTTATACAACAGTCCCCCCGATCATGTCCCGCATTACCGGTACTGTCCCTGGAGCCCTACTTGCCTGTCTCCTCGATCCCGCATCACACCGCAGCCTGTCCCCGACTACTATACCCCGTTGACCCCCGCAGCCGTCTGTCGCTCCCCTGCGCACGACTCCGCTTCTTCTGCCCCCGCTCCGCTTGCGGCCTGGCGCCCCAAACCCCGTGGTTCCGCCCGGTCCATTACGTCGCGCATACTGAAGCGGCCTTCGTCCGCTCAACCGATTGCCCGCGCCAACTATAGAATGTCACATGCTGCGCCCCGTGCTTTTCCCCGCGGAATGTCCGATGACATTTGGTAGGTACCCCCTTACCTCAGCCTCAGTCTGCCGCTGAGCCCGCGGCTGCGGGCTCAGCTTCAGTGCTGCACCTCTGGTATATAAGTTCTCCCACATCCCCCTTGCTGTTGAATCCTGTCCTCAGCAATTCCCACACTACCCACCACCTTCCCATACCTTCGATCATACACTCCCCATACCCACCTCCCTATCCCATACCCACCATGCCCCATCCCCGACCCCCCTGTGATTGTTGCGCCGCACGGTCCAGCCACGCTTCCCTCTCTTCTCCCTGCTTCCAACCCGCGCCTGGAGCTGCCTGCACAGCCTGCGCTCGGTCCCACCGTCAATGCTCCCTGTCCCGCAGAAACGCTCTTCGTCCCCAGCCTCGATCTCGTTCCGGAACTCAATCCCGTCAGAAACAGCGCCGCCGCAAAGATTCCTCCGAGATTCCGGACCACTTTTCCATCCCTTCTTCCACCCCTTCCCCTCCTCGACGCCGCCATTGCTCCGATCGAGTGAGAAACCCTGTCGGAACTGATTGAATGACTCCGAAACCTGAACAGAGGAACTTCCCCGACGGACCGACCTGGGCCGCCGCCCTCCGAGCCTGGGCGACTCGCCACCGCGTCAACGTTGGCGCTGGAATGGACCCAAACGCTCCTCGCCGCTCTCCAATCCCTCCGCCGCGCCCGTCTCCGGTTCCCCTTCCGCGCCGTCGAGCCCAGACTCCCTTCCATGCTCCCCCTCCTCCATCATCCACCCCTCCTCTACCTTCCACCCCACCTCAACCACCCCCCCGAACCCCCCTCTTCGTCCCCCCCACCCCAGTCCGTCCCCCACCCCCTTCACCTCCCCCACCAACTCCACCTCCACCCACACCACCACCCCCCCCTCCATCCACTACCCTACCTCCTCGCCCTTCACCTACCCCCTCCCCTCCATCTATGACCACCCTCCTACCACCCCGTCCCGCTTCCCCTCCCCCTCTCCGCACTCCTTCTCCAGCTCCCGTTCCCTTTCTTGGCGCTGCTCCCGCACCCGGTTTCCTTGAGTCGCCATACCGGGCCGCAATCCCCGACAACAAATACGAGTCCGGTGTCCCTGAAGCGGACCTCCTCCCGTTCCTGGAAGGTCAGACCTCGCTGGTCAAAGGATTGTTGAAGAAAGCGGTGACGATCCCCGCCAAAACCCGCCGAGAAATGCTCCGAGAATTCCACCGGTCTTCTGCCGCGCTGCGCGCCCGCCTCCAACCCGCTGTGTTCTTGGACTGAGCGCTTCGGACTTCCCTTTCACTTACTCTATACGATGTATCCCTTTCCCCTCTTGTATTCCCCTATGCTGAAATACTATGCGCCATATGCTTGCCCCCGCTAACCTGAGACAAACACCTGTGCCAAAGTGAGGTACTTGAGAGAAACAAAACAAAAATAAGTTACAAGTGCCCAGACCGCCCCGGATTGAGAACCACTTAGTCCCCGCACTTCCATTTTTTTTTTTTTTTTTTTTTCTTTATCCCCGCAAAGTGAGATACTAAATCCTGAACTGAGATTGAATCCTTGAGGAAAAAAAACTTGAAGAAACTGATAACTTGATGAAACTGATAACTTGAGGAAACTGATAACTTGAGGAAAATACCACGCCGCAATCCTGAGAGAAAGAGACACCACACCGCAACCTAAAGATGAGAGAACGAAACCGCGCCCGCAATCTATGAAATCCTGAGACGAAAACCCAACCCGCCCACCGAGGTACCTGGACCGCCCCAGATGGAATTTCTGCACCATTCCCCGTACCCCTAGCCATCCTGAATATATAAAAAAGAAAAGCAGTAAACCCATTCACAAAACACAAATACATCCCGCTTTAGGGTGACTGACATCCTGGGGTGGCTAGTTTATCCGGCTGTGGACCAGCTAGCGCACCCCCTCACCAATTAAGGCTTGGCCTATGGCCCCATCCTCCCCCCGCTTTTGGCCGCTGTCCTCAGCGGTTTGTTCCTCGCACTTCGCCGCAAGGAACGCTCACCGGCCACCTCTTCATTGGCGCCGGGAGAATCCGCTCAACCCGCCTCATCGGCGGGCGGCTCCGAAGGAGTTGGCTCCAAATCCGAGTCTTCATCATTTTTGTCCTCAGATCCTGAAACAAGGGTTTTGTCGAACGACTTCGATCCCCGAGCATAGAACCGCTTCACGTGGGATGCTGCCGCCTTCCGCTTCAACGGGGTTCCGTCCAATTCTTCCAACTGATAACTTCCCCCCAGAAATTTGCTGACCACGCGATACGGTCCGTTCCATTGGTTGGAGAACAACTTTCCCCACTGGGTTTCCAAGCTCCAATTGTACAGAAGGACAAGATCTCCCTTCCGTAAAGGGTCCCGCAACCGGTGAGCGCAACGCTTGTCCCAATAGCGGACCGACTTCGCCCGAGATTCCCGCAATCGCTTCGCCGCCTTCTCAACCACTTCCTCTCGTCAAAGAAGTTGTTCCGCCCGCGCTTCCAACAATTCTTCCGAAGTTCTCACCTTCCACCAGTCAATAGCGAGATAAGTGAGCATCTCGATATCAACCGGCAAGACAGGCTGTCGCCCATACAGGAGTTCGTACGCTGAATAACCGGTGCCCCGCTTGGTTGAGATCCGATCCGCGAAAAGGACTGCCGGAAGGAATTGATGCCACTTCTGGCCGTCTTCCCCGCACATCTTGACCAGCGTGTTCTTGATTGGCTGATGCCCCCGCTCAATCATCCTGGCGCCTTCCGGATAATACCCCGTGACCCTACCGAACTTCGCCCCGCATGACTGAACAAGCTTCATCAGAATTCCTCGGAATTCCGCACCCCCATCCACCGTGACCAGCCGCACACATCCGAACCGCAAGAACCAGAACTCCTTCAGGAATTGGCCAACCTTGTCCGCCGACAGCTTGACCAAAGTGATGGCCTCGACCCACCCCGACAGATCATCCCTCGCAACGAGTAAGTAGGTGTACTTACCCGCCTTGATGTGGACAACATCCAAGGAAATCCGACTGAACAACGAATCCTCCCCTGTCGGGATTCCCACCTCCTTGGGGAGCGCCAAGCTGACACGCCTCACAGCTCCGGACCCAGTCACAGACCGACTTCACCATACCAGGCCACCAGAAACGCTGCCGAACGCGGGCACGCGTCTCCACCTCGCCCCGATGCCCCAACTCCTTGTGGAGGCTCCGAAGGATGACTTCCTGGCTCGCTCAACAAGTCGCCACCACCAGCGGTGTGGGAGACCGCCAACACCAAAGTTGACCTTCCCGCACGAAGAAGTTGATGCTATTCCGACGAACCCACGCTTTCAATTCGGTTGAAGTATCATCAGGGAAATTGAGGGTACTCAGGTAGGTCTCCATCAGCTCGTACTTCCCGCTCTGGCGAAGAGGAAGTTCGATGCCAACTGTCGTCGCGCCCGCTTTCATCAGCCGTTCTTCCACGTCCAACGCCTCTGCTGAGCGGAACCACTCCGCTCCCTCCTCTTCCGCCACTCGCGACAATGCATCAGGCATTGTGAACGCCTTCCCCGGAACATGGACCACTTTGAAAGAAAACAATTGAAGGTGAGCCACCCATTGAGTCATTGGAGCATTAGGGAGAGTTGGAGAGTTGATCATCCTCGCCAGCGCTTCTGCATCAACTAGGAGTTCGAAGAACACCCCCCACAACACGTGTTGCAGCTTCCGCACCACCTTGGTGACCCCGCACAGCTCAAGCTTCGGCTGGGAGTATTGCGACTCGGTTTCCGTGAAAGTGATCGACTCGTAAAGAACCGGCCGATCTTTCCCGTCCTCCTCTTGCGTCAGCACGCCTCCCGCACCGAATTCACTGGAGTCAACCGCCAACTGAATTCCATCCTTCCCGTAATTGAGATCCTTGAGCGTGATCTCCCTACCGACAATCTCCTTCAGCCGAGTGAACGCGCAATCGCATTCCTCGGTCCACTTCCACTCAGTCCCCTTGCAAGTGAGCCGCCTCATTGGGCTTGCGATCTCTGCAAACCGCTCGATAAACATCCGCACATAACTACACAACCCTAAAAACTGAAGGATGTGAGTTACGGTTTTCGGAACTGGCCACTCCAAGACTTTGTTCAACTTAGCCTGAGTGATGCTCCTTCCGCGAACTGAGACTTCATGACCGAGGACCTCCAAAGCCGGAACACAGACCGCAAACTTCTTCCCTGAAACCGTAAGGCCCGCGGTTTTGATCCGGAACAAGATCCGCTCCAAGGTGACCGCATACTCCCAAATGAAACGCCTGATGCCCGGGTTGTCCACCAAGACCGTTCCGCCGTAATCCGACTTCGGTCCCTTGATCCCCGCATCATCAATGAAGATCTGGACAAGATGAGGCAAGTCGTCCCAGAGGATCCACGCCATCTGCGCTTGGTACACCGCTACCGAGTTGGTGGCTCCCTGCGGAAGACGAGTCAGCTGCATACGCCCCAACCGAGTCTCGAAAGCCGTGAGTGGCCGCGACTCGGGGTGCAATTCCCGCTGATCGTACCCCCCCATGAAATCAACCAACCCATAAAAAACCCGCCCTGCCATGGACTCCACGAACTCATCGACGCGCGGAGGAAGCCCTGCATCCAGAATGGTAACGGAATTCAGTCTCTGAAGATCATGAACAATCCTCAAACTCGTCCCATCCTGTTTCAGCACCGGAAAAATTGGGCTGGAGTAGCTTGAGCAAGACTGCTCATACAACCCCGTCCGCACCCGCTCCCGTACCAGCTCCGTGAAGGTATCGCGAATGGTCGCCGGAACCGGAATTGGCTTGATCTGCCACGGTTCATGGGGTATCACCGGAATCCGATAAGGCTCCCCTATTCCCCTGTCCAACAGCCCGCGCTCTTCAGGGGAAAACGCCAAAGCCTTCGCCTGCAAAGTGACGACCTGGGCTAAGAGCTTCCACTCTTCCTGGCTCACCCACCCCGGAGGTCCGAAGTTGAGACTTGCCACCCTGTCATGACTCAGCATTTCCAATCAAACTGAACTACGCTCCTTAACCAAAAGGCTATGAAACTGGCTGAATGACCAGTTCATATTGGAAATTTGTAGTGTCATATACCACCGTATGACAGTACCCCCGGGGTTAAGGGCACTTCGTCTCGAATGTGCTATGGCTGGTGGCACTAATCCATCCCTTACATGGAGCCATATTCAGACACACTCTTGACGCTACAAGGAACCACCAAGACTGCGGGGAAACTTCCCTCGAAGATAGAGATGCTTTGAACCTCAACTTTCGAAGCAGCTTCAAAGTTATCTTCGAACTTCGAAGAAGTGAAGCTCGAAGATAACTACAATCTTGCTACCAACGGGTGGAAACCCTCGACAATGGTCACAGGCTAGAGATTCGCGCATTGAACCCGTGGCAGGGTTAGCCAGTTTACTGTCATGACTCAGCATTTCCAATCAAACTGAACTATGCTCCTTAACCAAAAGGCTATGAAACTGGCTGAATGACCAGTTCATATTGGAAATTTGTAGTGTCATATACCACCGTATGACACACCCGTTCATCCGTGATACACTCTGTTGGCACGAATTCCGGAGGCCGCACCCAAAGTGGGGTAAGATAGGGGTCTCTCCCCCACTGGATGGGCTTCAATGGTGAGTTCAAGCTTTGCGGCATTGGCTCATTCCGCGGCCTAACCTTCCGCGCCACCGGCTTATACTTTGCCCCGTACGATTCCACCCTCCGTAGAACGACACCTTCTTCCGCTGAGATCCTGCGGACTGGGAAACCAAAGACTCTTGATTCGCTCACGACCGTGGCACAAGGTAGGGTTTCTCGAAACGTAGTAGATACCCTTGGCGGTGCACATTTGGGAGGACTTACTTCTGCACTATTTGCCCCCGCCCCAAAAGAACCTTCCGCCATTCCCTTCTCCGAACCCTCCCCATCCTCCTCCCAAACCTCTGTCGCCTGATGCGGACCGAACTCCCAAGATTCCCACCTATGATCAGACGGAAAAGGATCGCTCACGTATGTGGCACTCGGTAGGGTTTTTCAAAAGGTAGTAGAAACCCTTGATGGTGCACAATTGGGAGGACTTACTTCTACACCTTTTGCCTCCGCTCCATCGTGTTCCTCCTCCATCCCCTCACTCCACACCTCCACTTCATCTTGCGGACCGACTTCCCGATAACTCCGCCTATGGCCTGACGAAACGGAATTGCTCACGTACGTGGCACTTGGTAGGGTTTTTCGAAAGGTAGTACTTGGCGGTGCACAATTGGGAGGACTTACTTCTAGACTGGTTGCCCCCGCTCCATCGCTTTCCTCCTCCATTCCCTCTCTCCAAACCTCCGGTTCCGAGTGCGGACCGACTTCCCAGGATTTCCGCCTATGACCAGACAAAAGGAATTCGCTCACGTACGTGGCACTCGGTAGGGTTTTACGAATGGTAGTAGATACCCTTGGAGGTGCACAATTGGGAGGACTTACTTTTGGGTCTTTTGCCTCCGCCCCATCATCCCCTATTCCTTCCCGCTCTTTAGGAGTCAACCGTCCGCGCAATGCTAGAGCTGACATCGTGCGGATTGACCGAACACCTAAAAACCCCGTGCCAAGGGGGAAGCCTCCTGCTTCTCCCTCCCTCGGCACTCCTCCTCCCCCACATCCGGCCCCAGCCGGGTCTCCCATCGTCTGCTCAATGGCCAACAGATCGTCGTTGCGAACCGTCGCCCTCGGGAGTCCGCCACCAAAAGGACCTCCTCCTTGCGGACCGAATCGAACCGAAGGCCGGCTCGGAAGGCAAACAAAAATGGCCGTCCAAGGATGACTTCGGCGGACCTCACCACCAAGAATGAGACCCTCCGCCTGGTCTTCGCCACCTCCACCCACTCACTCTCCACCACACCCGCCACCTCGCACTCATGGCCGCCGATTCCTCGCAAGCCAATGTTGGCTTGTCGGGTAACGAGATCCGAGTCTTGCGCCACCTCCGCCGGCAAAAGGTTGACCATCGACCCGCTGTCGATCATCGCCCATACTTGCTGGTCCCCGATGGTCATCTGAACATAACCAAGGGGGCAGGAGATGGAGTCCGACGGGAACTCCTCCGGATGGTGTCGGCACGAATGTTCGGCCTCTGCTGAACTCACGTCGAAGGCCACCCAGTTACCTTCCGCCTTGAGGCCCGCACTCTCCTTAAGAGACGCTATGAGCTCTTCCGCCATTAGAGGGGAAACCGAAGCCAATTCTTTTATGGAAAGAGTCAGTGGGCCATCCCCGTTCAGAGCGCGCTTGGCCAACTCCGCCGCCTTCTTTTTCCCGGTGGGAACTGCCACTCCTCCAGGCTGCGAAACTTCCTTCGCCTTTCCCTTCTTTGGAGGATCCACATCCATGCGGTCGTACCCGCCGTAGCGGGCCGTCACCTCATCGGATTGGATGGCCCACACCTCTGATTGGACAGCCGGGGGAGTCCATCCAGACGTCCCGACAACTATACCCATCGAGGATTTGACCTCCGCCTTCGGGCCTTCCGCCGTCTCCCCCTGCCCTGCCGCCGCTGCACAAACCACGTCGCGCAGCACGGCCGCCTCGATTGGTTCACGCGATCTAGGGAGGAAATAATCACCGTTATAGATCCTCACCCGCCTACCATTTAAGTCGTCCGTCAACTCTTGACATTGAGACTTATAATGGGTATTCGACCCGCAATAAGTGCAATGAAGCCCCGGAGGACCGCTCCGCTGACCGTCGGCCGGTGCCGACGCTTGGGGCTGCGACTCCCGTTGAACCGTCTTCTGCATGAACAAACAAAGCTCCTTCAAGGTGTCAGCCAACTCCGCCACTTCAGCGGGCGCCACCGGCGCCGTGTTCCGGGAAGAGATCACCGGCCCAATTCCGCTCGAGATCGCCACTCCCAAATTCTTGGCCACCAACTCCATCATGTCGAACTCCGCCCGGACCGCTCCCCTAAGGGACGCCAAGTCGGGCAACAGGGTTCCTCCATCCCTCGACCGCCGAATGAGGTTCTGGTTGTACAGCCTCCGCTGCACCCGCTCCTGAACCGGCGTGGCGAGCCCCTTGAGGAAGCTCCGCTTGACCGACGCCGGTTCCCCAATGATCACCTCATTGCGGTTAAGGTACTTCACAAGGCAATCAAAGGAAGTGACACACTCATTGAACGCCCTTCGATTGTTGACCCCACCCGATGCCGCCTTGCTCGACGCGAGATTCTCCAAATCCGCCTCCCGATACCGTTGCTGACGCGGACCCCACTTCTCCAACATCTCCTCCCTCAGACGCTCCCAGTTCTTCGCCTCTTACCCCTCCATTTCCTCCACATCGCGCAACTCTTCTTCAGACTGAATGAAGTTGACGATTTGACGAACCTTGTCGCCATCCGACGCCCCTTCGGTTTCCGCCGCCAATTCGAAACGACTCAAAAATCAATCAACCGCATCAATACTGAATCGGACTGCGGGAAAATCCCGCGGCCGAATCTTGACGCCCATTGGTGGGTCCGACGCCAACCCTTGCCTCCTCTCCCCTACCGGCGCTTCACCAGCCGCCTGCTTCCCCTTCGGATTCTCCTCCGTTCCGTCGTCCATGTTGACCTCCGACGTGATGCCGTAGGTACCCAGACCTCCCCCCTTCGGAGGGGGAGGGACGAACTTGGCGGGAGGGAGGGTGAACTTGGAGGAGGACGCTCCGCCCGACGCAGTCGTAGGAAGATAAGTGTCAGAACCACTCATCCTCAAACGATGATAAACGATATATAAAAAATAAAGAAAAAGACAAATGTCTTGAACCGTCCGCAGGTTGGAAACAGAAAGAAGTTCCCGGCCAGACCCCCAATATGTGGAAATAAAGACGACCTCGGTAACAGAAATGGTAGGTTGCCCTTCTTCCTGGTTGGTTCCGGTGGTTCTTTGATTTCCTCTGCGGGATAAACACTGTCAGCGGATATTCAACTGGTTTCCCTGCAACACCTTATACTCAGCAAGGGGACCGTTCCTCTTGCGTTCGTCGTCCTGATGATGCCCTACACAGTTCCGCTTGTCCGCACACGCTGAATAATCGCTGAGGAAACTCTAAACAATGAGGTTTTCTTATATACGCTGTAGTTGATAGCTATCTCCTAAGATGATAAGATAAGATAAGACCCGTTGCCCTGGTACAACCCTCTATTTATACAACAGTCCCCCCGATCATGTCCTGCATTCCCAGTACTGTCCCTGGAGCCCTACTTGCCTGTCTCCTCGATCCCGCATCACACCGCAGCCTGTCCCCGACTACTATACCCCGTTGACCCCCGCAGCCGTCTGTCGCTCCCCTGCGCACGACTCCGCTTCTTCTGCCCCCGCTCCGCTTGCGGCCTGGCGCCCCAAACCCCGTGGTTCCGCCCGGTCCATTACGTCGCGCATACTGAAGCGGCCTTCGTCCGCTCGACCAATCGCCCGCGCCAACTATAGAATGTCACATGCTGCGCCCCGTGCTTTTCCCCGCGGAATGTCTGATGACATTTGGTAGGTACCCCCTTACCTCAGCCTCAGTCTGCCGCTGAGCCCGCGGCTGCGGGCTCAGCTTCAGTGCTGCACCTCTGGTATATAAGTTCTCCCACAACGCCTACGCCCATCTCAGGCCCATCCCTGGGCGTCAGCACGCCTGTAGATGGGCGTGCAGTTTGCACACCCATCTACAGGCGTGCGACACTGCAGGTGTGCAGTCACACGCCCCGTTCAGAAAAGGGCGTGCGAACCACACGCCCTTCCTATTTGTCTAGGCAGGGGCGTGCCCCTACCTATATACATAGAATTGGTGTGGGGCTTGCACGCCAATTCTATGTATATAGGTAGGGGCACGCCCCTGCCTATATACATGCTGATGTCATGCGTACACAGGAATGTACGCATGACATCAGCATTGAGGAGGTTGTATACCTCCTTGACCGGGAGGGATCCCTCCCGGCTGAGGACGTTGTATGACCTCCTTAACCGGGAGGGATCCCTCCCAGTCGAGGAGGTTGTATAACCTCCTTGACCGGAGGGGGATTCCCTCCGGTTGAGGAGGTTGTATGACCTTCTCGACCGGAGGGAATCCCCCTCCAGTCGAGGAGGTCATACAGCCTCCTCGACCGGGAGGGATCCCTCCCGGTCGAGGAGGTTGTATGACCTCCTTGACCGGAGGGAATCCCCCTCCAGTCAAGGAGGTTATACAACCTCCTTGACCGGGAGGGATCCCTCCGGTCAAGGAGGTATACAACTTCCTTGACCGGAGGGATCCCTCCCGGTCAAGGGGCTTGCAGTCCTCCCCGGCAGGGCGTGCGGCTGCACGCCCATCCTTGGGGGTGTCGCACGCCTGTAGCTGGGCGTGCAAACTGCCCGCCCATCTACAGGCGTGCCCACGCCCCAGGATGGGTGTGCAGCCCGCACGCCAATAAAAAAAAAGGCGTGCGGGCTGCACACCTTTTTTTTTAAGTTTTAAGGGTGTGCGTGGGTGTGGGCGTGCGCCCATGGGCGTGCATTTATCAATGCCCGTTTCCACTGGTCCTTTCTTGACTAAAAAACGCATTGGTCAGGAAATCATTACTGGAAATTGTAAGAAAAGCCAGAGGGACAAACATCATGATGTTGTCAACAAGGTATTGATAAAGTTCCTCTCCATGCCTCTTAAACCGGTCACCTTTAATCTTTTTGGCAATGGCGACTGAAACGGGTGATGAAGTGGATGGGCTTTGTTGGGGCTCCGGATAGGCCACAGCTTCCATGAAACAAAGCAATGCAAGGATGACAGTGAACTCAAGACCTGAGCTCAAGGGAATAAGTAGTCTCCTTGAGAAGGAGAGAGAAATAGGGGAGAGTCACCTCATGGATCTTGGAAAATGGCTGATGGAGATCTTACCTCACCAGAGGGAAGGTAGAATAGGTTACCCTTCCTATATCCATGACCAACAACGGGACCGGACCGCTCAAATGAACCAGATTTGTAGACATTGCAGGAATCGGCGGTGAAGACCACGACAAGGCCCCTGTTGCACAGACCGGCAACAGATAACAAGGGCTCATGAAGGCCAGGAAAGACCAGGGTCGGGACCTTCTTTTCGACAGAGAGCGGAAGGGACTGAGAGCCGCGAGATGTGGCAATTACCTCAGAACGGTCAGCGAGGCGGACCACGGTCGAGTCTGGTTTACGGCCATTACCAGTGGACAAGTGGGGGGTCATGGATATAGAGCACCCAGAATCTATGTTTGAATTGGCAGAACTAGAGGTCTCCATGGAAGAAGGGGGGCCTGAGCCAATGACTGCATTGCCTGTGCGTTCAGGAACGGAGAATTCCGATTCGTCGTTGTAGGAATTGTAGCCAAGCTCCACAACAGTAACATGACCGGCAGTTGCAGGTGGCTTAGAAGAGGCTGGTTGGCAAGAGAAGACCTGTCCGAAGTAGCTGGTCGAGACCTGTTGCGTGCGTTGTTGGGGCGCCAAGAGGAATCAATGGACGTGGGGCAATTGGATTTGTGTTCAGAGAGAATGCAAGCAGCGTTCTCGCAAATGGCCAAGTTTTGGCCGCTGCAGTTACAGAAGGAGCAGTGTAGGGATTCATTGAAGCAAGGATGGGTCTTATAAGATTCTGCCCGGGCTTTGGAAGCGGAGACACTCATCTCGTTGTTGCGCCTAGCCTTTTGTAAAAGGGACTCTGCTTTGAGAGCAGAGACAATGCAGGATTACGTGACTGCGTCTTCATTCATCAAAGCGGACACACAGGGGAGCCAGTCGTTGGTCAACGAGGTGAGAAGGGTGGTTGCCTGGATGTCGTCAACTGTGAGTGGTTTATCGGGAGTCACCAAGGATCCTAATCGTTCCGCACAGACGGCCATTGACTCTATGTGAGTGTCAGACATTGAGACAATTGGTCCATCTCCAAAATAATACAAGTCACATAACCCAATGGTTAAGGACTTGTGTTTATAAAAAAAAGGGGAATAAAATTGAACTAAGTAAATTATCTTAAATTTACAAGTTCAATTCCCATAAGACTCATAATTTCTGTATTCATTTTATATAGTATTTATCATTTTTAATAAACTAAATAATAATAAGAAATTCTAAATTTAAGGAGAGATTAATATCTCTCCATGAATTTACCCTTAATATTACAATTTGGTTATGTCTCCTACAAGGGGACTATTATCTTGAATTACCCCATGTAATACAAACTTTTTTGAGTTATTACATTGGGGTAACATACTGTGTAATATTTAAAGGGGCTGAGATTCCTTCTAAAAGGAATTTCCCCAAGATTATTACCATACAAACCCGTGCACCTTAGTAGTGAGCGGGGTTTTAAATAATCCAAAACAAATATTTTCTACTCTTTTTCCCCTTCTGGACCTTTTTTCCTAGTCACTGAATAACTATTCTAGTGAATAGAAGTCCTCTCCCATCCTCAGGGAGTTGTTGAAGCAATCAGCGCTGAGCTCTATCTAGCAGCGTTCCCTTGTTATACAAGGGTGCTAGCGCTTCCGCTGTAAAAAGCGTAGAACTGCTTATTTTCAACTGGCTGTACCAGCTATAGTGTGACCCTAAAATATTGATAATAAAACTTTAATAAAGTATTATTATACATATATCATTCTACCCCATGTCACTTTAGAGATGGGGGCTGACAGTGAGAGTCAATATCATCACCGGAGAGACAAGCTACAACCAGTTGACGGAGCCAATGCATGCGCCCACCAGACAAAAAGTCTTGATGGGATTTGGAGAGCGAGTTCCACATTGCCAGGGCATTGGTACCGTGTGTTCAAAGTAATAACATGCTTTCTTCCTCTAGTCGCGGCCATGCGGATTACCACATCAAAGCCCTTCAATAAATTCTCTCATTTTTTCTTTTCCATCTCCCATCTTCCAAATACATCATTCTCCACCTCATTCGTCTCAATCACGCCCTGACCACATCTCGCATATCCAAAATCTCATCTGAAGCCACTCGCTTGACCAAGCCTCCTCACATAGTTATAAAATAACCTAACTCTTCTCATCTCCCTTCCTTTTCCTGAGGAACCCCATTGCTCTATTGACCACATCAACTCTCACTTCACATCTCCAGTCTAATCTAATTGACTTGTTCCTCCATTCATCTTGTCACTCGCGTTCTTATCACTCGACACCTGACACTTACACATCATCACTTCCCTTCTACCTTATTCCTCTCACCATCTCGTCACTCGCGCCCTATCTTCCTACTTGCTCAACACCTGAAAAACTCAATAAAGATCATCTCATCAAATCATCCACACAACACCTGAATCTCTCTTGCAACCATATGTATTCAACTCATTCACTTTTTATCTCTCATTTGTATTAATTTCATTCCTTTTTAGTTCTTCCTTCCTTTTTGTTATTATCCTGTTTTGTCTTATCTCACCCGTCAAACAAGTGATTGCCCTTAGGTACATTTTTTTTTCTTTTTCTCTGTGTTTGTCTCTACTTTTTCTGATTGAAATATCAACCTTAGTTTCTTTGAAATCTTAAGCCGTGAGCCCTGACAAAGCGCAAGTTGCTAGGATGGATCGTATGTGCTATGAACAACAAAAAAGAGATGCTGTCGGCGGCCCAGGAGGAAGGATGTGATTTTGCATTGGAAGCAACTGTGGCGTCGACGGCGGAGGAGGCTGGCGTCTCAAGGACATATGCTAGCTTGAGGGATTGGAGGTGGAGCATAACAACAAAGCTCCAGTCCAGGTAGTTGGAGTCAGCTCCTTGTGGTTTGAGCTGAACAATACCGGACACCTTGAGATTCATGGCGTCAGAGGTGTCGGAGGGTTGAGCTGTGGAGTCTGCCATAGCAAGGATCATTTCCGTGATGTCGAGGAAGGGTGCACGAGTGTAGAGCAAGTCAAAGTTTGAGCTGTTATCATTGGCAAAAAAATTCATCACATTTGTATTCTGCACCGTTGATGACTTGAAAGTTGTCCATGGTGCGACAATCAAAGCCCTCACAATGGTTGGCATGTTTGATATCGTCCTGACAATGGGTGATTTCAGCTAGCTCAGGTACCTTGGCCTGATGAACCAACTTGGTCCATAGGTTGGCCATTGGTTTGTCGACAGCATTCAGAAATTTTTACGCCTGCACCCCAATAGATACGTGTCAGTCTCTACCTTGCTCAATTGGCAACACAATTGAGCAAGGAACAACATAAGAATAAAAGCCCCTACTTACCTTGAGAGGTTGTAGGGGCTGTTGAGGGCCTGTTGTCTCAATCCAACCCAAGAGACAAAAAACAAAAGTGCCTGGATCAGTCACCAATCTAGGCTGGTTGAAGAAGAATGAGATCAGATAAGTTCCTTGCTCAATTGGCAACCTGTCAGCCACTGAGTACATATCACAGTACCTGACATGTACCACGTAACTGCAAATATTATTAATTATTATTATCTCTAATAATAATTACTATTATTATTATTATTATTATTATTATACATTCATTATTATTGTTACATTACTGGTATTATTATTAAAGTACATTAATTACAACAATTAAGATAAATACTTTAATAATATATTCATTAATAAATAATGTATAATTCTGGTTAAGCTATGTACTCCTGTTATACAAGATACATAACTTGTAGGCCCTTTGCCCTCCTTTCACGTGAAATATCCAGAGTAACAGATGTCACTCTTTCCCCTCTGATTACGCCCACATTCCTTAACATTGGAATATTTCACGCATAAGATATTTACTTTAATATCTTATTAATAAAAGAACTTATTAATATTATAATAATTAATACTTATAAGATGTACCAATAATAAATGACATCATTATAAGTTATTAACTTTATTAATATTAATAACAGATCAATTAATACAAATGTCATGATGTGATCCAATCCCACTAAGGACTACTGATCAAATATGTGTCCCATAACACAGCCTTAGTAGAAATCACATCATAAACATTAACGGATCCTCCCAAAAGGATCTGTCTTGCCCCTGAAGTTCCACAGTACCTCCCAGGTCATGGAAGCGCTCACAGTTCCCCCTTGAGGAGCTCTTACAATATATAAACAGACTGTAAACAGTTGTTTATCCCCCAGAGAATATTTAGAACACCACAGCATAGTACATACCTTAGAGTTATTTACCTTGCTTAGTTCCCCATTCTCCAACAATCCCCCAATTCTGGATAATCTATAGTTTAATACTGTTATTAACTCAAGAATTGGCCACAACCTACCTTCAATAAGGTAGTCACCACGAAACCAAGTTTAGTCTCTCCTTGGATGCCTATTAATACTTTGTATTGATTTGGATGCGCCTAATTAGAGCAATTAGAGCAAGCCTCTCAGACAAGACTTACTGATTGAGGAAGTACCTTTTTACAGGACTTAAACATTACCCAAACCACTTCACACTATCAACCTAACTCAGTTACAACCCTTAACCACGGGTAGTTCCACACCCAGGCTGACACAACCCTTGAGCAAGGAACTTGCACAAAGATCCAAGGATAAATAATGACAGCTCCTACTTACCTTGAGAAGTTCTAGGGGCTGTTGACAGCCTGTTTGCTTGGTTGACACCCAACCAAATCCAAAGCAAGCCTGGAATATTTATGGTTGGGTCCTAGAAGCAAAGGACCTGTTCAGTTCTAGTTTGAATTGAGTATAGTAAAGATACTACTTTACCTGATAAGATTACCTGATGAGATGGTGGGGGTTCTTAAGGTACTTCAGAGAAAACTTCCCATCTGTAGAGATGTTTGCTCATATGTGTGCAAGAAAAAAGCAAGCTCAAACGTATTTTGATCCAATACCATTTGCCAAAAAGGCACTGATGAGTGTAAAAAGGTTATTGATTTGAATGGCATTCAATAAGAGAAGAGAACAAATATCTGTAATGAAGCAGGGCAATCAATAATAAATTGGCTCTGTGAGGATGCCAAATCAAATGCAAGAGTCAGAAAGCTGGAAGTGTATTGTTCTACAAGTCAATGTTGAATTATTCACCTTAGTTGAAGAGTGCAAGTGTTATGGGGCGTAACAGTCCACATAATCCATCATTACTAGATTCAACGTTTTCCAACAAGGCCGGGGCTGCTTCTGGTTCCTCCTCATTGAAAAGTTCATGCCACTGATCCTTGAGGTCGGCTAGAAGATTATGCAGAACAATGCAGGTGATGATCCACTTGACCGTTCCCTTCATCTCACAAGGGTTCCTGATTTGTGATTGAATTTCTCACAAACTGGAAAATTGACCCTTTAGAATGCCAATGGCATGTTCAATCTGTACTCTTGATTGGGCTAGATGGTAATTGAAATCCACATTCTCAGGTATAAGTAAGTCAGAACCTTTGTAGGCTGGAACAGTATGTTGATGTCAGCTTTCTGTACTCTAATCCACTTATTGTGGTGTGTACAGTAAGGACTAAAGAAATAACTTACACTTTAATAGTGTAATATAACAAATAACAATAATAAAAATACTCAAGTGTTATAAAAACACTAAGTACAGCAATATAACAGGTTATTACCCTGCTGCCAAAACTTCTGTTGATTTAGTAATAACTCAGAAGGGCTAACCAGATTTTATACACGGTTCTTCCAATCAGATTAAATGTATTTAATTGATTGGGGGGGTTTTGGTTGAGGAATTTTAAATGTAAGATAGTATATAATAAAGGCCAGTCCTCCTTACTTACAGGAGAAGGTGAGCGCCTTTGTAGCTTATAATAAGTTATCTATGTATATTAAAATTGATGGGGAGGTAATCTTCATGTTAGTGAAGAAAACTCCTTCTTAAATAATAAAATTATTATTATTTCACAAGCTGCTTTGGAAGCAGTGATCAGGGCAAGATCACCAGGGGGAACTGAGCACCCTGTTCGTGATCTGATGTGAAAAATGGTGTCATTCCTATGTGGAATGACCCCATAATTATTTCACAATGAATTGCTTAGTGGGAAATAATTATTTCAGCATTAAATAATTATTTCACTCAGGATTACTTGTGAATAAATTTTCTAGGGACCAAGGCTTGAAAAAGCGCTTGCCCTGAGTGATCCGTAATTTAAAATCACATGTACTTATGTATTTAATAAATCCTACATAAGTTATGTAATTAAATACATATGTAATCTTATAGTATATATTACTATGGGTTATGCTGGGATTTTCCAGGATTTTCAAGGAAGAAACTATACCAATAAATATTTATTTATCCATTTATTGCGTGTTTGAAAATTGATTTGCCAAGGATTTTCTTTAATTAAATTGCCTTGGATTTTTGATAAAAAATAGATAGAATTTTACATAATTTTATTATTATATTTTACGTGTGGTCATGAGTGTGGTTTGAGCACAGAGCCTTATATCCTAACCAGATATTTATAGGCTTGTTCTTAACTGTTACACTATAAACCAATTGTTGAAACGGTTAAGTATAATTTCTGTTATAACCAGAAGATCTAGTAAAATAAAATAAAAAATAAAAATAAAATAAAATAAATAATACTATACTTAAGTATTATTATTTATTCAGCTTGCAGTTTCAAGTGTTACATAATGTATGTAATATCTTGGTGGCTGACAGTTGATCACTTGAATAAGCAGAGTTGACCAGGAGGAATTGGTGTTGGTCAAAGAATTGTTCTGGATTTTGAGCAAGATTCATATTAGAGAAGAAATAAAAATTGTGACAGGATCCTGGGTAGCCTGCAAGGTACAATATGAACTTTTTGTTTATGTCACAAACAAGAGTGACCGAAATAGAGTAACTGTTTGGAAAGCAAACAACACATCAGCTCAGAATTGGTAAAATAGTGGAACCAATGCAAACAATCCAACCGTTTTTTTCAATCCCAATAGTGGTTACCGTCCACTGGAGGCTTTTGACTCAGTGGAACGGTTGTTACACCAACAAAGCCAACACATCCAGGGAAGCCTTCATCTTGCATGACCTGAGATGATTCCATACGTTCTTCTTGAGTTGGTCATGATACCAAGTGTAAGCGCATTTGATAAAGAATAATGATCACCCAACATGTGTAAAGGTTGATTTTTCCATACCCAACTTGGAAGAGATTCTTGAGTCTGAACACAGCGGCACCGTTTCCGTTTGATCCAAGACGGCACATAGCAATAGCGAGTTGGACTGATGGGTCTTGTTGAGAATTCTGAGAGGAGTTGTGAAAGATTGTATTTGACTCAATCAGTTGAAGAAGATTGAGGAAACATGGGAACAACATTTGAAAAAGCTGGAGGAAGCATGATTGCGGAAGTTCTTGAATGATTGAAAGGTCATATCAAGGGGGCGTTGATAAACGCACGCCAACGGCGCACGCCACTGTTTTTTGGCGTGCGGGGCCTACACGCCAAAAAAAATTGGCGTGTAGGGTCTACACGCCAAAATAAATTGGCGTGTGAGACCCACACGCCAAAAATGGGGTGTGGTTCCCACACGCCAATTTTTTTTGGCGTGTGGGCCCCGCACGCCAATTTTTTTGGCGTGCGGGTCCCCCCTCGCTCACGTAATCGAATGGGAGGTCCCATTCGATTACGTGAGCGGGCCGGCTGACGAGGTTATACAACCTCGTCAGCCGGGAGGACTTCCTCCCGGCCGACGAGGTTGTATAACCTCGTCGGCCAGGAGGAAGTCCTCCCGGCCGACGAGGCTATACAACCTCGTCGGCCAGGAGGAAGTCCTCCCGGCCAACGAGGCTATACAACCTCGTCGGCCAGGAGGACTTCCTCCTGGCTGACGAGGTTGTATAACCTCGTCAGCCGGGAGGACTTCCTCCCGGCTGACAAGGTTATACAACCTCGTCAGCCAGGAGGAAGTCCTCCTGGCGGACGAGGCTGTATAACCTCGTCGGCCGGGAGGACTTCCTCCCGGCCGACAAGGTTATACAACCTCGTCGGCCAGGAGGAAGTCCTCCTGGCCGACGAGGTTGTATAGCCTCGTCGGCCGGGAGGACTTCCTCCTGGCCGACGAGGTTGTATAGCCTCGTCGGCCGGGAGGACTTCCTCCTGGCTGACGAGGTTGCATAACCTCGTCAGCCGGGAGGACTTCCTCCTGGCCAACGAGGTTATACAACCTCGTTGGCCGGGAGGAAGTCCTCCTGGCCGACGAGGTTGTATAGCCTCGTCGGCCGGGAGGACTTCCTCCTGGCCGACGAGGTTATACAACCTCGTCGGCCGGGAGGAAGTCCTCCCGGCTGACGAGGTTGTATAACCTCGTCAGCCGGCCCGCTCACGTAATCGAATGGGACCTCCCATTTGATTACGTGAGCGGGATCCTCCCACACGCCAAACAATTGGCGTGTGGGAGCCGCACGCCAATTGTTTGGCGCGCGCTCCCACACGCCAATTGTTTGGTGTGTGGGAGCGCACGCCAAACAATTGGCGTGCGGGGCCCACACGCCAATTTTATTTGGCGTGCGGGGCCCACACGCCAAAGAAAATTGGCGTGTGGGAACCACACGCCATTTTTGGCGTGTGGGTCTCACACGCCAATTTATTTTGGCGTGTAGACCCTACACGCCAATTTTTTTTGGCGTGTAGGCCCCGCACGCCAAAAAAAATTGGCGTGCGGGTTGGCGTTGGTGTGCGCGCTTGGCGTGCGTTCATCAACGCCCATATCAAGGATGGAATTGTGTAGTGGTGCCTCTGGCATTGAGGTATTGTTTCTGGAGTTTTGATCAACAATAAAGGTAGAAATCTTCAAGGCCCAAGTCATTGTTATCTGAGTCAAAAATCAATACTGTTGCAGCAAAGTTGGCCGCTTGAAATTTTTGCTTGTGTTGAGAGGGTGCTTGTTGCATGATTGGTTGAGGTGAGGTGTAGGATATAAGAGAATGAAATCATTAGGTACCTTCTGAAAATCTAGACCTAGCTACAAAACAACAATAGAAAATGAAAATCTTCCATTAGGAGATATGAAGGTACAAGCAAGCCTGAAAGAGAATAGAAATATCAATAAGAAGTTGCAAGAGAACACAAAATCTAGAAGGGAACTGGGAAAAAATTTGGAGAGTGACAATACCTCCACTTGAGTTATAGATGTACTCCTCCTGTCAGCCACCAATATATTACATGTAGTATGTAACATGTAATACTTGAAACTGCAAGCTTGAATAATTATAATTATAATTATTCTTTATTTTTATTATTATTATTAATTATACTTTGTTGTAACTTAACATTCTGGACATAAACAGAAATTAGACTTAAAATCTTATCAAATTGTGTAATAGTCTAACAGTTAGGAAAATACTTAGAAATATCTGACTTGAGCATAAGGATCTAAGTCCAAGCCACCTCATTACCATATTCAGCAAGTGATTAAAAGTTATGCTTATTTTTAATAAAATACAAAAGAAATTTGATTAAAGAAAATCCTTGGAAAATCAATTTTCAAACACGCAATAAATGGATAAAGAACCATTTATTGGTATAGCTTTTTCCATGGAAATCCTGGAAAATCCCAGCTTAACCTAGATTAGTACATACTATAAGATTACATATATATTCATATATATTTAAGTAAATAGTTTATGTATTATGTATTATATGATTAGTACATGTGATTTCAAGCCAATTTTCCTTCAGGGCAAGCGCTTTTTCAAGCTCTGGTCCCTAGATAATTTATTCACATGTATTTCTTAGTGAAATAAAATAATACACTGCTGAAATACATATTCCACTAAAATAGATAATGTGAAATACTTATGGGATCATGTTAATTAAAAATGACATCATATTTCACATCTGATCAAGAACAGGGTGACCACTTCCCCCTGGTGATCTTGCTCTGATCACTGCTCCCAACAAGCATGTGAACAAATAATTGTTTTAATATTTAAGGAGAGGTTTTCTTCACTAAATTCAAGACAACCTCCCCCATCAATTTTAACCCCCAAATAGATAAATTGTCATAAGCTACCAAGGCGCTCACCTTCTCCTGTAAGTAAGGAGGACTGACCTTTCTTCTTATAACTATCTTATATAGTTAAATTTCCTCAAAAATCCCCCCAATTAAATCAATATTACTTAATTTCATTGGAAGAACCATGACTCATTCTGGTTAACCCTTCTGTTCTCCCCATAAGAATTTTGGTAGCAGGCATAGAACCTGTTTTATTTTGTTACTTAAGTTTTATTAAACTCTAGTAAATTATTCTTTAAAGACTTATATTGCTTATAAACACTTTTAAAAGGGTATCTTCCTTATTTATTCCTTTCTGCACACAACATATTCAGTGGAATAGAGTGTAGTCAGTTGACAGACAACATGTGGGACAAAAGGTGAACATGAATGTTCATCTGGAGGGAATAATATGAGCGACAGGTGGGAGATACAGGACTCGGAGAGAGAAGAAAAGAGAGAACTGTGGAATTCCAACAGAAACCTTGTCTAATTACAAAGAACTGACAAGCTCATTGAATCATGGGAAAACAATGAGAGCTGAAAGGTTTTCCCAGGATACCTGCTGGGCAATTTATTGAAAGGAGAGGTAGAGAAGCACCCAAAATTCAAGTATTCCCATGGAGAGGAACATTAAATGTGCATAAAGAAAACTGGTGATACATCATGGTAGCAAACTAAAGGGAAGTGCAAAAGCATAGCTAAAAAAAGCTAACACTACACTACAATAGAACTAATTTTATGGTAGCAGGCCCACTGTGTTTATTATGTACCTTTTCATGTTATCTAGAACTCAAATGAAGTTGATTTGAACTGAATATACAATTTATCTACATGTTGATAAAGCTGAGCTGGAAAATATATTTTGGTAAGTGGACTATTTATAGGTAAATTATATGTACACACTTGAGTTGGTGAGAGAAAAAAATCCATAAACTCACAGACTATACATATAAAGTGTGGGAAATATGTAAACAAAAACTGTCATGGGAAACTGACATAACACATGATACCTACATTACCCTTGTATCCAGGATTATCTTACAACTTTATGTACTGGGAAAGATGAGTAATGAAACCTAAAACCATATTTATATCATTTGTTATTTTTAAGTGTGATTTTGCCGGTGGCATTTTAAACTATGAATCTACAATATCAGACTACATACAAAGTAGTAGCAACAAGAGGGTTCATATCATGTACAAAAGTATACAATAATGGAATGAAGAAATATGTAAATAATGTGATTATGTAATGTCTAAAGTGACCTAACACAACAGCTATAGCCCCAGAACTTGGGGCAGTGAAGAATACCAATCTAAAGTACTTAATTACAGGTGTCTATTACCGCTCTCTGCGGTGATTGGCAATTTCCTCCGATGTCAGAGCACGAACGAACGCAGGATTCCACACAGGCGTATGATGGATTCGCTGGACATGTTTTCGTATATCCTGATTGTGCTTAAAGAGAGTTTCGCAGCGTGGACTGCCTTGTGCCGGAGGGTGGACTCCATGATAGTTGCATGCATCTTTTATCCATCAAAGTATGTAATCAGCATCCACCCATATTGACCGAGAGATTTTTTCCCGAAGTTATCCAAAGTAAAGAAAATATGTTGAAACACTTACATCGCCGGTCTGGGTTGTGCGATTTCCAATGCCTTATTGCATTGTCGAGTCTGAATTTGTAAAAAACTTTTTTGCAGCCGGAGGCTGCGCACCTTATGACCCCGTTATTGACCATGAAGCGTGTATGTCCATTGTCATCAATTATTGGAATCGGAGGCGAAGCTGCATCGCTATGAAAGGAAGACGGACGTAAGGTTTTGATTCATGGAACAGCTTCGTACACAGACAAAAAAAACTTACCTTGTAAGTTCCAGAGCGCGAGTAATTTGAGAAAGATGGATAATTATACGGTCCAAATTGGCCTGGGGACGAAGAGTAGCCAAAGTTTGTCCATTATTCCCATTACTTGTTGATACATGCAAAGAATTAGCAGAAAGGGAATAAATGAGCTTCAGCTGGAATTCAATGTCATTTCCATAAAGGGAGAAGTGAGTGCTCACGCGTTCTCAACAAGCCCAGCTAGTTTAAGCAATGGGTTGAAATCAAGAAAACCAAAGGAAAAAATTTGATTCAGTAATACATGCATGGTATTTTCTGATCCAAACTTGAATGTACGCGAACAGACATACCGTTACTAAAGTCAGATGCTTGACGATTTGCGGCTGGTGGCCACGGCATGTGACTAATTTGAATTCATCGACCAAGGCAAGCATATTTCGCTTTAGTTTTAAAATGGTGAGGTAAACGCTAGAGGAGGTATGAATCAAATCACCTGCTATTGAGAGTCGTGTCTCTACTTGATGAATGATGTCAAGATCATGGTCATACAGAGGAATAAGTTTGAGCTATTCATTCGTGCAATTAACCAGGTGAGTTCAACGCTTACGAGTGTCCGTGATTGATAGCTGTGATACAGTGAGAATGGAGGTTGCTCGTCACATCAACAACAATTTCTTCACAAATCATCCGTTCCTTCAAGAAAAGCTTACCATCGATTGGGGTTTGGGGTTCCAGAGCCGAGCTTTGGTCTATTGTTTCCCTGTTTAGGAAAGAGAGAAAGCAGTTATATTTGGTTTGGTGTGAATCCTCACGAAAAGAATGAAGATTATCTTACGTCGATATCGGAAGCCCTAGAGCATGGTTGAGCTCAACAGGATCAATTCTTGGGGGCTCGTAATACGGCCGGAGACCAAAAAGAGCCAAATCGTCGACATTATTCCCATTACTTGTTGATCCATGCAAAGAAACAGCAGAATGGAATCAAATGAGCATCTTATAGAAATTTATATCCTCTGTATAAGTACAGAAGTAATCACATGTTTCCATAGAGTTCTACGAGCTCAAAAATTTGGTTGAAATTCAGAAAAGTTGATCCAGTAATGTATGAGTAAGATTGAACTCCAAGTCAAGTATGCTGAAACAAACATACCGTTGCTGAAATAGGGTCTTTGTGGAACGTGTGAAGAAGCTAATTGCCACTGGGTGTGGCTAGTTTGACTTCATTTGAGGTAAAAGTAATTGGCATCAGTTTGAAAATCATGAGGCGAACGCTGGAGGAGGTATGAATCAACTCACGCGTCATTGAAAGTTGTTTCCCTATTTGATCATCGTTGCAACGGATAATTCAAACACAGGGGACTAAGTTCAAGTTACCAATTCGCGCAATCATCAATGTGAGTTCAGCACTCACCATTCCCCGTGATTGATAGGATAATCGTTTCCCATGGGCCCGACATAGAGCTGGGGATCGAGATCAGCCAAAGGGTCGATACTGCTCCCAATACTGTATAATACGTGCAACGAAACAGCGGAATGTGAATGAATGAGCTTTTCTGGACAGTGGATGTCACTCCTGCGAGAGATCAAGTACTCACATTTTTTCAAAAAAATCTTCTAGTTCGAGCAGTGCGTTTAAATTCAGAAAAGTTAATGTGATTAAGTCACATATGAGTAAAGTCATCAACTCCAAATTAATTATGCTCAAACAAGCATACCGCTACTGAAGTCAGGTACCTGTGGAAGGTCCACAGGAGGTAATGGCAACTGCGTATTACTAGTTCGAATAATATGGACATCAAAGTAATGGCAGTCAGTTTGGAAATCGCAAGGTAAATTCTAGAAAAGGCCCGAATCAACTCACAATCCATTGAAAGTAGGGTCCCTGTTTGATAATCGATGTAAAGAATCATTGAAATACAGGTGAATAAGTTCAGGTGACCGATTCGCGCAATTAAAAAATAGAGCTCAACACCCACGGCTGTCCTTGATTAATAGCTGCGATAGATTTAAGTTAAGGGTTTGGATTTATCAATTATTCACAGCTTCCCAATGATTCATTTAATCTTTCTAAGCTTACCGCCCTGGCCAAATTGGACCCACGGCTGTCCTTGATTGATAGCTGCGATAGATTCAAGTTAATTTTGGATTTATCAATTAATCACAGCCTCCCAATGATTCATTGAATCTTTCCAAGCTTACCGCCCTGGTCAAATTGCATTGGACTATAGGTATTGAATGGTATAGTTGGTGGGGGCACGTAATTATCATCCGGGGTGAAAGGACTTGAGCCGCTGGTTTTTTTTTCATTGATTTGTTATTATTTAATGTCAAGAAGGGAGCAAAAAACAACGTTCAGTTAATTACAGTTGTGGTATGCGGCAGCTCCCTGGCAATAGCCTAGATGAAGAAATTCTTTACTCACGAAGCCATTGGTGATGCTCCTTCCATCATACTGTCTGCGGGCCGGGGTATGTTGATCGTGTATGAAGGGCTGAAGAGTGGAGAGGTATCATTGAGCCTGGTTTCTTTCCAAGCTATAACGGAAAGAAGAACCAACGAAGAGTTTGGCGCCTCCTGAGGTGCGATATGGTTGAAATATTGGGAGTTGGTATATGTCGTGTATCCTGATGCCATTATATACTGTTGATAGATCCATCAAAAATTGATTCGGAATGAGATTAGCTCAAGCTGGAATGGGTAGGCAGACGGAGAAAATACGAGCTCTGAGAAAGGAGCAGACATGTGGTAAAAGTAGTTATCAAAAGAGGTGGAAGGGTGTTGCAATGAGGATAGAAACTAAAACTGCGAGTAAGTCTTGCTGAAAGGGCGTATGACTTTTTGTAAATCTGATGTGGGTTGTAAGGCCCTTGCATCAAGGCACGCCTGTGGAAGCTGCGAAAAAAACATATAAAAGACAAAGCCTTTTGAAGAATGCCGGCTCTAGGAGCATGGACAATATGCCGAGATTTCCCTCCAGTTTCCAAACCATACTGCGGTGCCAGGGCTGCACTTGATATTGCCGTGCTCTCAGTGAAATAGATATAAGCGCAAGATATGGTTGCCTGCTCAAAAATCAAAATCGTCTGATGAAATCAAGTCGAAACTGATCACTTCAATCTGCGAAAACGCATGGCTAAATAAGAGTGCCTGGACCGATAGAGATGATTTGGTATGGTGGATGTAGATGCAGAACGATGATGGGAGAGCTTTGAATCATTGGATGTGATTCAATTTGAAGTAATACTCTATCTTTTGTTGGGTGTTTCTTTTTTTGGATAAGATAATCTACGTGTAAGCTGATAAAGAAGATCTTACCTAAGAACCGTTACTGAGTCTTGGGAAGAAGGTTGGGATGGGCTAGGTGAGATGGACGAGAAGAATTCGACGTTCTGGAAGGATTGGATGAGGGGTGGTAAAAATTGTTTGCAGAGACTGTAGCAACATTTAAGCACTCCAGAAATCGTTACAAACACTCAAACTGAGAAAACTGATGAAAGGGAAGTCTAAATCCTGGATTTTCCGCTAAGGAGGCGCACACAATAGTAAAGCGTTAAATAAGAGTAGGTTGTCATGAGTACTCTTGCCCCTTGGCCTCAACATCTAACCACGAAGGAGCTTTTATCAGGACATTCATGGAACAATAGTTCCAGCCTCGTAAACTCCTACTTGTACAGCTGTCGCTGAGGATTCCACTTCCACTCATATCACCCCATATTGAAATTATACTCAGTCATTTTAATTGACTGATTGACTCGGTGTCTTTTTTTTGTCCAAGGGTAGAAAAGAAACATGCATGGCTTCTAAGGGGCCAACGGATTTCTCCGGCCCAATGTATCAGATACTGAGAGGTGGGAAAAAACAACGAATAGGTGTCCACTACGAGTCGAGTAGGCTACATGGTCTCTTCAGCTGTTGTACTGAAGATAGAGAGCTAAAAGAGAAACTTGGTCCACATCCGGCGAGGTGATTCATCTATCTAATGAAGATGTGTCATGTGCTCAATCAAAGCTACAGATAAATCATATCCACCCAAGCCAGCTAAGATTCAAGCTCCCTGAATCAACAGGTAGGGGCAGATGGGCCTTCCTTGGACTTATACTTTCGCACTTATACTTGTAAGTGTATCTATCTTAGGAGTAGTCAGAGTGTTTCGCGTGTCTCAATCTGCTCATCCGTTAACCGCCTCATCTGCCTGTGGCCAATGTGATTGCTTTGTGTTTTGAGCTTGACGAATCTGTGTCCCTACACAATTATCATTTACATGGTTCAATTGCTGTTGTCTCAGCTCTTCAAGTTTTCCTTGATCGCGTTGATATCGAACTGGTATTGCATCGGCCCGAGTTGAGGTTGGTATAGGATAGACCCAGGAAGTCAAAAGAGTGACGCAGTACAAGTTAGTTCGGTGCAAACCACTAGGTGAAGCCCATCACCCGCTTCACCGGATCGCAAAGTCGCAGTTCTGAGTGACTTGCAACTAGCCATGACTCCTCCCGAAGAGGATACATGGCAAGCCCCTTCATTTGGGCAGACGGAAAGCACTCACACAGGCGGTACATACGCGTTGTGTTGATTTTGTTTTTTGACAAATTACTTCGGAGACACTTCAGTTTGGCAAACAAATGGTCTTCAGATCTCATTATGAACCACATTATCTGGTCCACCTTGGACGTGGCTTGTTATAGGTCTCCGTTCTTTTGAGTATTGAATGTTTTGTTTGGCCTTGCCAGCAATCTTTTACCTCTTGTTGGATCTGTTTAGCTCATGTGAGCGCGTTACAATACTACGCTTGCATTGAGTCGGCAAAGAGGATTGAGGGAGAACATTTGGACACCTGCAGCGAAAGCCCGGATGAGTGTTTTCTCTCTCTTTTAACTTGCCAGACTTAGCACGACGAACTTCTCTTCAGCTTGTCATGATGTCTTGGCGGAGCGCATAACTAAACAGCACAAGAAACACATCATGGACCAAGTCCACGTTGAGACCTCGCACCGCTCGCCGACCTGCAGGCAATTACCATAAGGGGTTGGCCGTTTTTGCAGACGGTTGGGAAGTTCAGCAGCAGAATCTTATTGACATAGCGCTATTGAATTGAAAACGGCCAACTAGTGATTGGAACCGACCATGTAATCAAACATGTATAATCGTCCACAATCAACTTCTACGCACTTCAAGGCCTCAGGCCTAATCAGACCATGGCTCTGATAGCGTAAGCTGTGCTTGCTGAGTTTGGATGTGGCGGAGGATATGCCCTACAGTGCCCTACGGAACGGTCATTGAACGGTATGGTCAGTGCCGCGAGAGTGGCACCGGAACCAGACGTTGACTGAGTGCTTGTTTATTGATGTGATTTCTACGGGTAAATACAGGTGAATACCTCCCCTCGGGTCGGCATGGAAGTTGGAATATGTCTTCGCAATACAGCCCTGAGCTCAAGCTTGGGGAAACGGTCACGAAGCTCTATGGGGGAACGGCAGCGGGGGTTGATCGGTGTGGCGGATGACCCTTCAGTCGGGGATGAGCTTCGACAAGCCTCGTGACCCGGTCGAGGGGACGGGGGCAGGAAGAAGAGGCCGGATCACAAGGTCACTGATTTGCTGCTCTAATGTTTTGATCATTCAACAAAGTGTTGGATTCAATTAGTCTTTGGGGTACTAATGCTGCTATCAGGAGGAATCTTGATGTTTGTCAAACATGATTCGTACCATAAATTTGCAAATCCAAAAACCTAGCATACTTCTTTCTTAGTGAAGGATTGGAAGTTTTTGCAGGGATATTGCGGATTAACTGGCAGGTGTGGCGTTACTTCTCCTACTTGATATAAACATTGGACAATGGTTGGAGTCAAGGAGACACCGTGTGGCAACGCAAGACAGTTGGGATGAGTAACCAGTTATCAATTCAGACCACTTTGGTGCAGAATTCGGTGTTTGTTGGTGCAGATCCCTTCAGACTTGATAGCCCAGAACCAGATCATCCCCTATCTTCTGCTGTGCTCGCCACATCGGCTGTAGGCTTTGCACCAGCGCAGATTTTATTGGCTACACGCTCCAGCGTCTGAAATTTGTGTGCCTCCTGTCTCAAGTCCGCGTTCAACCTGATTTCTTGCTTTGATTTGTACAGCTACGGCTTCAGGTTTCTGCTTGCTGGAGAGATTTTGTTCTCACAGTTTATTATCAACACCAAATATGATCCTCATCGACCGATGCTCGTCGAATCTATCAAATGAATTGGCATACGTTAGCTTTCCCTGGTTTGGCCTTGAAGCCGGGCTGGTTGTCTAATCTTTGTTGCGCTGAATTGGGAAGATAATTCGATCATCAATTCTTTCGTAGATACTTCCTCTCTTTAGATGCTCGGGCTTATTGGGTGTTCCCTCTGATCACTGCTGTACTTTTCCGAATACAGTCTAGCGTGTTCCACAACTCTTGGGCAGGAGTAGATGTGTGTGCTCTTTTCAAGGCTTCTTTGAGAGAGGCAGGAGAAGGAAGTCTGAACCAAAAAAAAAAAATCCCTCTCCGCGGCACCTCTTTGAAAATTGTTAGTCCTACAATGCGCAATCAGGATTTACCATCTCATTATCAATTGAAGCGGTCTCCTTCGACCCGCCTTGAGGATCCCTCGCTTTACACCACGCCGCTAAGAAGTCTGAAGAAACGAGCTCCCCGCAAGCTTGTTGTGATAATCGGTTTGATAGCTTCGACCGCGGCACTTTTACGTTTCCCTCCTAGCACGGTTCTTTATACTTGGACTGCTCAAAATGCCCAATCAAATAAGCATCCTCACTTGGCTTGGTCCTCAGTCATGGTTCATGTCAAGGATGGGTCTCGCGAGTGGAAAAGCAAGCTGCATGAGATGCCAAGCCCAAGCTTTAATTATCAACCGAAAAGCGCCTATGAGTTTGACGAGGCCCTGGAAGATAGGAAGCTGTCCCAAGATACATCACCGTCTCGCGCTGCTCAGGTTGTTGATCTTACCGATACAGACCCAGTGGAAGCTCAAAGTCCTGGTGAGTAGTTCGACAAACAGCTTCACATCTATGAATTGATGATATTTTCTTCGCAAAGCACCGGGTTACTAATTCAATCCCTCAAAACTACAGAACCAAAAGAACCGTTACCGATTTTCGATAGACTGCTAGTGAAAGAAGCGCCTATCAAGCCATATAATCCAGCCCCGAGAATGCGAGTTCAACCCAACTTGAGATATGAAGATGTTAGACCGAGTGTGCATCATCTGACGAGGGAGTTAGAAAGCACTAAATTTTTGACATTCTTGCCGCACTCCGGATTTCACAATCAAAGGATCGGAATAAACAATGCGTTCAAGTTAGCAAAACTATTGAATCGCACGCTGATCTTGCCACCCTTCAGACTTGGAAATCCTGTACCCTGGAGAAACTCCACATTGCTTAGCCAAGCTCTAGAACGGCAGGAGATGAAATACGAACGATTGTCAGAATGTGGAACCCTCCTCTCTAAGAGTCGCCGAGGTCATTTGGATCAAGACAAATCGATTATCCGGGAAGAATGCAAGCATGACTCAGATTGGACCTCTGTGCAAGTTGACTACGTGCTTAATGTCAAGGAAATCCATAAAGAACTACCGATCATTGACCGGACTGACTTTCACGAAGCTTGGTTATGGAATACCTTGAACCTTTATCCGGGAGAATGGCTGGAGGTGAAAGATGAGTCTCGATATAGCTATCAAATCTACGAGTCCGCGACAGACGCCGCTGTAGCTGGATCGAAGTACGGATGGAGATTGAACATCGACGACTTGGTTGGCTTCAGTGATACGAGGCTGTTGAGCTTTGGTTCCCTGTTTGGTAGCGAACGGGTTATACTCAGCAGTCCAAAGATGGAAAACTTCAATCAAAAGATCGAGGACAACCAATTGTTAAATCTGCCCTTGCTTGAAAATATTTCTGATCAAATTGGTGACCGTCTGGGAGGAAGAGGAAAATACATTGGCTTACACCTCAGAGTAGCAGATGGGTTTTTCAAAGTGAGTCCTCTTTCTTACCGCCCAGGTTGACCGCTGTAGTCTTTATTCAACCCAGCTCCCCTGATTTCTCTCCCACTGTGAACTTCAGGTTCAGGCTCCACAGGTAATACAAGCAACTTTCGAAAAAATTTGCAAGGGAATTTTGAAACTAGACCAACAAACAGTAGACGATCTGATTGCCCAATATGAATCAAAGAAGCGGCTTCAAGCTGGCTACGTGGAAGACGGCCGAGAGCATCCCCAGTCCGACTCCAACCTTAAAACTCTCGACGATAATATTCAAACCGTTTCCAGCGGTCTCAAGCTTCCTATGTACAACAACATGGATTCTAATTACAACTCCAAGCAGACGGACGAAGCGACTTTGAGAAGAGTTAAAAGGGACTTTTCGGATCTGACGAGAAATGGCAGACGGGCAAGCACTGCGAATACGCCCGATCGCCGAGCCAAACCAAGTTTCAAATGCAATGGGAAGTTGCATGATGAGGCGGATGGACAACTAGACAGGCTAAACGTACCGATCTATATTTCAACAGACCTCCCTGCAGAATCGATTAAGACCAAGGAAGTCTTTGGTATAATTTTTGATAACTTTCCGTGTGTGTTTTCGTCCAAAGATCTCAAGGCTCCCAAACCGGGACATACAAAAAGGCCAAGAAAATCAATCGTCCGAGGACTTGCTGGTCTAGGGCATTCAAAACCCAAAGAATCGGCCAAAACTCGAACGAAAAATGTCGCTCAACAGGTTACTCCTGGGGAGCTGGGAAAAGAGTCTTCATTATATCACGATAGCCAGGATAAGCTAGACCATGATGGCGAGGAGGGAGATTTATATGAGTTATCCCGCTTGAAGAGTAACCTCGACGGTTTGAATCTCGACAGATTCTTGTTTCCAGTCTTGGAATCGATGATCGTTTCTAAAGTGAGTACTCCGCTGATCACCGACAAGTACCCGAAAACCCCTGACACCTCTTCAACATACTGCTAGGGATCACACATTATTGGTACCCCAAGGAGCACTTTCAGCGCTTATGTTGAAAACGTCTTGTATCCCGCCTATCAGCGTTCCGGCAAGTCCTCAAGCCCAGAAGTCAAACCCGACCTTAAACATGCAAACCCCTCTCCTTGATGTCGTCCCATCCGTTGCTTAGATCTATTCTTCATGTACGCGTTTTTGTTTCTTGAGATATGGCTCGGAGAAAAAAACTACTTGTAAAACTACTTGCAAACAGCCATTTTTTTCCCTAATCCATTGACTGACAACACAAACAGACACAGTGGATGCACTCATCATCAATGAGGGTGGTTTTCCTGACCTTCTTACCAGCTGTTTACAATGGCTCTGTATACCTCTGTCTGAGAAAATGCCTTGGGCCCCTTTCGTAACTCTCTGGGATTTCTTAACTAAGTTTACCGGCCATTTTGGCGCAGTGCTCAAGAAACTGGATGACTGCAATTGTAAGTTTTTAAGATCAATCAGTTTATTGCACCAACAACAAGGTTGCTAATAGTACTAAAGAGTCCTGAAAACTATACAGACAAAATATGAAATCAATTAGAAAACATCACCAGATAGTAATTAGATAAAAGAATGTAATTGAATAGTAATACCTTGTGACCATCTGGACCTGAATATAGACATTTGAATAACTTGGTAAGAAGATCCAGAATTGGGGTATTTTTTGGGAGAAAGGGAAATGGCAAGGTATGAGTAATGAATATTTAGTGTGCTGGTGTCCTCATATTCCCTCAGGGATAAACAGTCCTTCAGATTCTATTCATAAATGACAGCATATGGTATTGGGGCAATGTGAACACTTTTACCAGGAAGTTACTGTTACTGCAAGAAAAGCTGTATCAACTGCTAGCAGTTGACATGCAGAATGCTCCAACTAAGCTACAATTTTACATCCACCCATTTGTGAATTATCAAACTAAATAATTCATTGTAGAAGTTTTTATAAGAAATAAAAGAACAAAAAATTTAAGAAAGAAAAACATGTACCTAAAGGCAAATAACACAATAAATAACGGCAGAAGAAAAAGATGATAAAGAGGAGGACACAAGAAGGAAAGAACTACAAAAGACAAATATTAATCAATAATGTTTTCAGGAAAGAAGTTGACAATAATAGATAATTGTAAGATGAAGAGATCATATAATTGCAAACACTTGAGAAAAACCAGTAGTAGTAACAACTGAGCAAAAAGAGAGAAACAGTTTTTAATAAGAAGCAATAAAAGATGAAAAAATTCATTTGAGCTTTTACCTGATAGAGTTGTTGGAAGTAAAATTTGGACAGACAAAGAATTGATTGAATTGATGAAGCAGAAACTATATATATCTTTTCATTGGGAGTCAAAATTTTAATGAGTAACACGATGGAAAAAATAGGAAAAGAAACGTGGAAAAAATCAATCTAAAATCTACCTCCAGATCTCCCCCTGACCATGTATTCTAGACTGAAAAAATTCTTTGCTTGACTGATCTGATGATATTGAGCTGAGAATGAGAATGTATGAAATGAGTGATCAATCCAATGCACGAGTTGATGATTCGCGTTTACCTGTATTTGAGTCGTGTACGGCGATTTGTCCTTGTGGTTGTTCTTGAGGATGAGGACCGTTGCTCTTGATGATACGACTTGATTCAAATACTGTAATCGACGAATGTTCTAGAATCTTGAAACAACCACTGCACTTGCACGCGCCATCAAATGACATGTAGGTGACATTTCATCCAACACTCCCCCTAAATGTCACCTCCATGCACCATTTCTAGCTGACAAACAGCCACCTCAATCTTTTTTGGACCCAGAGCCTTAGTGAGTATGTCTGCTGCCATTTCGGTGGTGGCAACCTGTTGGACCATGAGTTGTTTTTTCTTGACTTGATCACGCACATATTGATAACGAACCTCAATATGTTTTGAATTTGGATTGAGCTGAACTTCTTGGCTAATGCGATTCGCTCCAGAATTGTCGTTGTAAATCACCGGATGATTTATCTTGATGCCCATCTCTAAAATCAGATTTGACAACCATCGAATTTGTTTAGCGCACACGTTGATGGAAATGTATTCGGCTTCGGTATTTGATTGAGCCACCACTGGTTGTTTCTTTGTTAACCAGCAGACTGGATTCCCAAGAAATTGGATGAAATCACCCGAGATAGATTTCCAAGATGGTACACTGTTTGCGTAATCAGCATCTGCCCAGCCGACTAAGTGAGCATATCCTGTTGATGATGGCTTTGTTTTCCGGATGTGCAATCCCAGCGTAGGGGTGCCCTTGAGATATCGCAACAGATGTTTAACTAAAAACCAGTGTGTACAGGTTGGTTTTGATGCGAATCAAGCCAGTTGATTGACTGTGAACTGTATGTCAGGTCTGGAATGTAAAGCAAGATGATTTAGACTGCCTACTGCACGCTGCATAGCATTTACATCAACAGGATGATCTTCTTTGTTCAGGAGTTCATGTATGTTCGGTGGAGCCGGAGTCTTCACTGCTTTTGCATGTTTCATACCAAAATCTTCAATGAGTTGCGTCGTGACATTGGCGTGATGCAAGATTAATTCACTATTCTTCAACCATTTCAACGTGTATCCTAAATGTTGCGTAGGTTTATGCGTGATCTTCAGTTTGTACGTTTTTTGAAGGTTTTGAAGAAATTCATTGACGAGCTCATTGGTCTCGCCAAAAAGAAGTCCGTCATCTACATGCATGTGTAAGAAGACGGTCTTTGAGGTATTTGAAAATATGGCATCATCAGCATTCAATGGATACATGCCAATATTATCAAGAGTTTTTACCAAATGAGCCTTCCAGCATTGCGGAGCCTTTTTGGTTCCATACAGAGATTTATTGAGTTTCCAAACCCAATTCTCTTTGCCGGGCTCTTCAAAACCTTTGACCTGTCAAACATACACTGGGGCATCAATTTGACCGTAAAGAAACGCGGTTTTGACGTCAAATTGACAGATCTTCATGCTTTTATTGATGGCTAACGAAAGTAAGATTTTGAGAGATTCGTTTCGTCCAACCGATGCATACGTTTCCCAGTAGTGCTTCTGGTATTCTTGATGATTTCCAAACGTTACCCAGCGAGCCTTGTGTTTATACACTTCGTTGTACTCATTTCTCTTCCGCGACAACAGCCACATTCCTCCGATGATCTTCTCATTTGGCGGAGGTGGTATGTCAGCCTCAGTGATGCCAAAGACTGGAATCTTTCTAGCTACACTGGGTGCAAGCAAAAAAACAGGTGGTAACACAAGGGTATGTGTCAAGGGGAAATGGGTAATGGTTGATTTAAAAGAAAAGGTTTTAACAAAAACAATAAAGTTTTTATTAAGGGAGGGGCCTGAGTTACAGGGGTGGTTTATTGTGCCCTCCAAGGTTCTGGTCTTTTTGCTAAAAGAGTATGCCCAGACAGTAGTATACTACTGAAGTATATAAGGAAATAACACTCACTAGTTTATTTCCAGGAAAGATAACTTCAGGAGGAGTATGACTGGTCTTGAGGCGCTCAAATAACTGGGTAACAGGTTGGTGATGAGTGCTGATAAAGGTGAAAGGTTGTTGGATGAACTTCAAGTATAAAACAAGCAAAAACTGGACTATATAACAGGCTATAAGACTGGTTGATATGGTTGGTAAAAGCTGGTAAATGTAAGTGAAGATGGGGATATCATTTCGTGGGAATGAAGGGCTGTTTGTATATCCATTCTGGGCTCTTGGGGGCGAAGCAGAAGCTCTGTTTTTCCTGGTCTAGTCTTCTATTAAGCCCTAGTTACCTGTATAACTGGTTTGGTTACGGTAGGGCTTAGTTACATGTTTCAAAAGGCCCAAAGTGGTTTAATGTTCCCAGCAAGGTGAGGACTTTCGTGTCTTCCTTCCTTTTGGACCAGTAGTCTATTTACAACCAACCAATTGGGCTATCTTGGCCTTAGTAGGAAAAGTATTGCCGCGGCGTTGGTTGTGGCTTCTATTACAGGTGCAAGGTACATGTAACTATGGAAATGATGATGTAAACCTTATTTATGCATCATACCCGAACTCTATTAACCTTAATTACATAGTCTACTAGCATATATTTAAGGTTATGTAGATCTTTAAGTCATATGAAAACTTGACGGCCTTGTAAAGGGATATGAAGAAGTAATAATTACGGGGTACTTTTGCTGAGCTACCCTAGGTTAATTTACATGTAGATTCAGAATATGAAATAATATTCTAAGTTTTCTTTATACTCTAGAAGTTATATCTAGATTCTGTGTTATATGTTTTGTTTTAATAATTTCTTTTGAAACACAAGACGTAAGGTGTGTGTTCTTTTGAGACCAAGAATAGAAGTTGTATATTGGTATAATTTGCTATGGTCAGGATGTCTCTGAATTAGTAGCAGGCTGACATGGTACCAGACTACCCGTCGAGTGATACTTAAGTGATGCAAATTCCTTCCCCATAGCTTCTTCCCAGATGGGTCTTTTGACGTCATCAGACAACGCCTTGTCCACAGCTACTTCATCAACCAGGGCTATGAAATGAGCCCTCTCATCATCATTGTCTTCGTCGTTGAGTTCTTCTTCATCATCAATATGCTGTGATTGTCTTGAGCTAGGCAGAATATTGTCTTTCGAGATTGAACTGCTGATGTCGTTCGGAGCCTTGTCACTTGGTCCCTTGGCTACATAATCCCAGTTGGGCTTCCGAGATCTAGCTGGAACATTTATTAAATTTTTTAATGACAGATTTCCGGCAGGTTGACTGGAACGAGCGATTGGACGAAGCAATGTGTACGAGGATGACTGAGTCTGAGAACTTGGTTCTTGAAATTGAGTTGCTGGTCTGGGAAAGGCACCCGGGGCTTGTGGTGTATCCAGTTGAGGAACAGCTGGCTGATTTGATTCGCTGACTGGTCGATGGAGCGGTGTAGTTGGATTGAGGCGTTGTGGAATAGAAATTACTGGTTGCTGATTACTTTCTACAGTGAGCTTTGACTGATGTGATGAATACGCCGGCAATTCCACCCATTCGGAGGTGTTATAGGAATCAACAACTGAAGTCGGAAGATCGCTAGCCGACTTCTTTACAGAAAACAAATCTGCGGTGTGTGCGGGTGAGACTTGAGTGTAATCACGACTGAGTATTATTCGACCACTGGATTGATCCAGAAACCGCATAGCATCCGATAGCGGCTCAAAACCCAAGCATGTCATTTTTTCGCCTGCAGGTTTGATTTTTGAATCTTGCTTGCGATGAACGAAAGTGAGTGCGCCAAAAGGAATCAGATTTAGCAGGTTTCGCTGTGGTTCAATTGTCGCTTGTGCCTTCAATAATTTTTCAGAAGGAGAGAGCCAATTTAACGCTTTATGCGGCGAGTTATTTATGAGCACAGTAGCGTATAATGCAGCTTCATGCCAATAGCATAGAGGTACATTAGATTGTGCAAGCAGACATCAAATTTTTACCAGTAACGTCTGATTGAACCGTTCAGCGATTCCGTTTGTCTGTGGAGAGTATGGTGCTCCACGCTCGAGAGACATGCCCAGAGATTGAACTTTTGAGAGAAACGACGATGAACTAAACTCGGTTCCGTGATCGCTGTGAAGATAAGCCGGATACCAATTTAATTTGTTTCTGACTTCTTCCAAAAAACTCAACAACTTATTTTCAACCTCGGATTTAGACTTGACAACATATATCCGCACGTATCTGCTCCAGTCATCAACGATTCCAAGAATGTATCTGTGATGAAACTTGGATGGTGAGTTGATTTCCATAGTGTCGAAATGTATTTTCTGGAAAGGCAAGGTGGCAGATGGAATGTGATTAAAATGGGGAGAATTTTTCAATTTGACAGAGCGACATACATCACAAAGTTTATGAGAGTTTAGAATCTCGGGGGAAGTTGGGATTCCTAACTTGTCCAGTATCACTTTGAGGTACTGATCGGAGGGATGACCGAATAAGACATGCCAATCTATTCAAGTAGTTGACGGAGATTGTTCAATGGCATTAATTGACTCGAGTTTGCCATTACTAATGTATAGTCTTCTTCGTTTGAATGACTTAATTATCGTCCCACCTTGTTTTAGCAAAAATAGACCTTCTTTGTGATGTGCTCGTAGTCCATGATCCTCAGCCTGAGAGCATGAGAGAACATTTACACTCGCCCCCGGAACAAACAGAACTGGAGAGATATGCATATCGCCAAGTTTAAGTGTACCGGTATGAGTCGCATACAGGGGTGAGGAGAAGGTAGTAATTTTCTTGTGAGGGATTTCCTTGACATCGGTAAGCATGGTTATGTTGCATACTGCAGAACCTGTGGCGCCCGTATCGAATATTAACTCAGTGTCTTTCACAGCGCCTGAGCTTAAGATACTGTCAGGTTCAAGATTGATGTGAAACCATGAGTCGGATGCATCATCTTGGTACTGCTGCTCATCGATCATATGAACGGAGTGGTGGGTTGATGACGAGGGAGTACTGATTGCTCATTCGATATTTGCAAGTCATTTTTCTAAGGTCTGTGATGGATTTGTGTGGAAGGTTGGGGCAACACCACGATATCCTCCACGGCCTCGACCAAAAGAACCTCTTCCTTGACTTGATCCACCGGATCCTCTACCTTTCCCCTTAGCTCCAACTTTCATATTGACAGACTCCTTTCCTCCTCCGCGACGAACATGTTCAATACCAATTCAATCCGTGACAGCCTGAAGCGTGAATGTCTTGACATCATAAAGCGTTTGGACAAGAGAAGTCAATCCGTCGTCAGTTTGATGCTTTGGAGGAAAAAGGCGGCGGCCAGTGCAGTCGAGATGTCCATAAACTCCTTTTTGTTTGAGGTTAAGACCGTGAGTTCTGTGTAGAGCGTCTTGAACTTAGAAATATGAGACTGAAGGGAAGATTGAGGATCGAATTCTAGAGATAATAAATCGAATAATTTCTCGCATGTAACTACTACTGAATCTTTTCCGCATGCAGTAGCCAGCGCATTCCAGGCTTCAAGAAATGTTTCGTGGGCTTGAATTTCCGGATGTAATTCGTCAGAAACTGCACTGAGTAGAAGGGATATAGCGCCAGCGTTGCGTTTTTTGTAGTTTTTGTCTGCGGGTTTCTGCTCATGAAACATATTGTCGAATAAAATCTTTTCACCACGCCTGACGAGATATTTGTCCATGTGGTATCGCCATGCTGAATGGTTTGTTCGGTCCAGCTTTTTTATGCGGATTTTGGTTGGCGAAATGGCATCATCGGAATTGGATTTCGACATGGTGAATATTTGCAGTGGTCTCGTCTGTCCCTGTAGTTATTCTAACTCTGGCGGTTACGCAAATTATTTAACTCTTGCTACCATGTAAGATGAAGAGATCATATAATTGCAAACACTTGAGAAAAACCAGTAGTAGTAACAACTGAGCAAAAAGAGAGAAACAGTTTTTAATAAGAAGCAATAAAAGATGAAAAGATTCATTTGAGCTTTTACCTGATAGAGTTGTTGGAAGTAAAATTTGGACAGACAAAGAATTGATTGAATTGATGAAGCAGAAAATATATATATCTTTTCATTGGGAGTCAAAATTTTAATGAGTAACACGATGGAAAAAATAGGAAAAGAGATGTGGAAAAAATCAATCTAAAATCTACCTCCAGATCTCCCCCTGACTAAGTATTCTAGACTGAAAAAAATCTTCGCTTGACTGATCTGATGATTATTGAGCTGAGAATGAGAATGTATGAAATGAGTGATCGATCCAATGCACGAGTTGATGATTCGCGTTTACCTGTATTTGAGTCTTGTACGGCGATTTGTCCTTGCGGTTGTTCTTGAGGATGAGGACCGTTGCTCTTGATGATACGACTTGATTCAAATACTGTAATCAACAAATGTTCTAGAATCTTGGAACAACCACTGCGCTTGCACGCGCCATCAAATGACATGTAGGTGACATTTCATCCAACAATAATACCTATTGGAATCAATCAGGAAAGAAGAGAATAATGTGGCGGATTTGTCAAATGGAAGGGATAATTTGGAGGAACAAGGATGTCAAATATAATTGTAGAGGCACACTCATCAACCAAGTGTTGGTGTGCCTTTGAAGCACGCCAACCCTGATTGGCATGCTTGACTGCGGCCCACCTGCAGGCCAATATGTATGCAGGTGGGTACGCACACCCTGAGTATGGCCCATTGGAGAATATATCCCATGGGATATAGTCTCCCATAGGACATACTGTTATGGGTTATTGATTGACGTGCCTTTCAGCTTGCTACTAGTTCAGAGACAACCTGAGTAGAACAAAAATAATAATGATAAATTAATTAATAAAAATACATATGACAGAGACATTATGACACAAGTAATAATGTACCATAGATTATAATAAACTCAGGAAAAAGATAACATCTTAGAATATCTACGTTATAACATAGTAATAATGTAATAAACAAACATAGTAAATAAATTGATATTAAAATAAATCATAAATCATTAACCTATGAGATAAAGGAGAATATTACTGCATATTCTGACAGGGAAATTTAAATAAAATAGGGCACCTCATCCAAATTATCCTAGAACACTTACTCCTTCATTCATAAAATTAACTTAAAGAATATTCCTAGTAGGCACTAAGAATACTCACTAGGTATAAACATATGTAATATCAGAGTATTCTAGTATTTAGAAGTCCTTAAAATAAGGGATAATTACTTAAATAAACCATGTAATTATCCTTTAAACACATACATACAATATTAAATACCATTTGACATCAATATCACGCTGTTAATTGGAGTCTTTTAAATATTGGTAACTCATGCTAATACATACTGTATAAGTTAACCAATGAATGTCATGATACATGAAAGACCAAAAACAGGGGAGGAATAAAACATTCCATCACTTCAAATAACTCAAGAGACACTTGTACAATTAAAATAAATGACAAGCTCTTTTAATCACGGGAAAAACAATAAGTGCTGACAACTTTCCCAGGAGAGTTGCTTGTCAAATAAGTAAATGGAGAGCTGCAAAATCTCACACCCTGAAATTATGACAAGCATTCTCATGGTACAGAAATTTATATATGAAATAACCAAATTAACAAGAAATATACATTTGTACAGTAATTTGATTATTTGTTTTTAATGTTTATTGATCAAGTGATCAATACATGTTGTACATCAGACTAGAATCTCTTGAAGCACCCTCAGATGATTTCATTAGATGATTTACAGGCTGTATTTATTATTGACAGCCTGTACATTTAATAATTTGATAAATTGCATCATAAATTTCTACTAAGGATAACTCCTTCCTTGTAGTGTTCCCATAGCCAAAAGAACACTTGATGTTTCGCCATCAGGGCTCCAGAAAGGCATTTAAGAGGCCCTTTCTTCCCCCTGTATTTTGATTCCCCAGCTTTATCATATTTACAACCTGCATTCCACCAGTCCAGCATACAAGTGTCCTGCTCCGTAAATCAGTCCTCAAGACTCAAAGCCTCTTTCTCTCAAATCCAAATCTGTGCAGCCTTCCAGCCTGCTTTTCCAACCGCTTCCAGCTTCCCAGTTTACCACAAGAAAGCTCCCCCACCTGTCAGAATATCAGGCTTTTTGTCTTGTCAGCTTGCTACTATGACAGAGCAACCTGTCACAAGTTTCCTACAAAAATTATTATAAAAAATATATATAATATCAAATAATAGTTAGAATATTATTTTATATTCTGAATCTACACTAAATTTAACCTAGGGTACCTCACTCACAGGTACCCCTAATTCTCACTCCTTCACTATGTAAAGTAGCATACAAGAATTAGCAAGTACCTTTAATAAAAGGCACTTGCATCAATTAAAATGCTTCTATATGTAAATACATATGCTTAAACCCCATTTCCAGTCACGGAAATGAGGTGTTGTGTAAATTAGGGGAGATAGTGTAAATACACCGTGTTTTACTCAAACCCCGCGTACCGCAGTCCGCAGAACTTGAAGTTCAACCCGCATGACTAAAAGCCCGCGCCAAAGTTGGGATATAAGCCCCCGCGCAAACATTAAGCCCCTTACAGGCTCTCAGCTGGCACGCGGACTCCACAGTCACTCAGGTACACCCAAATCAGTAAAAACACGCCCCAGTGACCTCATTACATATGTTACATATGCAATAAAGGTTACTGGGGATTAAATAATCAATTACATTAGAGTGTATTATTGTTTATACATATAAATAAAAATATACTGACTGAACAAACAGTATAAACAATACTGTGGCTTATTATAAAATACAAATAAGCCACTAGTATTAAATCTATAACAACCAGTACTGATGTACCACAGACTGTAAAACAATATAAATATGTAAATACATTAATAAAATCAATTGGTGACGTGTATTCAAAGCAGAGGCTGCTGAAGCCTCACCAAGAAAGCAAAAATGGCCAAAATGTGGTCCAAAGATCCCACAAGTTGGCCAATAATACCTACAGGGTCCCCAGGGGGAACCCAAGACTATTTAAGGAGCTCTTCAACCGCCCAAAGAAGGCTCCTCATGCTTCCCAATACCCACTAACAACCTTACCCACTTCTTATTAGATATATATCTGTATAACACAGTCTGGTAAGCTTCTTAGTAGTTATTCTTTAGCCCTGTCTTCCCCAACAACTTCACAGTGACCATCCAGCACCACCATCCATCCATCCAAGCGCTTCAAACTGTCCAGTTTCACCCAGAATATCCCCAAGATCCCTCAAGGTTTATTACTAGTAAGTAATAACCCTTTTCTCTTGAAGATATTCCCCCATTTCCATTCCTGGGATTAAACCACCCCTGTTCCAACAGGCCCCAGTGTTCCAGGTACCTAAATACTCTGCATTTATTTGTAAGATACCTTAGAGGGATCTAAACCACCCCTGATTTATCAGGCCCCTCTGGTTTTTAATTATATTAAATGTATTTAATATAATTATTAACCTATTTTTCTCTCAATTTTTACGTCACAATTCCCCCATATCTTTTGGGAATTGTAACATTGTACCTTACCCAGAGTTTATATACTCTTTCCATATATCCTTGCACCACCTGTAGCTAGAAGGACTTGTCCTTGGCATCAGGGAGGCTGACAATTGGGGGTCTGGCCGGGAAATTTTCAAATTTATTTTTGAAATAAAAAAACCCATAAATTTTTATTGTTTAAAAAAATATACATATAAAAAACCAATAAAAATTATCACCTTTTTTATAAATCCTCATCCTATAAAAATTCAAAAAAACTAACAAAAAAAAAACTGTTTTTAATTTATCCTTTTTTTTTTACAAAAACCAACCCAGCAAAAAATAAAAAAATCACAAGTTTTTTTATTTTTTTTATTATTAATACAATTAATATACATACTAATAAAAAATTCTAAAAAATTACAGTATTAAAATACTTACAATTCCTTAATTTTTTTCCGTCCGCGGCACGTACAGTGAATCTTCAAGAAAACACCACGTTGATACAACACTATCTTTGAATCCTTTGACTCAAAAAAGAAGAAGAAATTCGAAACTACCGCCCTACTGACTGGGATCTCCTCACCCAAGAAGAAAGACTCATCCTCGCCGCGTACCACTCTCATTTGAGAGAAGAAAGAGATCTTGAGGCAGAGATAACTCTACATAATTATTTAAGAGAGTTAAAGCTGAAAAGAGACAGGATATCTCGAGAAAGATATCAAGAGAGTAGTGAGTCCCCCTTCTCCCCTATCTTAACCAACCATACAGTCTCTGATAATTATCCTAATTTTCAGTGACATCCTTCGAGAACACTTCTAGAGAAGAAGTCACTCCCACCGTCGACGCTGAAACCAACAACCCCCCAAGTAAGCAACTCTTTACATATTACATATTCATAAAAAGAAACTTACCATGGTTAAACCTACCAGGTCAACCAAGCCAGAGCTACGAGGTCTCTTACCCAGTCCAACAAGAGCTCGTGGCGGCAAAAGAGCTGCAACAGCGCGTCAAGAACCTCAACATGACCAGTACAGCGCGCAAGGGGCCTATCCCAGCCACGCCGGAGGCCACCCCAACTCCCCAAGAGCCAAAGACGACGCCACAAGAGCCCCTGCTTCCTCAAACGGAAACAGAAACGCCAATGGACGTCGACAAGAGACCCCAAGAGTCGTTGGCAGCTACCCAGAAACGCCCTTCCACCCCGGAAATCCAAGTCCTCTCAAAAGAGGAACAGATCAGACACCGGGTGAAAGAGCACGTTTCCATCTGGAAACAGTGCCAAGTCTCTTTGAGACAGGGGCCTACAGAAGAGCTGAGAGCTTTGCTGACTACGGCGCAAGAGAGTCAGAAAGCTCTCCAAAAACTCATCTCCAACGACGAGATAGAAGCGTATGTGAAAGGCTGGAACCCCTGGGAGGAAAAGAAGATCCATTTCCCAGCGCCTCCAAAGAAACACACCCTGAAGTTCAAAAAACTCGAGAAGGGAAAGAACAGGAGCTCTTCCTCCATCAACTTTGACGACCCAGTGAAGTGGAAGAAAGCTACAGACCTCCTTCTGATAGCTGCCAATCTATACAAGAACATAGATTGAATCCTTCTGTAATACATTCCTTATTTGACTCTATAGAAGCGCTTAATAATAATCTAAATACTTTAGATATTAACAATGAGGCCAATTTAAAAATAATTGTTAATAAAATAGAAAGCAGCTTAGAAGAAATCAAAGATAACATTACTGCGCGCACCATGAGAATCCTGCAAACACTGGATAAACCTTTACCCCTTGAGTTACCAGTGCATCATAGTGACACCTTGTTGGAAATCAACAAAAATAATGAGAACATTAAAGAAATAACAAAAGAAATTAACAAAAATACTAATGATACTTTAGATGTTCTTGAAGAAATGCAAACTTCCCAAGTTACAATGGCAGAATATGTTATTAATTCCCTTAAAAAGGATGAAACAAATAACAATAAATTAGAAGATTTGATCATGAATCTGAATAACAATTTTAATACAAAATTTGAGAAACTAGAGGAACAAGTAAACAACAAATTATCTGTCCTTACTTCTGAAATTGAATCATTGAAATTAAAAGACAATGTAATTTCAAAATTAACAACTATCATCTCAGGTATAGAATCCTTGAAAGAGGAGAAAATAAATGCACAATACCATGAGCCTCAAGGACCCAGCAGCTCATACAGTGAAGAAGAGATGGTTAACCAAGCAACAAACAATTGGAATAAGTATGGTGACAAGGTACCTGATAGTAAACCCACCAAGTACCTTGACAGAGATGAAGCTCCTCACATCAATATTAATTCTAATTATTATAACAAAGAGGAGAAACAAAACAATCCATATAAGAATCTCCAATACTTGAGTCCCAACATTGTCCCTCAAGAAAAACATAGCGCCCCCAATACCAATAGTGCCCAACCTAGGTATAACAATCCTTTTATGCAGAACAGACCTATGAACAAAGATACCAGAATGTCCACTCCTTACAGAAACTCTGATATGACTGCTATACACAAACTAATGCCTCCATTAAAAGATTGGCCCAAGTTTGATGGTAAAGGAGAATATGACCACATGAGCTTCATAGAATACATTGATCATATAGTGAGAACTTATCAAGCTGATGATGAAGTCATCACTTCAAGACTTACTGTACTCTTTGAAGGAATGGCTTCTACTTGGTTTATTACCAAAAGTAAAGCTGTAGGACACCAATCTTGGTCAGTGTGGAAAGAATTAATCAAAGCCCAGTTTGGCACCAGAATTTGGAAAAATGAAAAGCGCCAAGCCTTTGAAAAGATTACTTTGATCCAACCACAGAGACAGCTTCTGAATGGTGTTTGAAACAAAGAAGAAGAATTGAGTGTGTGTATGACAGAGTCTCTGATGAAGAAGCCAACAACAGATTATTGAGTCAATGTAAAGGAAATCTTGAGAGTATAATGAGATGTAGATTCCCCTCACTAGATGTAGACCTGACAGAATTCAGTAGTGTGTTAAATGAAATGGTGGTCCTTAATGGATGGAACAAAAAGTACATCAGAAATAACATCCCTGAGAGAAAAGAGTTCCAAAAAGGAATCCACCAAGGTTAACCCCACAACTGAAATACCCAAGAAAACTGCTACTCCTGAGTGTTTCAAGTGTGGAGAAAAGGGTCATTGGAAAAATGAATGTACCAATATACGTAAAAGAGTAAATATGGTAGTAATGAACACCCCATCAGAAACTGAAGAAGATACCCATTCCCAGTTTGAAATAGTCATGAATGAACCTGCTGAAGAAGACTTGATGAGAATTTCAGTTATCCAAGCTGACATTGGGGATGAATTATCCATTAATGCTATACATGGTGATTCTAATTTACCACAAAAATGGGATCCCTCCATGAAAATTGGCCATATATCTGACACAAAGTTACTCACCAATAAACCTGAAGCTGGTATGAGTTACACCATGGGGAAAACTAGTTATACTACTGTCTTGTTCGACAAAAAAGAAATAAGAGTACTCCTTGACGTAGGAGCTTTCTGTTCTTGTGCCAGTAGTACCTTTCTGGATGAATGTTACCCCAGATGGAGAGATAACTTAATGCCCATGCCAAAAGCCAAGTTCAGTAGTTGCAACTCAGCCATGAAACCTATTGGAGTAGTATCCATACCTCTAATATTTCCTCACTCTAAAGGATCTCTTAGGTTATCTGTTGAATTTGTAGTGTTACAAGATGCAGTATGTGATTACCTGATCCTAGGTAATGATGCTTTCTGTATGTATGGTATAGATATTTTCCAGAGTAAAGATAGATTCTACACTATTGGTGGTGATTGGAAAAGAAAATTCCAAATCTGCAACATTAACATCAAGATACCAGATGTCATTAATAATGTTGAAATCCAACAAGATCTACTATCTTTCCAGAAAGAATATTTATCACAAGCTGCTGTCAGTGTGTGAGCCTGGGTCTCTTATGTGACTGCAGGACACAAGGAAATAAAGCTTTGTAGAAGCTAACAGAAGGAGTATGTTGAACTCAAGCTCAACTTTATGATAAAAGGAGCTAAGTTGCCAAAAGACAACCTCCAACCTAGAATATAGGTTTGCAATAAAGCAATTTAAGGGTAGTTGGGTTTGTTTAACCAAAAGAGGAGGACAGATTTGGTTCCTTTGTTTAAGGGGATGGATTGTTGGTGATATAAGGGAGGAAATGGTGCTGATAAACAGAATACTGGCTGGTTGGTTACTTCAAAGACTTGTAAGGCAATAATAAGAAAGTAATTCTAATTGGTGACTTAGAAATCTGGGTGAAAAACCAAGAAGGCAGTAATGGGTGTGTTTATGTATGTTTTCTTTCCTTCAGCTTAGAGTACTTCCTTAAATAGTACTTGGCTGGGAGCTTTTGGTGCCTGTATAAGTACATGTGTAATTCTCAACCTCCTTGTTGAATTACCATGTGGGCTTAAGCTGTACGTAGACCATGTGTCCTGTAATTAATCTGACACATGGTATTTGGGGCCTAGTGTAGAGACTAGTGGCTTGGCATTCTCAATCTGGAATGGCCACTAGTCTCAAAGTAGAAACCATTCATTTGTACTATTACAATATGTGTTACAGTATCTTCTATGGGTTATGTCTTCCCTTTAGACTATAATCCTTATCTTTCCAAGGATAAGGTAATTATCCATAGGTTTCACATATTATAAGGTATGTGTTTTGTTTATTATGGGTTTATCCATTATTACATGAGCTGCAAAGCTCTATTTCCCTTTTCTAGGGGACTTTGGTTTATTTTGAAGTCTTTAGGGCAATAAGTGTTTGGCCTAACTGTAGGTTTAGGACATACTTATTGTCTCTAAGGCTGACACAGTGACATATTAAGTGAGAAACAAAAGTTAGATGTGTGGAAAACTTGTTTTGAACATAAAGAAGCTTTCTGTACCACAGAAGAACCAATTGGTAACATCAAAGGCCATGACATGAAATTGGAACTTAACATTGACAAACCTTATCCGCCACAGTTGAGGAGACCACCCTACCCCTCCAGCCCCAAATCAAGAGAAGCTCTGGAAACACACATCAAAGAGCTACAAGAACTCAAAGTCCTGAGAAAAGTTGGACATAATGAACAGGTAGAAGTCACCACATCTGTAATAATTGCCTGGCATAATGAAAAGTCAAGAATGGTGGGAGATTTCCGTGCTCTGAATAATTACACCAGACCTGACTACTATCCTATCCCCAGGATAGACCATTCATTACATAACTTATCTAAGGCTAAATATATCACCACTATGGATGTACTGAAAGGATTCCATCAGATCCCCATAGCGCCTGAGAGTAGGAAATTCCTGAGGATTATATATCACCTAGGGATTTTTGAATACCTCAGAATGCCTTTTGGCATAAAGAATGCACCATCACACTTCCAAAGAATGATGGACTCCATTTTTGGCTCATTCATTAGACAAAACTGGATGATGGTATACATAGATGACATTATCATTTACTCTGATGACTGGGAAACTCACCTAGAAAAGATCAATATAGTACTCCAAACTGCCATACAAGCAGGGTTAAAAATGTCCATCAAAAAGTGTAACTTTGGATATGGAGAACTTAAATCTCTAGGAAGAGTAGTCTCAGGTCTTTCCCTGGCTATAGACCAGAACAAAGTTGCAGCAGTCTTAATGAAATCCATGCCTCAGAACAGAACAGAAATTATGTCCTTTCTAGGTTTCTGTAGTTATTACCGCCAACATGTCCCCAACTTTGCAAATGTAAGTAAAAGCCTCTACGCACTCTGTAATCATGATACAATATTTGAAATGACCTATGATAGAGTACAAAACTACGAAGAGTTAAAGAGACTCCTTACCACTGCACCAGTTTTAGCACAACCTGACTATACTAAACCATTTACACTGTATATTGATGCTTGTTTAGATGGTTTAGGAGCAGCCCTTCATCAGGAGTTCATAATAGAGGATAAACCTGCAGAGAAACCCATTCTATTCATCTCAAGACAAATCAAAAGTACTGAGAAGAAATATGGAGCAAGCCAAATGGAATGTTTAGCACTTGTTTGGGCTCTGGAAAAGTTGTGTTACTATCTTGAAGGATCTAACTTCCTAGTGGTAACTGACTGCACAGCTGTAAAAACATTGATGAATATGAAGACCCCTAATAGACATATGCTCAGATGGCAAATTGCAATTCAGCAGTATAGAGGACATATGACTATTATTCATAAATCAGGAGCCAAGCACAAAAATGCAGATGGACTAAGTAGATGGGCCTTGCCTAATAACCCAGATAATCCTGCTTATGACCCAGAAGATGAGGACATATTTCCCATCCTAGGAATTCATGTGTGTGACTTAGATGATGCATTTTATGAATTAGTCCAGAATAGCTATGACAAGAACCCTGAGTTGTTAAAACTAGTAGACATACTTAGGAATGACAACAGCTCACCAGAACTAATAGCCAGTCTACCAGAAGAATTAGCCAAACATTATAAACTTGGAAAGTTCAGCCTCCTAGATGGCCTTCTATATTTTAGGAATAGGCATTCAAGTGTACTAGTGCTAAGTGACCCTTCCCAAATTGATAACATTCTGAAAGAATGCCATGATAATGTTAATTCTGGACACTTTTCTGAAGAAAGAACAGTGGAGAGAATTAAATATACAGCATGGTGGATCAATTGGAAAGAACAAGTACACAACTATATCAAATCTTGTGATGCGTGTCAGAAAGGCAATAAGCAAACTGGAAAGAGATTTGGCTTACTGCAGAAAATATCTGAACCAACTGACAAGTGGGAAATCATAAACATGGACTTTGTAACAGGCCTACCCCCAGGAGGATCCTTCTCATATAACTCAGTACTAGTAGTTGTAGACAGATTCTCCAAGAGAGCCAGGTTCATACCTAACCATAAAGATGATACTGCCATGGAAGTTGCCCTGTTATTTTGGAATAGGATTATGGCGGATGTAGGTATTCCCAAAATTATAATTAGTGATAGAGATCCCAAATTCACATCAGAATTCTGGAGGAACCTACATGACATGCTTGGTACCAAACTAGCTTTCTCCACAGCTTATCACCCTCAGACGGATGGGTTATCAGAAAGAATGATACAAACTCTAGAAGACATGTTACGTAGATTCTGCTCCTTTGGATTTGAGTTTAAAAATCATGATGGATATACTCATGATTGGGTTAGTCTACTGCCAGCATTGGAAATTGCTTACAACAGTAGTAAACATTCCTCCACTAAGGAAGCTCCATATGTCTTGGAAAGAGGATGGATACCACGCATGCCCAAAGATACTTTGAATGATAAATTACCCCACCTGCATCCAACAGCACTAGATTTCAAGAAAATGTTAGATCTAACCCAACAACATGCTAAGAAATGCGTGGAAGAAGCAGTAGAATACAACAAAGGGAGATGGGATAAAAGCCACAAGGAACCTGAGTGTAAAATAGGGGACAAGGTCCTTTTGTCCACTATTAACTTCAACAACTTGGGAGGTAGCAGGAAGCTAAAGCCCCCTTGTATAGGCCCCTTTACCATTAAACAACTTCATGGAAAAAATGCTGTGGAAGTCATACTGACAGAGGAACTATCAAGAAAACACCCAGTATTCCCAGTCAGTCTGGTAAAACAGTACCAATCTAGAACTGAAGATGAACCAGTCACTCAACAACCAGTTCCCCTGATGGAGGTCCCACCTTCTGGACAATTGAAAGTACATAAAATCCTGGAAGATAAAAAAGAAAGGATACAGGGAAAAGATACAAGGCTTTACCTTGTCAGATATAAGAACCAATCAGCGGACAAAGATGAGTGGTTACCTGAAAATAATATCCCAGATGGAGCAATTCATCTGAGAAATTACAGGGCATCCAAGAGGTCCTCTTGGAATTTTTTTTCCTTATCTTTAGTTAAGAAACTTACTTTTTTTCCGGAGACTTATCTTGGTGGTAGGGAATGTCAGCTTGCTACTATGACAGAGCAACCTGTCACAAGTTTCCTACAAAAATTATTATAAAAAATATATAATATCACATAATAGTTAGAATATTATTTGATATTCTAAATCTACACTAAAATTAACCTAGGGTACCTCACTCACAGGTACCCCTAATTCTCACTCCTTCACTATGTAAATTAGCAAAGACAAATTAGCAAGTACCTTTTTAAAAAAGTACTTGCCAGAATTAAATGCTTATATATATAAATACATATGCTTAAACACCATTTCCAGTCACGGAAATGAGGTGTTGTTTAAATTAGGGGAGATAGTGTAAATACACCGTGTTTCAATCAAACCCCGCGTACCGCAGTCCGCAGAACTTGAAGTTCAACCCGCGTGACTGAAAGCCCGCGCCAAAGTTGGGATATAAGCCCCCGCGCAAGCAGTAAGCCCCTTACAGGCTCTCAGCTGGCACGCGGACTCCACAGTCACTCAGGTACACCCAAATCAGTAAAAACACGCCCCAGTGACCTCATTACATATGTTACATATGCAATAAAGGTTACTGGGATTAAATAATTAATTATATTAGAGTGTATTATTATTTATACATATAAATAAAAATATACTGACTGAACAAACAATACAAACAATACTGTGGCTTATTATAAAATACAAATAAGCCACTAGTATTAAATCTATAACAACCAGTACTGATGTACCACAGACTGTAAGACAATATAAATAGGTAAATACATTAATAAAATCAATTGGTGACGTGTATTCAAAGCAGGGGCTGCTGAAGCGTCACCAAGAAAGCAAAAATGGCCAAAATGTGGTCCAAAGATCCCACAAGTTGGCCAATAATACCTACAGGGTCCCCAGGGGGAACCCAAGACTATTTAAGGAGCTCTTCAACCGCCCAAAGAAGGCTCCTCATGCTTCCCAATACCCACTAACAACCTTACCCACTTCTTATTAGATATATACATCTTTATAACACAGGCTGGTAAGCTTCTTAGTAGGTATTCTTTAGCCCTGTCTTCCCCAACAACTTCACAGTGCCCATCAAGCTCCACCAACCATCCATCCAAGCGCTTCAAACTGTCCAGTTTCACCCAGAATATCCCCAAGATCTCTCAAGGTTTATTACTAGTAAGTAATAACCCTTTTCTTGAAGATATTTCCCCATTTCCATTCCTGGGATTAAACCACCCCTGTTCCAACAGGCCCCAGTGTTCCAGGTACCTAAATCCTCTGCATTTATTTGTAAGATACCTTAGAGGGATCTAAATCACCCCTGATTTATCAGGCCCCTCTGGTTTTTAATTATATTAAATTTATTTAATATAATTATTAACCTATTTTTCTCTCAATTTTTACGTCACAATCCCCCCATATCTTTTGGGAATTGTAACATTGTACCTTACCCAGAGTTAATATACTCTTTCCATACATCCTTGCACCACCTGTAGCTAGAAGGACTTGTCCTTGGCATCAGGGAGGCTGACAGCTTAGATGCCTCAACTACTCCCTGAGAGTGGGAGAGGACTTCTAGTCACTTGAATAAGTATTCAGTAACTAGGAATAAGGTCCAGAAAGGGGTAAAAGAGTAGAGAACAGGTTGATTGGATTATTATAAACCCCACTCACTGATTGATAGTAAGGTGGGTGGGTTTGTATGGTAGTCTGGGGGAAATTCCCTTTAGAAGGAAATCTCAGCCCATTTAAATATTACACAATATTTTATCCCCAATGTAATAACTCAAAGAGTTTGTATTACATGGGGTAATTCAAGATAATAGTCTCCTTGTAGGAGACATAACCAAATTGTAATATTTAAGGGTAAATTCATGGAGAGATATTAATCTCTCCTTAAATTAGAGTTTCTTAATATTAGTTAGTTTATTAAAAGGATAAATATTATATAAAATAAATACAGAAATTATGAGTCTTATGGGAATTGAACTTGTAAATTTAAGATAATTTACTTAGTTCAATTTATTCCCTTTTTATAAACACAAGTCCTTAACCATTGGGTTATGTGACTTGTATTATTTTGGAGACATGTGGGCTAATTGTCTGAATGTCTGACACTTCCCAAGGCACTAATCATCTAAAAGCCTTAAGATCCTCCTTGATCACAAATACACAGTGGTAATACACATAGTAACCGCATACAAGTGGTAATACACACTGTAGTACATACCTGGTGTACATTACATACTACATACATGATTGGAAGATTGATCTTCTAGCCTAATCATGTGTTACATACTGTATTCCCCGGATATTCCAGGATCTACAATATACATACATGTGCCAACGCACTTCTGGAAATTCCAGCATACATTCCATAGTGTAATACACAGTGGAACCCTTATATCCTATCATAGTAAACCTCAATGTTAGACTTTCTCAGTCAATAGTTAAGCTATTGAGCTGTTGAATACACCAAAATAACAAGAAACATCAGCAGAAAAAAACTAGCTGATCCATTTCCTCATTACACATTGGGAACATAGTGTATTAGCCCCGTTGAGAACTTTTACATATAACAAATCACGTTTAAGAGACCTTTCTCTATCTGTAATATAATCTTGAAATCCGTGTATAAGCTGACACTTCCTATCTCCATGCAGAGAGTACACCCCGTATTTCAAGTATCAGTAATCCACAAACACAGACCCAACAAAGTCACAGAGTGGCAGAAGCAGGACCCGGAACAAATTACAGTGGACAGCGGGGAGGTGTCAGCTTGCTACCAGTTCAGAGACAACCTGACTAGAACAAAATAATAATAATTAAATAAATAATAATACATATGAAAGAGACATTATTACACAAGTAATAATGTAGCATAAATTGTAATAAACCTAAGAAAAATATAACATTTTAGAATATAAACATTATTACATAGTAATAATGTAATAAACAAATTAATAGTAAAATAAGTAATAACAAATTGAAAAATCAGATAAATGAGAATATTCTTACATATTCTGATTGGGCACGTACAATAAACTAGGATACCTCAGCCAAAGTATCCTAGAAAACTTACTCCTTCTAATAATAAAATTAACTTAAAGAATACTCCTACTAAGCGCTAAAAATACTCACTAGGTATAAACATATGTAATATGAGAGTATTCTAATAAGTAGAATTACTTAAAATGTGGGATAAAAACTTAAATAAACTATGTAATTATCCTTTAAACATCTAAATAAAATATTGAATAACATTTGACATAAATACTACACTGGTTTATAGTCTTTGTAATATTATTTAATTCTACAAATACATACTGTATAAGTTAACTAATATCATAATAAATGAAAAACACAAAAAAGGGGAGAAGGAAAACATTAGAATACTTCAAACAAGCCTAAAGGAACTTGTACAATTAAAATAAATGACAAGCTCCTTTCATCATGGGAAAATAACAAATGCTGACACTTTTCCCAGGATGTTTGCTTGTCAAATAATTGAATGGAGAGCTTTAAAAGCGCTCATCATGCAAGTATGACAAGAACTCTCATGGTACAGAACTTGATATATGAAATAAACACATTGAATACAAACAAGCTTTTGTACTATAATTTGATATTTTGTTTTAAATATTTATTGATCAAATGATCAATAAATGTTGTACATCAAACTAACAGCTCTTGAAGCGCCCTCAGATGACATCCAAAGATGATTGACAGGCTGTATTAATTATTGACAGCCTGTACATGTAATAATTTGATAAATTACATCATTTATTTCTACTAAGGATAACTCCTTCCTTGTAGTGGTCCCATAGCCAAAATAACACTTGATGTTTCGCCATCAGGGCTCCAGAAAGGAATTTAAGAGGCCCTTTCTTCCCCCTGTATTTTGATTCCCCAGCTGTATCATATTTACAACCAGAATTCCACCAGTCCAGCATACTAGTGTCCTGCCCAGTAGATCAGTCCTCAAGACTTCAAAGCCTCTTTTCCTCAGCCAAAATAGTGAGCACGTTCTTAGACCGCTCCAACTAGAATATGCATATGCATGAGTTCCCATAATAAAGGTTCAAGCAATCTCTTACCTTGATTCATATTATCTACAACAAACCACGTCAATTACCAATGAAGAGCCCCATCCAGATAAGCAAAGTGTACAACCAGACAGGTAAGTAACGCTAGCCCAGTTGAATGATACTGAGATGAAAACTGATTTAGGTCTTTACCCCCAAACAGTAGGTCTTTACCACCAAACAGTAGCAATCTCAGTAATAATGATCCACCAGGCCCAATTGGCTCCAGCCTCAGTAAAAGGATTACTCACCCCAGTAGAAAAGGTGAGTAACTCTTACTGCAGAGTCCTATAAACGCAAAATCAAGAATAAGACTACTGGCTGGTGTTGTTGCATGTAATCAGACTCAACCAACCAGAAACGTCTTGCCAATTGCTTCACCTTCTAGCTTCACCATCTTCTACCACAGTAGAGTTGACTATGTTTTGCTCTTAGGTAAAGAGCTTTTTCCTTTTATCATATTTATTCGTTATAAGTTTATCTTTATTGAATACTTGTAAATACAAGACTCGTCTATCATATATCTAACAAGAAATAAACCCTTAGTGTTCAAAAACTTTTAATATTCACCCTCACCACTGAATTTCTCCCAGTCAGCAGTCCTAGGGATGGCGTTCCATAGTTCTGTGCAGAGATATTGGTGGCAGGGATCCCAGAAAATCCAGGGATTCTGGAGATTTGCAGTGCGGGCGCGGATTGGTTGGTATGCATTGAATGATGTGTGACAGCGGGTCTGCGCTGAGCATAGGGTTTAAGGTGCTTTATCGGTGGATGTTCATCAGACTCAAGTCGGGTGAGACGACTGCTCATCGAGTAGATGATGATCAGACACGATACACGTATGGACGGCGTAGTCAGGGTATAATAGATGACCTTCTCCCACTCATACAACATACATCCAGTTGTCTGTGGAGCCATAATAAAATCCATCAATCCAAGCTTTTCGCGCACATTTTCAGACCTTTTCAGCATCTTCCCGAGACCTGGTGTTACTAGCCTGCTTTCAATGAGACTCTCAATTCTTGTTTGGGGCGTTCTGATGACCACGGTCCTGGCCGCGCCCTATTCTAAATGTTTGTCATGTCCTGGCAATACTCGAGTGGTACCTATAGATTTTCGGGAAGTGGCCCCATGTGGCCAAAACGAAGGATGTACTTGTTGTTACACAAATATGGTATTATATATTATCACATATTTCTACTCTTTTAGTACATACACATAATCCATATATTTATGTACATACACACAATTTTACTATTTACATAAGTATTAGTTTCTCACCAACCCAAGTACATACTTGTAAATACTATAAATACTATACTCATCTCGAAATATATTTCCCTCTGGGGGAGTTTCATTACACTATCTTTGCTATATCTTTGGTATGCGAGTTTACAGGTTATGAGCCCGCGCTGTGACCAGCGGATTCAATTACTTCACCACATATAGCAAAATCAATCTTGAAAGATCTTTCAGGCTTTGGCAGGCGATACTTTATCCTCTACCTGATATCTTGTTGTTCCAAGTCAACTAGATTTTCAAGTCCAAACCTTGATATCTTTTGATTATTACATGGTACAAACACGCTCTTCAAACCCTCCTCTCGTTTTCCCAGATTTCTCCTCAAAAGTCACTCCACCCAAGAAGCCACCGTCAGGCGATATGTCAGACCACAAGGAGTCCCGAAACCCGTTCATTCCTGGGGTTTATCCCAATGCGTCACCCGTGAATCAGAACAATCCGGCGGATCAATCAAAAGGCAAGGCTCGCTCTCATCTCAACCCGTTCGACGATCACGATCTTGGAGATCAAAAGTCGACATCACAACATTCCCCTCAAAACCATCCAATACCGGAGCCGGATTTCACCGCGATGCTCAATCAAGAGGTCAATCGGAATGGGCTAGGGAGCTTTGACGGTGATATTCTTAAACTGTTACTGATCAAAAATCTTACAGTATCACAATCGGCGGCTGTTAACAACCAACTCAAGTGGCAACAACTGGGGAAGGACGTTCATCCTCCTTTGTCCCTCAACGGATCTAACTATCCTCATTGGGCGGCGTCGGTACGGGATCTGGTCAATACCGTCACCAAAAAGGCCGATTATTTCACCAAAGATCGGTATGAAGAAAACCCGGATACGTCGTGCGGTGTCCTTGCTGTCATCAAGTCCTCAATTGATTCGGCGCTGCAATCATCACTCAACGGGATGAATGCGCACAGGGCTTGGATTTACTTAGAAAGGCGTTTTGCAAGCCCCTCCTGGTCGCTTCTCATTAGTCGTTATTCTGACATTGCGCAAGCCCCGGATGCTTCAGATTCACCGGCAGCCAGCTATGAGTCTTTAAAGAGGAGCTGGCTAGACTTAGAGAAGCGACTGGGGGGGCTGACAGCAGATAATTTATTATCTCTGTCTTTCCATGCCAGTCTCAAGCGATATAGCCAGGCACTGACCGATGCAATTGACTCTCGGCTGGCAATCAAGCCCGATCTTGAAATCGACTCGACGGAAATTCTGAACATCGCCTCTTGTCTTCATCAAGCTGGATCGTCTTCTTCGTTAATGGGTCTGTCTTTGCATCGCGGTTCACACTTGGGTCGAGGTGGAAGAGGCCGTGGAGGTTTTGTTTTTAAAGGCACAAGAGGTCGTGGCGGTGGTGGTACGTCAAATAACACCAAAGAACACGAGCCCGATTCTTGGGGCAAGAAATATCTTACCGCCGAGTTCCCATGCAACGTTTTCTGGGAATGGGGTCACTGGGCGCAAGACTGCCCACGTGTTAAAAAAGGCCTCCCTCTGCTGGACGATCCTCGTAAGCAAATTGCGGGATGGCAACCAAAGAAGTCTTTGGTTCTGTCAGGAAGGCTTGTGGTATCGGATGGCGTACTAGCTTCAGTATCGGCGAATCCAGAACGTGAAGGGGATATCCTATGCGACACTGGGGCCACGAATCATGTAACGTCTAGGCCTGAATTCTTCACCTCTATCCGCTCTACTAATGTCAAACTCCGTGTGGCATCTGAAGAATGCATTCCCGTAGACGGGATTGGCGATGCTCGAATTCCGACTTCTCATGGGTATCTTACGCTCAGCAACGTCTTGCTATGCAGACAAGTTCGGGGAACGGTTTTGTCCGTCGGTTTTTTTGATAAGTGGGATGGCAATGTCACCTTTCGCAACGGAATTTTTGTTTTTGGTCAAGGTCGTTTCATTTTCCCGTCTTATCTTGAACATTATCGATGGTACATCTCTGGTAGACCTTCCAGGTTTTCGAACTCTCCTTCAACTGTTTCCAGCCCTTCCCCTTCTTTGTTTTCCATATCTCCCCAAGTGTGGCACTCTCGTCTCGGTCATCTAGCAATGCGAACCTTAAACAAGTCAATAGTCAAGTCTGCTGTCTTAGGCCTACCTGATAAGGCCATAAGTCAACCGCCTGGAAAATGTGGTTCTTGTTCACTTGCAAAAAGCACGCACAGGCCTGTTAAGTCACCCTCTCGAAGCATTGCTGACAAGCCTGGGGCCATAGTTTCAATTGACCTCGTGGGGCCTTTTCCTGCTGCATTGGATGGGAGTGTGTATGGACTGGTAATCCATGATGTGTTCTCGAGGATGACTTCAGTTTTTGGGATAAAGTCAAAGGACTTGGCGGCTAAGGAAGTAATTTCTTGGATTGAGAATTTCAAGAGACATTGTTCCCGTGACGTTCTATGTATTAGGTCCAATTGCGGAGGCGAATTCACTTCAAACAAATTCAACGATTACCTTCGAAAGAATGACATTCGACATGAGATGTCTGTGCCGTATGAACACCATCAAAATGGGAATGTCGAACGAGCAAACAGGGCACTGCTGGATATGTCCAGGACTTTTTTGATTCATGCCAAACTTCCTAACACTTTATGGTTTCTGGCCTTCAAACAGGCTGCTTTTGTCTTCAATAGAATTGTACACGACGACGCGGAGAAAACACCTTACGAATTGTGCATGGGCAAGATACCTTCACTCGACATGGTGAAAGTTTTTGGTTGTAGGGCCTATCTCCATAATCCAAAACACCTCAAACAATTCGTTCCTCGATCAACGCCTCTTATTCACGTTGGGGTATCAGACACGTCGCATGGTTGGGTCCTCTGGAATCCGGTTATGAAGAAGCTGGAAGTGGGAGCCTCAGTTATTTTCCATGAGGAAGAACTACCGTCTCAGTTGACAAATTCTGGTAGTTTAAATGCAGTATTGAATTCCATACAGATAACAGGTCTTGGCAATTTTTCTCTCAACAAAGAATTCGATATTCAAGACGCAATACTTGATTCGACGGTTTTGATCTCACCTTTCATGTCAGACGCTCCCAACACTTATCGTCAAGCTATCAACTCAGATTCGAGGGTACAATGGCTGCAGGCGTGTAAGGATGAGATCTCCATGATGGATTCGCTTCACGTTTGGGACGAGGTCGCCATCTCCGACGACATGGAGATCCTCAACTGCCGATGGGTTTTTGCACTCAAACGCAATCAGGAGGGCAAGGTCACCAAGTATAAAGCAAGGATAGTGGCCCAGGGTTTCCGTCAAATTCATGGTGTAAATGTGGGTGAAACATTTGCTCCCACACCAACCTTTCCGTCACTTCGACTGTTACTGGCAATGGCCTCTTGTTTTGAATGGCCAGTAGCATCGTTCGATGTCAAATCTGCTTTTCTCCACAGTGACATCGATTGCAACGTCTACATTCGACCACCGCCTGGGGTATCAGTACCCGCCGGACATGTTCTCAAGTTAAGGAAGGCCCTGTATGGCACGAAACAAGCGAGTCGGTGCTGGTGGCTCCACCTCAAGACAAAGCTGGCCGCCATTGGTTTTCACCCAAATTTGGAAGATCAGTCGACGTACATATACAAGTCCTCCATGGGGATTGCTTTCCTCTGGGTCCACGTGGACGATGGGCTTTTCACGGCTAGCTCGCAAACATTGATGGATCAACTCAGGTCGAGTCTGGATTCTGCTCTAGATCTCAAATGGGACGAACAGTTGTCCAGCATAGTCGGAATTAGGGTGAAGGAAATTCAAGGAGTTTTTACTCTTGATCAACCAATGCTAATTGAACAAATTCTAAGCTATAATCCCTCATGCATCAAAACGCGGTCGCCCCTTCCTTCGTCAGACCTAGAATCAAATGCGGCGGGGGAAATGGATCGTGAATATCTCTCCAGGATTGGTTGTTTGCTCTATCTGGCCCAAGGTTCGAGGCCAGACATATCATTCTTGGTGAATTACCTGGCTCGTTTCTCAATGGCGCCGGGGCAATCACACTGGGATGCGTTAAACCACTTAATCGCATATGTCAGATTTACGGCTCACCTTAGTCTCCCAATCAAAGCCTCTGGAGATCGATTAGACTGCGTGAAGTCTTTCGTCGACGCTGTGGAACTACTCAAGGGACAGAATAGAGCTTGGAAGGGAAATGGATGACTACACTAGTATTAATGTAAGTTATACCAAGGGTGCTGATATAAGAGCTGCCTTCCTGACTAATGCTATGGGGATGAGTGTAACACTAAGAATAAAAATAAAGGTGTGGCTAATTTCTATCTATTCTTAGATGACTAGTACTGATGGGCTTTGCTACTACACCTATAAGGTGGGAGGAATGGAAGGGGATTGTGAGTGGTAGAAAGTATATATCTATAAAGTATAATGTGGGGCAGGGTTGGTAGCTATGGAGTCAAAGTGGGTCAAGCAAGACAGGGGACAGTCTTCTTATATTGAGGTTCAAGCTGGTATTTATATTTATATATTTCTAAGAGTGATGGTAACTCTACTAAGTTGTGTATACTAATTATATGGGATCTGTAATGTTGGTATATGTAGGGGGTAATTTAGTAAGTCAGGGGGTCCATAAGGGAACAAGAGGGAGGAACAGGTGTCCTTATATATCTGAGAGAGAAGATGAGCCATCAGGCTAGAGACAGGAAACAACCAGGCTATGACATGTAGCTGGTGGGAAAGGAAAATATGACAGATGAAGTAGAATAGACAGTGACACATATGAAATGGTCATGACAGTGACAGATGAGTAGTGGAAAGGTAGAGTTTATGTATATGATGTAATATGTTATGTAGTATATAATGTGTAATATTTATTATGTATTTTGGTTGTGAAAATATATCTAATTATAATATGTACTTATTGTATTCTATACCTTGCTTTATACTATAATTTGCTTGTATTATTCTGAGTTTGCCTGTAACTCTTGAACTATGAGGAATTTGGGGGTAGTTGTAGTGGGTGACTAGGGTTAAAATGGGGTGTAGAATCTGATTATGAAATGATAACAGTGAATATATGTAAGGTTTGGGATTTATGAGTATTTATTTGTAAGTGAATGTGATTTATTAGTGGTAAATAGTCTTGGAAATTATAGTAATGATGTGGAATGGATCACCACAACGCGAATTGGGGGGGCAAAGGCTGGAGGTCAGTCCATGGATTCATTTCCACAGTCTGGGGCGCGCCTGTTTCCTGGGCCTCAAAACGACAATCATGTGTGGCTAGGTCGACTTGTCAGGCAGAGTACATGGCTCTGTCCTTTGCGGCGAAGGATGCGTGTTTTCTCAAATCACTTTTATCCGGATTTTTATCAATTCTTCCTCCCAAAATTTTATCCGACAATAAAGCGGCTGTCCATATTGCTAAGGACTGCGGTACCAGGAAGGAACACCGACACATTGATCGCGAGTTTCATACCATCAACGAACTTCTCTACCTCAAAAAAGTACGCCTTGAATGGATATCCACCAACGACCAACTGGTGGACATCTTCACAAAAGCTCTGGGCTGGAGGAAGGTATCGGAATTTCTGTCTGCGACTGGATTGAGGTCGTCAATTTCCACCTTGGCAAGTATTGGGGGGGAAGTATGCGCTGGGGGCGATGATCATGCACCCCCCGCAATTGTCCGCTTCCATCTGGATTCCCCCACTCTTCAATTAAAACATGTATATTGGTCCAACAGAGGTTAACCAATTATGTTTTATTTTTTATTTCTTATTTTTTCAATTTCAATTTCGGATTCCTCGACGGCAGGTTTTCGAATTCGAACGATACAAGTTTCTTCAGACTCAATCTCAATCTTTTCTGTCATTTTTATTTTTATTTTTCTTCTTTTCGTCATTTTTAATTTTGTTTCTTCTGATCTATTTCTCATTTCATTTCTTTATCTCTGTTTTCCGGGTTGTTGAGGGGGGGAGTGTTGTTACACAAATATGGTATTATATATTATCACATATTTCTACTCTTTTAGTACATACACATAATCCATATATTTATGTACATACACACAATTTTACTATTTACATAAGTATTAGTTTCTCACCAACCCAAGTACATACTTGTAAATACTATAAATACTATACTCATCTCGAAATATATTTCCCTCTGGGGGAGTTTCATTACACTATCTTTGCTATATCTTTGGTATACGAGTTTACAGTACTAACCTGCGCATCAAGTTATACTTTCGCTGCGAGGTCTGCCAAACGACATGGAGACAAAACAAACAGATCAGGCGGGACAGGGATGCCACACTTTCAGAGCTAAAGGACAAGTACGGACGCTGTCAACACGCGAATCGGGAGGTCGGGACCTTGAGTGGAACCGGTGCATCACGCACCTTTGTGCCACAAGTTGCAGACGAGAAGGACGCCTACGGCCCTCCTAGGTTACGCAAATCTCTGCTGGCAACAGCCGAGAAGGAAGCCCAGCTCGCCCAGTACCCGTCCCACAACGGTCTCGGGCGAAAATTCGATGAATTATCATCATCATACCAGCACAAACTGGTAGATGTATGGAGACAAAACAAACGGATCAGGCACGACAAGGATGACGCACTTTCAAAGCAACGGGGCGAGTATGGACGCTATCAACACACCAATCGAGAGGTGGGAACCGTGGGTGGAACCGGCGCATCGGGCTGCTTTCTGCCGCAGACAGCAGACAAGAAGGACGCCTCGCCCCCCAATACCTCATCATTCACCTCACACAATCCTCCAAGGTTACGCATATTTCTACCGACAAAAGCCGAGGAGGAAGCCGTGCGCGCCCAGAACCGCGCCGTTCTACAACGTTCTCGAGTCGGAATCCAATGAATTATCCTCATCATGCCATTAAACTCGGCAAATCATAATAGCCTACCACACAATAAATATCTTCTTTAATACCATTACTATTCTACTTTCAACTTGTTCTTCATCAGCCACCCATAATATTTACACACCATAGAGTTTCATTAATAGAGACATTTTCTTCTTTATCAAAGAAAAAAAGGATCTATGTATAGATTACACTGCAAGAAAAATTGGCTCAACTGCCTGCAGTTGACTTGCAGAAGTAAAAAAAGGTGCTTTTTTACTTTTGAATGTCAACTGTGTTGAGGTATTCTATCATTTGTCTTCTCTCTCTTTCTGTCTGCTTTCAAACCTTTTCATCATCTTCAACATTCTGTGACATCTTGTAGAGTAGTGTCCTAGAACAGCAGATGTGGAAGGTCCCTTTTCCTCAGCCTTCCACAAACTCATCACCAAATATCTTGGCTCTGTGTCCTGCTGGTCTAGGTCAGTTTCCTTTTTGCTTCTTTTTGTTCTTCTGTTCATTTTCTCCTTTCATTCTCTTTGCAATGAACATCCTTCCACAAACTCATCACTAAATATCTTGGCTGTGTGTTCTGCTGGTCTATTTCACTGCAAACACCAGCAGGCAGTTGAGCCAGTTTTTCTTGCAGTGTTATGTTGTGGGTTCAATTGACACATGGGTTTAGCTGTTTATGCAAATTGGTATCAAGGTTTGAAGTGGTGAGAAATTATAAATCAAATGTCAAGGTAATTGCTTCTTTAAACCATCAAAAAAAATTTCAAGCCTCAAAACCAAATTGCATTGAACTCAAAGAACTGATCAACATGAGACTTACCACTTAACAAACCAGTGTATTGGTTACTCATACAATTTGTGAATTAGAATGTCAGCCTGTGTGATGACAAGGATACATCCTTCTAGCTACACATGGTGCAAAAATAGATAATAAAGATTATACTACTACAGGATAATGATCATGAGTTTAATTGCCAAGCAAATTAAGGGAAACAAGTTTTTAAAAACAAAGGAAATTAGTAACAATTGTATCAATAAACTTAAAACCTATAGAGGCCTGATGAATCAAGGGTGGTATAGTCCCTCCAAGTTATTGTGCAAAGGCAGATGATTCAGTGTCATGCAACCAACCAAACTGTCAGCCTATGTGATTCCAGGGAGTAATCCTTCTAGCTACACAAGGTGCAAGAGTAAATATAATATAAAAGTGTCTTAATTCCACAAAAATATTTGGAATGGTGTTTTAATAAAGAAAAATAGTATTTATTATGTTATATAAATTTGATGTAATTAAAAATTAGAGGGGCCTGATGAATCAGGGGTGGGGCAATCCCGCTAAGTTATTGTTCAAAAGCAGAGGATTTAGATACCTGGAAACACTGGGGCCTGAAGTGTCAGCCTGCTACTAATTCAGAGACAACCTGACAATAGCAAATTATACCAATATACAAATTATATTCTTAGTCTCAAAAGAATGCACACCTTAGGTCTTTTTGTTTCAAAAGAAATTATTAAAACAAAACATATAACACACAATCTAGATATAACTTCTAAAGTATAAAGAAAACTTAGAATATTGTTTCAGATTCTGAATCTAAAGGTAAATTAACCTAGGGTAGCTCAGCAAAAGTACCCCGTAATTATTACTCCTTCATATCCCTTCATAATCCCTTCAAGTTTTCATATGACTTGAAGATCTACATGACCTTAAATATATGCTAGTAGACTATGTAATTAAGGTTGATAGAGTTCGTGTATGATGCATAAATAAGGTTTAAATCATCATTTCCATAGTTACATGTACCTGGCACCTGTAATAAAAGCCACAACCAACGCCGCGGCCATACTGTTCCTACTAAGGCCAAGATAGCCTAATTGGTTGGTTGTAAATAGACTACTGGTCCAAAAGGAAGTAAGACACGAAATTAATCACCTAAATTGGAACATTAAACCACTTTGGTCCTTTTGAAACATGTAACTAAGCCCTACCGTAACCAAACCAGTTATACAGGTAACTAGGGCTTAGTAGAAGACTAGACCAGGCAAAAAAGAGCTTCTGCTTCGCCCCCAAGAGCCCAGAATAGATATATAAGCAGCCCTTCCTTCCCACGAAATGATATCCCCATCTTCATTTACATTTACCAGATTTTACCCACCACATCAACCAGCCTTATAGCCTGTTATATAGTCAGTTTTTGCTTGTTTTATACCTGAAGTTCATTCAACAACCCTTTCAAATTTCTCAGCACTCAAAAACCACCTGTTACTCAACCTTGTGAGCGCTTATGGACCACCTACAACTCCCTGAAGAACCCCTGACAGGAAATAGAAGCAGTAAGTCTATTTCCTCCATTCCTTCAGTAGTTATTGTCTAGGTGTACTCCTTGTTCAAAGGACTAGACTTTCAGGTACCCCAAAATACCCCTTTTTCACACAGGTCATGAATATTTCAGAGGGCACATTAAATAACCCTGTAACTCAGGTCCCTCTGTTAATAAACACTTTATAGTTTTTTGATATCTTTTTACCTTTTTTACCCACCTTTCACTGCACAACCTGCAGCTGTTTTTACCTTGCACCCTGTGTAGCTAGAAGAATCCAGTTCTTGGCATCACAGAGGCTGACATAAAGCATCTGTATCTTTACTCTACAGCCTACCGACTCCATATGACATGCACCGCTTCTATCAAAGACTTAGCCTTGAATAGCAATCTACAGCCTCAACCAATGGCCTATGAACTTGATCAACTTTCTGCCATTTACATTCAACCCCTGGGCTTGATCATAGGCCAAAACCTTTTTACGAACCATCTATAGCCTTGATCAAAGGCCTATAGCCTTGATCAAAGGCCTATAGCTTTGATCAAGCTTGTGTAGCCTTAATCAACAACCTACAGTCTACATGCAACATGAACAGCTTCTAGCAAAGTCCTAGAGCCTCAATTGGTGATCTAAAGGCTCAACCAATGGCCTGTAGCCTTGACCAATTTCCTGCAGCACTGTTCAATATCCCATGTATGAAAAACATATCATCAAGTTGTAGTTTCAAAGACTACATGGCAACACCCAATCTCAAACAGAGAGTACAGGGAAGACTACCATCTCCAGGGAGACTACAGCAAAGACTACCATTTACAGAATTCTCTCTTATCAGAAAGAAATAACCTGATTCAAGTACACAACTCAGCTGAGCAGCCTGACCACTTTGCAAACAGAATTTTTACTTTGTTGAGCCTACATGAGGCATAGAGCTAACAACTCTATTTGAATATCTCAGTCTCAATTGAGACTTCTTCTTGGTCAAGCAGTTGAAGATCTTTACTTTTGTCCTAAATCAACTTTTTTGAGATGCTACTTGAAAATAAACCACCCTTATCAAACTATCAGATGTGTCCATAAAAACTTCACTAGATTTAGTCTAAATCTCTTCCCAAAATCTATATTCTTTGGGGATATTCTGACAAATAAAGAAGAAAAATTATATAAAACCCATTGTTATTACACCAAGAGGCCAATGTCAGCCTGGGTGTGCAACTAACCGTGGTTATAGGTTGTAACTAAGGTAGGTTGATGGTTTGAAGTGGTTTGGGTAATGGTTAAGTCCTGTAAAAAAGTTACTTCCTCAATCAGTAAGTCTTGTCTGAGAGGCTTGCTCTAATTGCTCTAATTAGGCGCATCCAAATCAATACAAAGTATTAATAGGCATCCAAGGAGAGACTCAACTTGGGTTCGTGGTTTCTACCTTATTGAAGGTAGGTTGTGGCCAATTCTTGAGGTAATAACAGTATTAGACTATAAATTATCCAGAATTGGGGTATTGGTGGAGAATGGGGAACTAAGCAAGGTAAATAACTCTAAGGTATGTACTGTGCTGTGGTGTTCTAAATATTCTCTTGGGATAAACAACTGTTTACAGTCTGTTTATATATTGTAAGAGCTCCTCAGTGGAACTGTGAGCGCTTCCATGACCTGGGAGGTACTGTGGAACTTCAGGGACAAGACAGATCCTTTTGGGAGGATCTGTTAATGTTTATGATGTGATTTCTACTAAGGCTGTGTTATGGGACACATCTTTGATCAGTAATCCTTAGTGTGATTGGATCACATCATGACATTTGTATTTAATGATCTGTTATTAATATTATTAAAGATAATATCTTATAATGATGTCATTTATTATTGGCACATCTTATAAGTATTAATTATTATAATATTAATAAGTTCTTTTATTAATAAGATATTAAAGTACATATCTTATACGTGAAATATTCCAATGTTAAGGAATGTGGGCGTAATCAGAGGGAAAGAGTGATATCTGTTATTACGTGACAGGATGGCAAAGGGCCTACAAGTTATGTATCTTGTATAACAGGAGTACATAGCTTAACCAGAATTATTCATGTGTTATTAATGAATATATTATTAAAGTATTTATATTAATCATTTTAATTAAATGTACTTTAATAATAGGAATAGTAATGTAATAATAATGAATGTATAATAATAATAATAACTACAGAATAGTAATTATTATTAAAGATAATAATAATTAATATTACATGAAGTTATTTTAAATAAATAATAATAAATAAATAGTAATAAGAATAAGTAAGAATAGGAATTATTATTAGAGATAATAATAATTAATAATATTTGCAGTTACATGGTACATGTCAGGTACTGTGATATGTACTCAGTGGCTGACACTTCGTTTCAGGATTCTATAGATTGCGGGCTTTCAGTCTCTTCTCATCTCAAGATTGCAGATTGCGGGCGTGGTTTCTTTCTGTCTTTCAGTCTCTTCTCATCTCAAGATTGCGGGCGTGGTTTCTCTTTTTCTCAGGATTGCGGATTGGGGGTTTTGTTTTTTTTTTTAAAAAAAAAAAAAAATGGAAGTGCAGGGACTAAGTGGTTCTCAATCCGGGGCAGTCCAGGCACTTGGAACTTACTTTGTTTTGTTTCTCTCAAGTTTTCTCTCTTTGGCACAGGTGTTGTCTCAGGTTAGCGGGGGCAAGCATATGGCACATAGTATTTCAGCATAAGAGAATACAAGAGGATAGAGGAAACAAGAAGGAGAGTAAGTGAGAGAAAAAGTCCAAAGCGCTTAGTCCAAGAAAACAGCGGGTTGGAGACAGGCGCGCAGCGCGGCGGAAGACCGGTGGAATTCTCGGAGCGTTTCTTGGCAGGTTTCGGCGGGGATTGTCACTGCTTTCTTCAACAAACCTTCAACCAACAAGTTTTGACCTTCTAGGAACGGTAGAAGGTCCGATTCATGGAAACCGGACTTGTATTCTTTGTTGGGGATTGCGGCCCGGTATGGCGACTTGAGGAAGCTGGGTGTGGGTGCGGCACCAAGATGTCGGGAAGGAGTGGGGGCGGGAGCCCGAGAGGGAGTGCGGAGTGGGGGGGAGTAGCGGGGCGGGGTGGAAGAAGGGAGGTCATAGGTGGAGGGGAGGGGGTAGGTGAAGGAGGGGGGGGTGGAGTAGGTGAAGGTGGAGGTGGCGGGGCAGGCAAATGGGGTGGAGGGAAGTCTGGGGTAGGAGGGACAAAGAGGGTAGTGTTGGGTGGTGGTTGAGGAGGGGGGGAAGGTGGTGGAGGAGGGGTGGATGGAAAGGGGTCGGAGCTCGGCACGGCAGAGGAGGAACCGGGGATTGGCGTGGCGGAGGGACCCAAGAATGGCAAGGGGCATTGGGGTCCATTCCGGCACAAATGTTGACATGGTTGCGGGTTTCCCAGGCTCGAAGGGCAGCGGCCCAGGTTGGTTGGTTGAGGAAGTCCTTCCATTCAGGTTTTGGAGTCATTTGGTTGGTTCCAACAGGGGTCCTCAGTTGGTCGGAAAAAGCGCGGCGTTGAGGAGGGGAAGGGAATAGTGGTCCGGAGTCTCAAAAGAATCTTTGCGGCGGCGCCGCTTTTGACGAGGTTGAGTACCGGCTCGGGAACGAGGCTGGGGACAAGGGGTGTTCCTGCAAGACAAGGAGCATTGGCAATGAGACCAAGCGCAGGACGTGCAGGCAGCTCCAGGCGCAGGTTGGACGCAAGGAGAAGAAAGAAAAGCGTGGCTGGACCGGGCGGCGCAACAATCACAGGGGGGTTGGGGATAAGGCATGGTAGGTATGGGATGGGAAGGAGGGTATGGCTGTACAATCAAAGGTATGGGACGGGGATGGGTAGTGTGGGAATCTCTGGGGACAGGATTCAAAAGCAAGGGGGATGTGGGAGAACTTATATACAGGAGGTGCAGCAATGAAGCTGAGCCCGCAGCCGCGGGCTCAGCGGCAGGCTGAGGCTGAGGTAGGGGGGTACTTACCAAATGTCACTCGACATTCCGCGGGGAAAGCACGAGGGCGCAGCATGCAACATTCTATAGTTGGTGCAGGCAATCAGTCAAGCGGACAAAGACCGCTTAAGTATGTGCAACGTAGGGGGACCGGGTGGAACCACGGGGTTTGGGGCACCAGGCCCGCAAGCGGAGCGGGGCAGAAGGAGCGGAGTCATGCGCAGGGGGGTGAAGGACGACTGCAGGGGTCAACGGGGTATAGTATTTGTGGGCAGGCTGCAGTGCAATGTGGAATCAAGGAGACGGGCAAGTAGGGCTCCAGGGACAGTGGGGAGTCATCATAAGAAATACACTGAAATTTCAAGGGAGGAGGGGAAAGATATGTGATGTATAATTGTAAATTAATCAGTTTATTCACCATAAACCTTAGAGAGCTCCTTGACGCCAGAAAGGATGAGTTGGGAAGTACCCCAAGCAAATCCAAGTTTGATTAGTGTCTTTGCGAAAGCAGCTTTGAAGGTAGTCCAGTGGGTGATCTGGTGGGCCAAAATTAACTTGTTGACTTCTTCATTTGGAAAAGGAACCTTGCATTGTAAAAAAAACGCCGCCATTGACAAGTTGGAAACATTGCCATCTTCCTCTTCATCAGAGCGGAGTCTCTTGTTTGGGATTTGATCCCGAGCTGCTTCAAAATGGGGGCGTTGATAAACGCACGCCAACGCCAACCCGCACGCCAATTTTTTTTGGCGTGCAGGGCCAACACGCCATTTTTTTTTGGCGTGTAGGGTCTACACGCCAAAAAAAAGGGCGTGTGAGACCCACACGCCAAAAATGGCATGTGGTTCCCACTCGCCATTTTTTTTTGGCCTGTGGGCCCCGCACGCCAAATAAAATTGGCGTGCGGGCCCCCCCTCGCTCACATAATCGAATGGGAGGGACCATTCGATTACGTGAGCGGGGCCCCTCCCGGCTGACGACGTTATACAACCTTGTCAGCCGGGAGGACTTCCTCCCAGCACAAGGCCTCGTCAGCCAGGAGGAAGTCCTCCTGGCGGGCGAGGCTATACAACCTCAGGACTTCCTCCTGGCCAACGAGGTTGTATAACCTCGTCGGCCAGGAGGACTTCCTCCTGGCTGACAAGGTTGTATAACCTCTTCGGCCAGGAGGACTTCCTCCTGGCTGACAAGGTTGTATAACCTCGTCAGCCGGGAGGAAGTCCTCCCGGCTGACAAGGTTATACAACCTCGTCAGCCAGGAGGACTTCCTCCTGGCTGACGAGGTTGTATAGCCTCGCCGGCCAGGAGGACTTCCTCCTGGCTGACGAGGTTGTATAACCCCGTCAGCCGGGAGGAAGTCCTCCCGGCTGACGAGGTTATACAGCCTCGTGCTGGGAGGAAGTCCTCCTGGCTGACGAGGTTGTATAACCTTGTCAGCCGGGAGGGGCCCTGCTCACCTAATCGAATGGTCCCTCCCATTTGATTATGTGAGCAAGGGGGGACCCGCACGCCAATTTTATTTGGCGTGCGGGGCCCACACGCCAAAATAAAATTGTGTGTGGGAACCACACGCCATTTTTGGCGTGTGGGTCTCACACGCCCTTTCTTTTGGCGTGTAGACCCTACACGCCAAAAAAAAAATGGTGTGTTGGCCCCGCACGCCAAAAAAAATTGGCGTGCGGGTTGGCGTTGGCGTGCGTTTATCAACGCCCCAAAATGGGGCAATACCTACATGCAATAAATAAGAGAAATCAGCATGAATAATTATTTGTCATTAATGAAAGCTACGGTTGCTCACCTTGATGACTTGGCCTTCTTCTGGTACCTTGAGCCTGATTGATGTTCTAGCAGCCGTTGAGAATTTCATGACGGTATTGATGAAATCATGGAAGGATCCGCCCTGCAATGTTGTCATTGGGACGGGGGCTTGGCCCCCACTCTCTTAAGGTGAAATCCCAATGAAGCTTCTCACAAATCTCCGCATCCGATGCCAAGATGTGCACAATATTGGATTGAAAGTTTATCCGGAGGTGGCGGATGACTTTAGATTTGAAAGCGGGAAAAGTCAAATCTTGCAATTGGATGTTCAATTGGGGGAGGCCAGGCTCAGTGGTGTATTTGTGGTAAACAGCATTCTTGTTGTTGTTCTCATCACAGCCAATTTGGTCAAGGAGTTCATAAACAATGAGAAAGGAAATTGTGCTGTTAGGGCGGGGTTTCTTCTTGGGGATTATTATCTTGGATCCACTGTTGGAGCCTTCTGGTATAAAGTTTTGCGTGGTGTTTGCAGAACAAGGGCCTGTGGGGGTGCTGGTGATTGGAAGGACATGGGGGCCAGGAGTTTCTTCTTTGTTTGAGATGGTTGGCTGGTATGAAGTGGTTGTGGCAGGAAGTGAGGGGGCTTTTGACAACATCAGCCACTGAGGCCTTCAACCTGTGGGTGGGAAAAGGTGGGATGCCATCACCCAACCTTGTGGGAGATCTTGCCAATGAAGTTCAGAAGTGATTCCATAAATATTTCTGTGAACCTTCCCTCCACCAATTTTGGTTTTTAGAACCAATTCACAAATAATATATGTTTTTCCAAATATTTCTACCAACGGTTTTGGTCTTTAGAACCAAAACCACTGGTGGAAGGGTTCTGTTGTGAAATTTGTTATGAAAACCATTTCCTCAAATGTTTTTTTATTATTATCTCACAATTTGGTTTTTTTGACTATTTTGGGAACATAATTGGTTCTCCCGCTAGATTCAAACCAATTTGGTCCTGAAAACCAGGGCTGTAACCAATTTGGTTTTTGAAACCACATTGAAAACTTTTAGTGCTTCCATGGTGTATCAACCATACACTTCTTCTTCTTCTACTAACAAACGAATCATCAACCAAAGAAATTCTTCAACTTATCATAACAAAAAAATTAGCCTCATCCATCCTATCAACAACACCCACACCCACACCACCATCATCATCATTCACCAAATCAAACCAAATCCCATCCAGATCAGGATTTCAACCAAAGGGAGTCTATCAGGATAGAACTGAAGAACTCATCTCATCTAGAAACTCAAAACAAGAATCAAAGAGACTAGACAAACCTAGACTTCAGAAATGTTTAGAACAATTAATCCAACTCCATTTCCCTAATCATCAAACCCAACAACAACAACCATCAATCATCAATCTCTCACAGAAACTGTTTGGAATCATCAGTAGTAGTAGTAGTCCTAGTACTTCTAATACTAATCATCATCTAACCGAACTAACCAGAATCAATATACATCGAACCATACGCGCCAAGGAACAGAACATTGTCAGGTGGCAGGACCCAACTCGATGATGTTGCCAGCCTTCAAGCTTCCCTCAACGACTTGTTAGTCCCCTTCCTTCTCTTCCGTCTCTCACACTCAAGACTCATCTGTTTCTTCTCTTTTTGCATTTTTACCTTTGCGTATTCAGAAGACAAGAAATCTCAAATCTAAAAAAGTCTACCTTGTACACCTCGGACGCATTCAGACGCCTTCAGGACGGCTTTTTTTGACGACTTGAAGGCATCTTTTTTCAATTCAATCAAGCTGTCAGCAGACGTTTACGACTTCAAGGCGTCTTGTGATTCAATTGAATCGGGAGTTTTCAAGGCGCCTTGATGGCGCCTTGAAAATGTCTCAAGAGCTGGATCCGCCTCCAAGACGACTGCCAAGCAAGATGAAGCCGGCTCGGAGGCGACTTGAAAACGTCCTGCATCAAGGGACCAGAGGATAAACTTGTGCAAAACACAGGCGGGGCTTGAACCCACAACCTGCAGGCCTCCAGGAGGCCGATGATGCCTTACCAGTTGGCTAGCAGGTTTTTGAAGTTCCCAGCTCATAGATGTTTATAATGCTCAATCTAAAATCCTTTAGTCCAATCTCTTCGGCAAAGATTGGACTCCTGGAGTCTGTAGATCAGCCTGCAAACCACTGGAGTGGTTTGCAGGCTGATCTGCATGTGGTTTTGAAGCGAGCTTCCCAGACTCCCTTCCTGCTCAGGTAAGGGAGTCTGGTTTGGAAGACAAGTCCCTTCTTGCTCTGAGCAAGGAGGGATAACAACTTGAGAAACGAAGGAATTTGGTTCTCAAGTAGACTTGAGGACCTCATGTGGTTCTCAAGTTGACTTGAGAACCATTGGTGGTTCTCAAGTTGGCTTGAAAACCACCAATGGTCTTCAAGTCGGCTTGAGAACCACATTAGGTCCTCAAGTCAACTTGTGAACCCCAGTGCGGCCTTCAAGTCGACTTGAGAACCTCATTTGGTTCTCAAGTCGACTTGAAGACCGCATTTTCACAGGTTTCCCAGGCGGAACCTTAAATTGGTCTTGAAGCCACCCTCAAGACCAATTTTCATCTTGAAGGCGGCTTTTTTCATGTAATTGTCTTGAAGACGACTCACCTGTCATTGAGGTGTGGCCGTGGTGTAATCAATCGCTTTTCTCCATCAAGACTGATCACCCCACAGACCTATTTTCCCATCTTATAATTTTCTATTCATGTAAATTATTTGATCATCTCACGTTTTTTGTTTTGTTTATATGTATACATACAATAGAGAAAAGAATCTTTGAGAATAGAAAGGATGTATAAATACATGTATTAGGATTGATCTAATGATGGTGATGATGATGATGATTAATATTATTATGATTGGTGTCTTATAATTATCAAGTATTAAGATCTTGAAACAATATTAACCGAGGTAGGAGGCCAATACTTGTGTGTTGCATGCTGGTCAAGACATGTTCTTTATTATTGCTACACATAAAAATAATGGAATATACCCCTTGCTGGCCAAACGAACCCTGCCACATTCCTCTAACACACCAAGGCCCACATCTCAGTTTCTAAGACCAAGGCTGACTTCAGAAACTGACTGAACAAATATGTAAGCCACCAAGATATTACATATGACATGTGATACTTGAAACTGCAAGCTTAATAAATAATAATAAACCTTTTAATTTATTATTATTTAATTTATTCTATTTTTTATTTTTACTTGATTTTCTGATCAAAACAGGAATTAGACTTAACTGCTTCAACAAATAGCGTAATAGTCTAACAGTTAAGGACAAGCTTATGAATATCCTTCTTATTTTAAAAGATCTGGGTTCAAGCCACACTCATGACCACACTTATAAAATATTATTAAATTTATTTAAAATTATATCTATATTTTTATAAAAATTCAAGGAAATTTAATTAAGGAAAATCCTTGGAAAATCAATTTGCAAACACGCAATAAATGGATAAAGAACCATTTATTGGTATAGTTTTTTCCTTGAAAATCCTGGAAAATCCCATCATAACCCATAATAATACATACTATAAGATTGCATACTCATTTAAGTAAATAGTTTATGTATTATTTATTTATATAATTAATACATGTGATTATTAATCAATTATTCTTCAGGGAGGGCGCTTTTTCAAGCCCTGTTCCCTAGATAATTTATTCACAAGTATGCCTTAGTGAAATAAATAATGTATTACTGAAATACTTATTTAATTTAAAAATTATAATGTGAAATAATTATGGTATCATTTTAATTAAAAATGACACCATCTTTCACATTTGATCACGAACAGGGTGCTCACTTCCCCCTGGTGATTTTGCCCTGAACATTGCTTTCAAAAAAGAAGCATGTGAAAAATTATAATAAATTATTTAAGGAGCTGGTTTTTCCACTAAATTGAAGACCACCTCCCCATTAATTTTAACATATACATAGATAACTCATTATAAGCTACCAAGGCGCTCACCTTCTCCTGTAAGTAAGGAGGACTGGCCTTTTCTTATATTTATCTTAATTAGTTAGAATTCTTCAACAAAACCCCCCCCCCCAATAAATAATATCTCATCTTATTTATTGGAAGAACCGTGTTTAATTCTGGTTAACCCTTCTGTGGACTTTCCCCCACTAGAAGTTTTGGTAGCAGGCTAAGAACCTGTTTTTATTGCATTACTTAAGTGTTTATACACTATAGTAATTATTCTTTAAGCTTATAGTCTGTTATCTTACACTTTTTAAGTGTATATTTTTTATTCATATCTGTACACGCCATTTTTCTTGGAATAGAGTCCAGATAGTTGACAAAATACTTATATATATATATCAAAATTACTACTACGCACACTATACTTTAGGCCCTGTTTGGCTGCAGTAATGTGATGTGATGTTGGACACTTATGTAATGTGGTCCACATCACTCGTGAATTTCAGATCTTTCAACATAACTGAAGTGTTTGGCTGCCACTCCAGTCATACACTCCGCACATCACTCCCAGACCCGAGCTGTTTGGCTATCCAACATCTTATAATGATGGATTTACCTCACCTCAATGGCGACTTGCACAGCTCACCTAGCAATCCAAGCGATAGGATCGACTCCGACACCAAATCAAACTCTTCAATTGGTAGCATATCAACAACGTCGCTTGGTTCCAATCAATCGCAACCTGTCACGCTCTGTGATGCACAGGACTGATAACCTTCTAGCTACACAAGGTGCAAGACTCAAAATAATATTGAATAAATTATTCTAGAGGATTTTAATCTTTTTATTAATATTAAAAGATTATAAATTTAATTGGGAGGGGCCTGCAAGCAGGGGTGTTTTGGGTGCCCTCCAAAGGTGTTCGTGATAATGCACAGGAACTTTGTAACCTTTTACACTGGGGCCTGCAAGCAGGGGTGTTTAAGTGCCCAGTAAAAATAGTGGCTAAGAAAGGGCCACAACTCCTAGTGAAACAAGACTTACTGTAGGCTTTAAGAGGAGGAGGGGGGGCTTTCTTAAGGTAAACTGGACAGCTGGAAGCGGTTGGAAAGGTGGGCTTGATGACTGGACAGAGTTGGGTTTGAGGAAAAGAGGCTTTGAAGTCTTGAAGACTGATTTACTGGGCAGGACACTAGTAAGCTGGACTGGTGGAATGCTGATGGTAAATATGATAAATCTGGGGAATTAAAATACAGGGGGAAGAAAGGGCCTCTTAAATGCCTTTCTGGAGCCCTGATGGCGAAACACCAAGTGTTATTTTGGCTATGGGAACACTACAGGGAAGGAGTTATTCTTAGTAGAAATGAATGATGTAATTTATCAAATTATTACATGTACAGGCTGTCAATAATTAATACATTCTGTCAATCATCTGTGGACCTCATCTGAGGGCGCTTCAAGATCTCTTAGTTTGATGTACAACATGTATTGATTACTTGATCAATAGAATAAAAAAGAAATAATCAAATTATAGTACAGAATCTTATGTCTGTTTAATTTGGTTATTTCATATGTAAGGTTCTGTACCATGAGAGTTCTTGTCATACTTGCATGGAGGGCGCTTTTACAGCTCTCCATTCAATTATTTGACAAGCAAACATCATGGGAAAAGTGTCAACATTTATTTTCCCGTGATTAAATAAGCTTTGTCATTTATTTTAATTGTACAAGTTCTTTTTAGACTTATTTGAAGTATTCTTATGTTTCCTTTATCCCCTGTTTCGTGTCTTTCATGTGTTATGATATTATTTAACTTATACTGTATGTATTTGCATAAGTTAATAATAATACAAAGATTATAAAACAGCGTGATATTTATGTCAAATGTTATTTAATATTTTATTTATGTGTTTAAAGGATAATAAAATAGTTTATTTAAGTAATTATCCCGTATTTTGAGGACTTCTACTTATTAGAATACTCTCATATTACATATGTTTATACCTAGTAAGTATTTTAGCGCTTAGTAGGAGTATTCTTTAAGTTAATTTTATTATTAGAAGGAGTAAGTTTTCTAGGATACTTTGGCTGAGGTACCCTAGGTTATTTTACTTGCTCTTTCAGAATATGAAATAATATTCTCACTTATCTCAAAGGTTAATGAGTTATTATTTATTTTATTATTAATTTATTTATTATATTTGTTTATTCCATTATTACTATGTAATAATGTTTATATTCTAAAATGTTATCTTTTTCTTATGTTTATTAGAATTTATTTTACATTATTACTTATGTAATAATGTCTCTTTCATATGTATTTTTTATTAATTAATTAATACTTATTTATTGTTCTAGTCAGGTTGTCTCTGAACTAGTAGCAAGCTGACATTCCCTACCTTTAAGATGATTCTTCTAAGAATTAAAGTTATATAGCTTAATCATTTCCTCCTTGAGACTCTAAAGTTCCTCAATTGTATGGGACCATCAGGTATATTATTTTCTGGTAACCATTCATGTTTATCCGCAGAAGTATTTTTGTACCTAACAAGGTAAAGTCTGGTATCTTTACCATTAATTATTTCTTTCTTCTCTTTAAGTATTTTCAATAGTTTAAGTTTATGGGTAGCTTCAGGTTCAACTAACAAAGGTATAGGTTCTTGTGCTACTATGGGATCCTCACAGTTTCTTTGCTTAAAAGGTTTTATTAGGCTTACTGGGAAAACTGGGAGCTTTCTTCACAGTTCCTCACTCAATATTACCTCTACAGCATTTTTACCATGTAGTTGTTTTATAGTAAAAGGGCCTAAAAAAGAAGGTTTAAGTTTCTTATTTCCTCCTAAATTATTAATGTTAACCGTAGATAATAATACTTTATCTCCTATACTGAATGAATGTTCTTGAGGGGCAGTAAGGGTATGATAATTTATATGGTTGAGAAAAGAAACAAAAAAAATTGTTTCATAACAAGTAATCCTCCAAAATTAAATGTTGTAACAATAGGCTCTCAGTTATGAATTTACAATGGAACAGATAGGTTTAGGGCCTTTGATGATGAGTTCACCTTAGTTCCATAACAAGGCTGAATTTAATAAGTTGATATAATCTTTTTAATTTAATAGGTTTTAATGATAAGTATGATAAAGACTTTCACTTAGATTTAAAATTTGTACCAACAAATAACTAGAGGAATGATGATGAAAGAAGTAAATAATAGTATCTTCCACACACTGGTTTTGTTTTAAATAATGTAAAATTTGGTTTGTGATTGACACTTCCTTCCTATAAAAAAAAGGTTGATTGTAAATGATTCTGTTTTCATTTTATTTTTACTTTCAATTTCAATTGTTAATTTTAATTTTAATTTAATTTTGTTTTGTTTTTATTTATTTTATATCATCATTGTGTTATTTTATGTTCAGTCTATCCGCTCTGCATTCTATCAGATGATCAATTAATTCAGAATGAGGAGGCTTAATAATGAGACATTGGTGTTATTTGAATTCAGCTGATAAAAAGAGTAGATAAAATTCTTACTCTTGGGTTCACCATAATTCTCTGCTCTGATATAATTAAACTTAGTAGCAAAGTGGATCTTTTTTAGATAAGTTATAACATGTAAAACCCGACGAATTTGTTATTGGATTGTTTCAAAAAAAAAAAAAACAAGAAAGAGATGAGGTAGATATCGACTTCTTTGGGATTGAGATATTTCTATCACACTAAAATTTATACAGAGTAGTAACACAATCAGTCGGACAGGCTCAATTTTCCAGGGAAAGCTCTCGGGGAAGGTTGTATTAATACCTATGATCGACTTGAAGAGAGCTGTCTGCTTGGATCTTTGATTGCTTAACAATCGAGGACAGTACAGCCTGTCGAAGTATGAGATAATCCCTTCAAAGGGGCTTTTAAGGAGAGTTAACTAGGTAAAAAGTATTAAAATTGCAACTGCACAATGGAAATAGTGTATTTCGGTAATCCTTTTCAAGCTTAATGATCGTTTGATATTTTCTGTAGCTGTTCCAATCACTGAGTTATAGTTTCTAACATGTTCGCTTGGACTGTTAAGAATATCTGGTACGCACTCGATCTAGCCTGGGTGTCTTTTGATCTGAATGGTGTAGCTGAGTACCATTTCTACTAATTCTCAGTCGAGGAATCAGCATCTCGTTTTCTTTTTACACAGGAAGAAACCAAGTGCAATCACCAAAATTTGGTAAGAGGAGATCGCTGGGACAATATCTCAAGATTTCCTTTTGGCTATGAATTTTTATTCTGATCGGCTTAAGCCTAACTCAAGACTGAGTACGAACCAAACATGTTAGTTTGACACAACTTTGTACTTTTTGTTTCTTATGTCTAGTTAAAGTCTTGAATCTATTTCAAAATAATTCAATTCAATAAGACTACACAGACACTGATGATAAGAGGTACAGCCAATGGATCAATGAACCTGACCTACAGACATTGAGTTTTTTGGGTAATACAGTATCTCTCAAGCGATCTGATAACCAAGCAATTCGCTTAGCGATAAGGAATTTTGTGTTTACTCTATATGGACAATGAGTCAAGGAAGCTACCTTTAAAAAGAGCTGAGGCAAAGTAGACATTGGTGGTGAAACGGACCAAATTTTTTGAAAAACAACCGACCATTTCTAATGTTATGTTTTATTTTTTACTGTAGTAACTTTGTTCGGCAAGATGAATGAGCAGCTTTTGAACCGGACTCAGAATTAGCTCAACACCAGAATAAAGATGAGACTTTGTCATTCTTGATGAATTATGTGGCCACTTTGTTGGAAATACCTCCGACGGGAGTGATGAAGTAACCACATTCTATGAAATACTTAACCAGTCAGTTCCGATGTACCACATCTATTCTTTCTCAATTCAACACATGGTTGAGTTTAAAATTATTATATCAAATATAGCAACGAGCTGATTTGAATATAATTGGTTGATGTGCTCCCACGAAAAAAGGCAGCGGATCGAAGTGAGCCGGGCGAAGAACACTTTATACCAACCGGTACAAGTAACGACTACACCATGCACTCTTGGTGGATGTGGGTCAAGTATTAGAGATGTAACTAGGCCGAGCCTTGAATCAGTTGTTGGACAAACTGGCAAACGACAAAAGCTTCAACCAGATCCCCAATAACCATGATGAAGTAGTGAGATCGTAGGTAAGCTCACATCACTCCCCAAAGATGAATAGGATATTGTCTGAGCTTACTTCTCTAGATGCGATCCTTTGCGACTACATCCTCTGATTTCTTGGTTCATTAGGGAGGAGAACCGCAATGTTTTGTCTGTTTTGTTGGCTTTTGTGGGTTATATGAGTAAACATTCTGTATTACGAAACAAGTTGGATTTATACAAGTGTTTTATTACTGAAGGATTTCCGGGATGATATACAAGAAGGTCTTGAGCAGGTTATGAATATATATTTTGAGATTTTAGATTATATCAAGATGAGGCGGTATTGTTTAAAATAAAAGAATGATTTTTTATTGCATTTTTTTCGAATTTTTGTAAGATTTTTTTATAAATTGTTGATAGTTTTTAGATGTAAAAATAAAACATATAAAATATGTGTTTGTTAATGTTTTTTCACGAATTTTAACATAAATTTATTCTGGGAAGATTAAGAAATAAAGAAGTGGTGGTTTGGTTTGATTTAAGGGACATTTTTACGGTAAAAATAGTTAGTAGGAAAGGTGAGGAATTTTTTATCAGAGATAAAAAAGGTTAATTCCCGGCCAGACCCCCAATTGTCACGCTCTGTGATGCCAAGTACTGATAACCTTCTAGCTACACAAGGTGCAAGACTCAAAATAATATTGAATAAATTATTCTAGAGGATTTTAATCTTTTTATTAATATTAAAAGATTATAAATTTAATTGGGAGGGGCCTGCAAGCAGGGGTGTTTTGGGTGCCCTCCAAAGGTGTTCGTGATAATGCACAGGAACTTTGTAACCTTTTACACTGGGGCCTGCAAGCAGGGGTGTTTAAGTGCCCAGTAAAAATAGTGGCTAAGAAAGGGCCACAACTCCTAGTGAAACAAGACTTACTGTAGGCTTTAAGAGGAGGAGGGGGGGCTTTCTTAAGGTAAACTGTACAGCTGGAAGCGGTTGGAAAGGTGGGCTTGATGACTGGACAGAGTTGGGTTTGAGGAAAAGAGGCTTTGAAGTCTTGAAGACTGATTTACTGGGCAGGACACTAGTAAGCTGGACTGGTGGAATGCTGATGGTAAATATGATAAATCTGGGGAATTAAAATACAGGGGGAAGAAAGGGCCTCTTAAATGCCTTTCTGGAGCCCTGATGGCGAAACATCAAGTGTGATTTTGGCTATGGGAACACTACAGGGAAGGAGTTATTCTTAGTAGAAATGAATGATGTAATTTATCAAATTATTACATGTACAGGCTGTCAATAATTAATACAGTCTGTCAATCATCTGTAGACCTCATCTGAGGGCGCTTCAAGATCTCTTAGTTTGATGTACAACATGTATTGATTACTTGATCAATAGAATAAAAAAGAAATAATCAAATTATAGTACAGAATCTTATGTCTGTTTAATTTGGTTATTTCATATGTAAGGTTCTGTACCATGAGAGTTCTTGTCATACTTGCATGGAGGGCGCTTTTACAGCTCTCCATTCAATTATTTGACAAGCAAACATCATGGGAAAAGTGTCAACATTTATTTTCCCGTGATTAAATAAGCTTTGTCATTTATTTTAATTGTACAAGTTCTTTTTAGACTTATTTGAAGTATTCTTATGTTTCCTTTATCCCCTTTTTCGTGTCTTTCATGTTTTATGATATTATTTAACTTATACTGTATGTATTTGCATAAGTTAATAATAATACAAAGATTATAAAACAGCGTGATATTTATGTCAAATGTTATTTAATATTTTATTTATGTGTTTAAAGGATAATAAAATAGTTTATTTAAGTAATTATCCCGTATTTTGAGGACTTCTACTTATTAGAATACTCTCATATTACATATGTTTATACCTAGTAAGTATTTTAGCGCTTAGTAGGAGTATTCTTTAAGTTAATTTTATTATTAGAAGGAGTAAGTTTTCTAGGATACTTTGGCTGAGGTGCCCTAGGTTATTTTACTTGCTCTTTCAGAATATGAAATAATATTCTCACTTATCTCAAAGTTTAATGAGTTATTATTTATTTTATTATTAATTTATTTATTATATTTGTTTATTCCATTATTACTATGTAATAATGTTTATATTCTAAAATGTTATCTTTTTCTTATGTTTATTAGAATTTATTTTACATTATTACTTATGTAATAATGTCTCTTTCATATGTATTTTTTATTAATTAATTAATACTTATTTATTGTTCTAGTCAGGTTATCTCTGAACTAGTAGCAAGCTGACACAACCTCAAGATTTGGAAATGCAACTTATGCTAACCATCTCCGTACTGGTTACAATGTACCACTTGCTCCACAACAGAAAATCTGCTTACAATACCTTGGCCCTAACTGGTTGGCTCTATGTGAACGAACTGCTTGAAGGAAACAATTGGAAGTTTGTGGATATGATGCGGATGAAAAAGGAGGTTTTCATGAAGCTCTGCAAACAAGTTGCTTCTACGGATATTGAACCTGCCTCAAAGATTTTACCTTTGGAGGAGCAGGTGGCAATTTTTATGTTTATTGTTGGCCATTCTGCTAGCAACCAGGTTGTACAAGACAGATTTCAGCATAGTGGCAAGACTATCTCCAGGTATGCCAATTGCTCTCGCATTATGAACAATGCTCTAAGTTAACAATTTTTTTTGGGCAGGGTTTTTCATTACATGATTAAATGTTTGCTTTTGTTGAGTTTGAAATACATAAAGGAGCCCCCAATTGTTGGCATCCACCCGATAATTGAAGGCAACAGCAAATTCATGCCCTTCTTTCAAGACTGTATTGGTGCACTGGATGGCGTGCACATACCAGCTCATGTCCCGGTTTCAAATAATCCAGTGGCTTATTGTAATGGCAAAGGGTTCCACTCACAGAACGTCCTTGGTGTTTGCAACTTCAGCCTATGTTTCACTTATCTCTGTGTTGGTTGGGAGGGATCTGCACACGATGCTCGCGTTTTGGCTTCTGCAAAGGCCAGTGATTTCAAAATCCCGCCAAACTGCTTTTACTTGGCCGATGCGGGTTATGGCTTAGCACAGGGTTTACTAGTGCCTTATTGTGGCATTCGATATTATCTCTGTGAACAACTCTTTGCATCAAACAGGTGAGCAAAAAAAAAGGTTACTCGTTCATGGTCATTTGCTCATTTGATTAAGGAGAACCAGGCCCGAGAATCGTGAAGAGTTGTTTAACCTTTGTCATGCCATGTTGCGAAATACAGTCGAGAGGACATTTTGCATTTTTAAGCGCCGATTTCCTATCCTTACGAGACCGCTTGAATATTCAATTCTGACCCAATCTCACATTGTGGTTTTCTTGGCTGTAATTCACAACATCATCATGCTTGAGGGTCTATTACATGCGGAGGCTTTTCCCAATCAACTAAATCAGTCACCTACCGACCAACCAATCAACAATGATGCGGATGAAAACAATGAAAGTAATGATTTGGATGGTGTAGTGGATCAATTGGAGCACTTGGCTTGGAGAGATAATATTGCAGAGAGTATGTGGAGAGATTATGTTTCATACAACAATTTGCGAGGGAGGCAAGTCAGTCACTTCCCCAGGGAACCAGCGGTTAAGCGGAGAGGTCAAAGAAAACATCGAGGCCAGCGCAGACCAGAGCAACAAAGAGGAGGTCATGGTTGAAGATATGTTGTAATGAACATGTAAAAAAAAAGTGAATTGCAATAGATCATGTTATGCTTGCAATTCTGATTGCCGATAAAAATAAATGAACTAGATTTGTTTTCTAAGCCAGCCCAGTCGGAGGTCCTTTTGGTGGATTGACATGTACAAAGCTGCCCAACGCTCAGAGTAGAAAACATTGATGATTGATAACTGTTCAAGATCATAAAACTCATCTGCATCAGTGCTTTGGAAGAACTCCATTGCCCTCGCACCTTGTGTCTGCCTTGCACTGGGTTGATTCAAGCTAATCAATTCACTCAAGGCCCCTGCTATTTGGACTCCGGTTGAAACATGGCCTGCAGTACAATGGATGCGTGGAGATGATTCATCTGGTTCGGGAGCCGTTCCAGCCATACTAGATTGGTTCCAAGTGGTTTCAATGTTAATCGATGGACTTCCTGGAGCTGGAAGGGATTGTGGTTGGGCAGAGAGCAACGAAAAGCTGTTGACACCTGTTGCCACAACTTTGTCAAAGATCTCAACAAGGTAAAACCAATCAGGGAAGGGTTTCCCCTTGAATTTTCTTGCTTGCGGGTGAGACTAAGGACTTATATCAATCAACAAATTGGTTACTCCAAGAAGTCAAGCAAAGCAAAACTGACCATGAGATAACTGCTCCACACTTGATCTGGTGCTGTGACCTCCATAGTTGTATCGTTCCAGCCAAATCTACTCTGATTTTTGAGCTCAAAGCACACATCATAGTCCTTCTTAAACCCCTGGATATGTAAATGTGTAAACAATGTATCAGCTGTGTGCAAATAGATGTAAATTATTGTATTGGGAGCCATGAAATACATACCTGATTGTACTTGGACTTGACTTTCTTTTCATCCAAGTCAACATTAGGAAATTTTACCTGTAGAGCCACTGCAATTGCTCTGTGAGTCTCGGGCTTGAAGCCATTATCAGATTGTTTTCCTTGTCAAACCGCCTGGACATAAAGTTCAAGAGCTGCTCGTTCCATCTCAGGGGTCCAGAAAAGCTTGACCCCTTTGCAACTCCTTGAAGTAGTTTCAGCATTGGTGTGTGTTGGTGACTGCAAGGACTCCGATTGGTCTTCATTCATGTCCACATTGGATTGGCTTGATTGTTGAGTCTTGGACCCAGAGGTGAACTGACTGCTATCAAACTGTGTTTGGGGTGTTGGACTGAGTGGGTTTTGTGGGCTCCATGGACTGAATGGTGGCATGACTGGTTGATGTAGATTTTGGCAGGGTGAGTTGTGTATGAGGTCAAGTTGTGTATGAGGTCAAGTTTTGTTTTGTATGCCAATATGACTCCATATACACCCCCAGGGGTACTATATGGGAAATGGCTGGGATGATGAGGAGTGATGAGGAAAGTCATGATGACCCTCATAAATTTCCAAATCTGCCAAACACGCAAGTGATACAATATGGGCTTTGGTGAGGCCCGGTTATACAAAAGCGGTGGTTATCACATAACATCACTGCTGCCAAACAGGGCCTTAGTTCACTCAGATTAACATACTACATATGTAATACACTTGGAAAATTCATTTTTCTGGTTTGTTGTGGAAATTGTTGGTGGAAATCAGTTTTTGTCAACACTTATCTAGGAGTTGGTAGACTGTGAATGTGGATCATCAAACCATTTATATTAGTGTTTTGAAAAAATAAATAAAAAGATGTTTTGAAAAATTGAAATCTGAAACTGAAACTGATGATCAGGTCTTGAAGTGATCAGTGATGAACATTCATTAAACTAAGTCAGGCAACTTTTTCTAAAAACAAAAATTGGTTTGGTTTAGAAATTCGTTTGGATTTTGTGTTTGATTGATTATTTTCAGAAGCAGGGAAGATCAGGAGATGGTGTGTAGATTATGATAGTACATGCATTCTTTTTGGTAAAGAAGTTATGGTTGAGATGAATTTATCAAGATATTAAGGTTAATGGGAATATTGGGTTCTTATCAATTGGATTCCATAGATAGAAACACATCATAGCTGGTTGATTGGCTTGCTAGATTGACCTATCATAATGTTTGTATAACTAGGATTTTTTGTTTTTTTTAAAAATAAAAACAAAGAAATTGGAGATAAATTGAAGCTAATATCATGTAGTTAATTGGGTTGGTAAAAATCGTGGAAGTTTTTGGAAAAAAATGGAAAAATGAACAAACAAAAAAAACATTGAAAAAATTGTACAGACAAACAATGAAAAAATGAAAAGAATGCAAGAATCAAAAAAATGAAGACAAATGAAAAAAACATGTTATTTTCTTACCTTCCTACACAATTTTGAGACCAACTAGCTGGGAAAAGATTGATTGGAATGTTTGAAAAGTAGATTTTGGAAGTATTTGATACCTCCTAATGTGACCATAAAAAAAGAGAAATTTGATCAATTTTGCTAGCAACAAGATTATTAATTTTACTAGCTCCACAACCATACTCTCAGTAGTCAAACAACATGTAGCACTTCTTGTTGTTTGGTCATCCCTGAAGATTTTCAACTTCCTTTTTCAAATATCCCACATTTATGTCTTGCTATAGTCCTATTCTTTGAGATGATCATCTGATTATTTTCTTCATACCACATGCATAGGACTAAAAGGGTCTTACTAAGTGCATGCCAAATCAAATTTGAATTGGTGTTGTGAGACTCCAAAAGTGGTTTCCACCTCTTTTGGCTGAATGTAGAGAAGTATTTGAGGGAAAATCCCTGCCTCTACAAAAGAAAAAGACTAAAAACACACCCAGCTGGGCTGGCATTTTATCTCAAAATATGTGATGCTCATAGCATCAATAAGTACAAAAGATATAATTATCCACTATGTTAAAGTTTTTTCCCACACATGTATAAATATCTTAAGTGATGAAAACTGAAATATGATTCATTTAATTTATGTAATTTCATAACAAAGGTATCTATACCAAGCCACAAGTTTTGTTTTTCATGTATGAAAACACATTTGAGCCGTGTGGAAGACATGATACATGATCAATGAAAATGTATCATTACATCAATAAAAACCTGGTTTCTGCCAAGAAGTTAAAATTGCTTTGAAATGCAGTTGTACATGGGTTGTGAGAAAGTTGAAACAATGCAAATAGTCCAGTTGGGGTGGGTATCAGGTTGATATGAAACCATCTTCAAAATTAACTCAGAAAGATTCAGCATCAATTCAGCCAAATGTTTGAGAAAAAATTCAGCACAAAATTACTCATAACTTGGGGTCAAATTCTGCAAGGGATCTTACAGGGTTCCTAAAGAGAGGGATGATGGCACTTGTATGCAATTTCTGAGCAACATCCCATGCTATGACATCTCATTGAAATTTAGATGTTCAGATCATACCCTTCAAACCACCAGTGTGACTAGCTCCCCAGATATCTTGCTTCATACACCTTGTTCAAAACTCTCCAAATTTCATGCCATCCTATGGTCACATAATACAGAGCCCCCTCCTTTCATATTTGAGCAGGATACTGAGATCTTCTTAATTAGAACTCACTAACAGCTTTTGGGAGCTACATGTTGATTATTGTTGGAGTAGAAAAGTAGGTGCTACATCAAGGCCAATAATCTCAGCTGGTGAAAGAAAATTGCAAGGCTTGAGCCTGGGGAACTTTATTTGTGGTGGGTGTCAATTATATGGGATCTCTTGCCAACACAGCTACTTGAATGTTCAGGAAATTCCAATATAATCATTTCTATCACTACATTATTTCACAACAGTTTTATTTTCTTCCCTAGCAATACTCTTGTACTTTCTCTAATATCTCTTTTCCTCAGTTAATTAATATTATGCATTTCATGCTTCAAAAACTTAAAGTAAACTTAGTTATTACTATAAGTCTTTCCTGCAGTGCTACTACTTAAGCCAATTGCATTGTTGAAGATTGATTCCTCAAACATCTCCTTGAACTTACCTCAAAATGATTATCTTCCTGTTGTGTACTTCAATGAACCAACTCCAATCTTAGTAAATTGGGTTGGGCTTTTTTGAGTTGTTCCACTGGCCAAGGAAGATGGAACAAGAGGGATATGCAGAAAATGGAGGAAGAATTCACCCACCAAAAAGTGAAACTACCAACACAAAAAATCCCACTTGAGCTTAAACCCCCTCTTTCAGAGGCTTGTTTCAAAAGGTTAAAAAATCACACCAGTCTTAATTGAATGGTGTATTTCTCCACTCAAGGGCTGTTGAAACCCCTGCAACACCTCCTGTAGATGTGGAATGCCAAGCTCAGACAACTTCAAATTCACTTCATAGAGAGGACTTCTGTCAGCCCCTGTCTCTTATGTGATGTAGAATTGCAGACGTATATACAATACTGTTTACAGTATGTAGTCTGTTTTTTAAGGTTCTAACTATAGCTTATACAGCCAGTGGAAATAAGCTATTCTACGCTTTTACAGCGGAAAGGCTGGCACCTTTGTGTAACAAAGGAACACGGCTATGTAGAGTTCAGCGCAAATTGCCTCAACTGCTCTCTGTGAGTAGGAGAGGACTTCTAGTCACTTGAATAAAGATTCTAGTGACTAGGAAAGATGATAAGGGATAAGGAGAAAGGTTGATTGGATGATTATATAAAACCCCACTCACTAAAACAATAGTAAATTAAGCAGGTTTTTATGGTAATAATCTGGGGGAAATTCCCTTTAGAAGGAAATCTCAGCCCCTTTAGATATTACACATAATGTTAACCCCAATGTAATGACTCAAAGAGTTTGTATTACATGGGGTAAATTTAAGAAAATAGTTGCCTTGTAGGAGATATAACTAAAGTGTAATATTGTAGGGTAAATTCATGGAGAGTTATTAATCTCTCCTGCAATTATAATTTCTTATAATATTGAATAATAGTTAGTTTATTAAAATGATAAATATTAGATAAAATAAATATGTAAAATTATGAATCAAATGGGAATTGAACTTATGAATTTGTTATAATTCACATAGTTCATTCATTAATTCATTTTTTTAAGCAGACTCTCAAGAAATTGAATCTCTTGTTTCTTTTGGTTCCCTTACCTTTTTTACTTCTTCTCCAAAATTCATGTTTTCCTGTTGTCATGAATTCTTTCATGTTTAACTTCAGGGGTTTTTTGTCTTTCTTCTTTCTTTTGTATTTTTTGTTGTGATATCACCTTAGTTGCTTGCAAGCTTTTATAAGGGCTGGTTCAAGAAACCATTCATTAGAGGATATCTCCAATAGACAGAAAATAAAAAACAGCATTGAATGGAAGGACTTTCCACTTGATGACTGGTGTATTTATACCAGCTGTATGATTTGTATCAATGCACTTGCATGCCATATGGAATTATTGCTTGGCTTCTCAATTTATTTCAACAGTTGACTGCTTCCCAGCCCATAGTAAAAATTTAAACCCAAAAGAAATACCAAAAGCAGGAATATTTAGTTGCAGAATGAATCTAGAAATAATTTATCTAAAATCAAACAAGAAGTGAAGTTTGTAAGAAACAAAGGATATATAGTAGATAATTAATTGAGCCCTGAAGATTTTTTAGCTTTGTGATAACTGTTTTTATCTTCCATTTAATAGAAGCTGAGCAAAATCAAAGAACATATGTACTTGCCATATTTCTCTTTATAGAATATCTTCAATGATTAAATTGGCTGTCACTGAAATCAATTAGACTATGTTTGGCATCAGCAGATTCCAGACAGTTATTGAGAATTCATTTCTTATGAAAATGGCCGAGTTATGCAAAAACGAACACATGACGCAATCAATAGGATGCTTCCCACCTTTGCTAGTTTGCTCACAATTCATAATTTTTTTTGATTTGGGAAATCTACTAACTCTCTAGCCAAATTGACCGGAGCTTGTAAGTCAAAACCTAATGTAGTGCTCAAGATTTCAATAAATCTATTGCAAAAGAACAAAGACACTTATTTCTTACATGCTGGAGAAAAAACTGACCAATTCAAAGCTGATCTTAGATTTAATAATAAATGATGTGACCAAAAGTTTGTGTACGTAAATATCAAAATAATCCAATGTTCATTTTCAAAAAACAAAAACAATGCTCAAATTCATTGAGGCGTAATCATCTCAATGTATAAAAATGTTCCTAGAAAAAATCTGCTACTGTGATCAGACACAAATCCATCCAGGTTCCTCATGTTCGTCCCAATCTTTGAGGACCAGCAGCTTCAAAAATGCCTCGTCTCTACCTGTCATGTTTCTAAATGTGTGGTGTTTCAGCTTGGTAGAGCTTGGATTGGAGTCGATTGATTCATCGGATTCTTCACTGTGTCCCCGAAACCTTTTTTCATAGAATTCTATTCCATCTATTCCTCCCCATACGCCCGCTAAGCTCAACATGCTTACTTTGCGCATTGCGACGATTTGAGATAGTGGGATGACGATGAGTGATTTTCTGACTTTAAAACTTTGGCCTAAACCGGAGTAAAACGATAAGTTGGGCCGCGAGACAGGTGTACGAGAGAAGTGGATGGTTAGGTGACCAGGCATATTCCCATAGTAGCAGAAAAAACTAGAAGAATTTCTTTCCGGATCAAAAGGGCAATTGGAACTTGATAGAGAGCTGCCTCCATCAAACAAATTGCCAGATACACTGTTATGAGGAGTGGGGCAGGAGTCGTTGATAGCGCGAAGTAATTTCTCAGTTTTCGACCGGTTTCGGGATGATTTCATTGAACCAGCGTCACTACCGGCCAAAGCTTTTCGAGATTTGATTGGAAGAAGCTGCGAAAGGTCTAAGCTGATAGGACGATTTCCATTCATAATTTGATTACTTTGATATGAAGCTTGGTTAAGAATCTGAGTGCCCTTCTCGGCCACGCTGTTAATTTTTTTGGCTAGCTTGATGAGCCTTTGGTGACGTTCCACCGGAGCGGAGGAAGATGAACTACTGCGAGTCAACTGAGATGAGCCCGATTTGGATATTGAGAATAATGACCTGGGGCTGTTCGAGCTCAAGGTTGATAATCCGTCGGATTCAATCTCTTCTTCTATGGTCCGCTTGCGTTGCGGTAGGTCTGGAGGATTTGGTTTCTTGAGTAATTTCATGGCGATATCCAAGCCTCCATCTTGTCTTTGCTGCATGTTACGCAGGCTCGCCAGGACAAACGCACGATCGGTAGGAGCTCCTCTGAGAATGGTTTGGTTTGCGTCCAATGCATCCCTCACCAATTTTGACCGGGTTTGGATTTGATCCAGCAAAAAGAATACAAATCCCAGGGCAAAGGTCACACATCTGCCCAGGACTTGAGTTGGAAGAATTAAGGAGAAGAATAGAATAGGGATAAAAGGTATCGCGAATCGGACGTTTGCATCCATCTCACGGTTCGGATCGTTAATACTTTGGATGTGAGCTGAAGTCGAACGCCGTAATCGTGGAGGAGGCGGAATAAACCGTCTAGTGAACAAATTGCGAAGCCGCTCATGAACATCGCACAAGTCACCCGCAATGTTTTGGATCCCACCGCCGTATTTGTAGATGATAGGCTTGTATTGCTGCGACAGATTCTTTTTTTCCAGCCTTAGGTTCCTTCGATTTTGATGATGAACTGCTGGGCTTGTCCGATAAATCCACTAATCCGTTGGGTGGGATTTTTCTTGCATTCTTCGGTCGGTGGAGATGCGAGAGATCCTTGTGTATCCGCATTATGAATAAAGTTTGCAGCAGCTGCCGCCGCTACCTCAGCCACTTCATCTGGATCTGTAAGTTCAGGTTTAGCTTGATTCCTCGTTTCATTTTTCCCTGTGAGCGGAAGATTTGTTTTTTTCCGGAGGAAATAGTATGCTGGCTGAGTACTTGGGCCACACCGACAAACAGATGATAAGAGTCAATGCTGCTGGAAGCACGAGTTCATACCACCAACACAGAGAATAGACAATTGCCCAAGCAGCAGTACGATTCGGGTTGCGCCATGTTGTCAAACGCTTTACTTCGGTCAATTCCTGAGCCCCAGAGAGGGACGACTGATGTGAACAGTCTCTCAATGTTATCGATGAGCAAGTTAGGTCGAAAAGTTCTGACGGGATGAAGTTGGAGATCATATGAATCATAGGCTGGAGCATAACTTGATGGCGGTGGTGGATGATCAGAGGAATGGGTAGCAAAGAGTAAGTTGGTCGAAGAATTATTAATTCCCCTTGTTTGTACGCTTGCTATGTGACGAGTAAAACGGCGAAGATGAGTCGGAAAATCTGGGGGGAAAAGTGGATCAGATTCCATCGAGGCTGTTTGGATAACTGATTGCAGGTTGAAGTTGGCAATCTCAACTGAAGATTTAGCCTGAATAGAGCGGTTCAGACCATTGCCATGTTTGTTATAAGATAAGCTTGTTCTACGGTGATACGTGGAGAAAGACAAAGTTGAACATACACTGGGGGGATTTTATGTACCACGATGCCAGAGTTGTTTCCAGGAAAAAAAATGGCAGAAGCATCAAGATGTCTTGAAACTTATGGCGTGGAGGGAGGTGATAATAAATTATAGCATGTGAAGTCCAGGTCAAGATAAAAATTTATTCCCGAGGTTCTTATATCTCAATGAGAGCATAGAGAGAGGAAAAGTGAGAGAAAAAAAACCAGGGAGATGACTTTTTCTAGGACTGTTTGTATGTTTTGTTAGAAGAGGATACTTTATCGAAATGGATACAGACCTGAAGAATTTCCTTGACTGGTTGGCAAGGTCAATGGAATAGTGCGGCATGGCTTTTCTTTTGTCTAGGTAACACAGCTGGGCAGACTTGCCTCTAGGCTCTCACTATACATTATCTCCCATTCGGACCAATATTGTTTTGGGGACTAGGAGAAAATATAAAACCAGTCCAGAAAATTCAATTCTGGCAATAGAACTTTGAAAACTAGTCTAAACTTAGAAGATTAGTAAATTGATTGTGTTGGGGGATTATTTCTAGAAGGTTTGATGAGCTTTTGTAAATATATATAAATATAAGTCTTCTAACTCTTCAATATCATCACTTTAAACCCTTATTACATCCAAAAACTCCTCCCACCCTCAAGATCTCCATCCTTTGTTCCTCCATCTTGTTTTGTCGTGCGGGGTGTTCGCGTACGCCCCTCCTTCTAGACCATGCATATGCATGTGTTCCCAGAAAAAGGGATCAAGCCAATTGCTGACCCTGATTCCTCCTTCCTAGGACAAAGCACCTCATACCTCGACAAAAAGCAATACCCGGACTAGCGAAGTGGACTAGCAGAGAGGTAAGTAATGCTAGCGCAAACGAAAGATGCCGAGATAATCACTAACCATGGTCTTACCATTACTTGGGATCAATCTCAGCATCGACGAACCTCCAGGCCTTCCCGGCTCCAGCCTCAAGAATTACTCACCCCTACAGGGAAGGTGAGTACATAAACTCGCTGCAGAGTCAATCAGAGTAGTTGCAAGCAAGCGACATCTGGCTTACAATTTTCTGATCGTTAGATACCACCAGACAGAAAACTCTTGCCGACCGCATCATCAACTAGACTCCAGTATTCAAAACCTTTTAGGTCTGACCACTTCTGATACTCTCCGTACCAGTTTACTACCAGGATGGCCCGATCACCGACTGCCTCAACACAAGATCACGCGGCCTTATCTAATCTACGAATGCGATTCCTCGAGTTTCATTCACAGATCGATGACTCAGAAGTCAGATATCAATCATTTTACAACACTGTCGGATGTATGTGCACTTGCTTCCTTCCTGTTTGTTCTTGCCTGCTTGAAGTTATCCATCCTGACCCCACGAACATCAATCATAGATTATGGTCTCCAACAACACCTCGACGGCCTTGAGACGCTTTACCACACTTCGAAAATGGACAAATCTCGGTTTACTAAGTGGTGGTGCAAGCTTCTTACAAGAACGACTACATTTGCTACCGCCAAAACTCTGTTTTCAATCAACCGTCAGATGAATCTTCAAACCCAAGCTTCCCGACTGGCTTTCGTAGCACAGCACCCAACGATGTCAAATCGCAAAATCGATCACGAGCAGAGGATCAAGGTAATCGATTGCAGGTCACATGAAGCTGCCGTTGAATTTCTTCGAACCTTAAGTCCACCGTCGCCTGGGCCATCGGATCAAGAAACTGGATCGGCTGAATGGGAGCGTTTCTCAAAACTTCATCCGGCCCTCTTAAACTTGGAAGAATCGTACAAAGCTTTCCGCGATTTGGTTGAATGTAGGTATTATTCATTACAACCTTCTATGGTCTTCATCCATTACAACCTTCTATGGTCTCAGCTAATTAGTCATGCCTTGCCGATTTCAAAGTGAATGGTGTCCAGAAACATCTTGATGATCTAGACAGGCTTTGTAATCAGCTACAAAAACCCTCGCGGATATTTGCTCGCCATTGGTGTGGCCTTCTGGACAGAACGTTGAGCTTCGACAAATTTTTACGATCATTCAACATTGAATCTGATAATGAGCTCCAAGCAAGAGTTTCGCAACTGGCCTTTGCATACCAGCACCCCAAAATTTCTCAAGATGTCAATCCCAGTCATGAGAAGCGAGTCGAAGCAATCAATTCCCGATCGTCCGAGGAAGCCGAAAAACTTTTTGAAGTCGTTTCGAGGTCAGGAATCCAAGCTGAAATCATTGCTGAAGGATTCGATCACACATATTTGGATTCCAACAATATACTAGATCCAATACTCAAGACCCTTGAGAAAAACGCACTCGATTGGAGCCCCTCCCAATACTTAGCTCCGTATACTTCACTTATTGGACCAACAATGAGCGGGAAATCACGTCTACTGAAGGAGTTGTCGAGGCGTGTATGTGTCGTGTATATCTGTGTCCGCCCCCGCACCTCAACCGGATACCCCCCGCGATCCGAATATGCATCTGAAAAGCTGATCGACAGCAACTATCAGACAGCAAGAAACACGATGGTTAAACCCGTGGAAACGCAACATACACGTCTGCTTCTTGCTATCTTGCATGCTGTGGCAGACTACTTTTTGGCTCAGGAAAGTAAAATGGATGCAGACGAGAGATTGCAAGAATGGATCAAACATAGCTTCCCACAAAAATACGACTTGGACGACCCACCTTTTTGGACCGAGGTTCGGAAAGCATTTGAAAAGATCCCGAACCCGACTGATGCAGACGAAGACGCGAAGATCTATAGCGCAATGACTCTGGTGAACAAAAGTACGGCATTTATAAGGGGACGCAAACTTAAAATAATACTGGCAATTGACGAAGCACGTGAACTACTTGACGGCGGCGGATCGACTGAAATGACGTTTTTTCGCATCTTCCGTCGTGTTCTCCACAAAATACCCACAGGCGTCGGTTTCTTTTCGCTCTTTGCTGATACCGCCTCTCGTGTGTCAAATTTCAACCCTCCGGCGCACCGCGAACCTAGTCACCGCAATCCTAGTCACCGCGATCCTAGTCACAGGCCCGGCAAGACGTCTGGAGCAAAGCTTTGTCCACCAATATATGAATATCCTAGCTTTGATGTAACTGTTTCTAAAGATCCGCCCCAAAATTGGGACGAATTACAATTAGCATCCCGCCTTTTGCGTTACGGATGTCCGTTTTGGGGTGTGTATGTGGATGATTCGATGACAAAAAACCGACCACCGTATCAAACGATGACCAACTTGGTACAGCTCGCCCTCGTGAAACTTCTTTGTACGAACCAAACGTCGATCTCTGCCGACTCCCTAACCGATCTGCAAGCAATTGCTTTGCTTGGCTCTACTATACAGCTACAACTGCACGGAGCTGCACCGATAAATGCCGAGCTCGTCTCCAGTCATGCAGCGCAATGCATGTACATCAACCCATCGCGAGAAATGCTCATAAGTGAATATCCGTCTCAGTTTACCTATTCTTCGGCGGCAAATCAGTATTTAGCACATGATGAAGCCAGGTTGATTCGATGCATCCAAGTGCTCGCCTTTACACAACGTCAAGGATACATTGCCACAGGCAATATCGGTGAAATCGTCAGCCGTATCATTCTGTTGCGGGCCATGCAAGAAACAATGAAGAAAACCGAGCCAACTGCAGAAGCACGTTGCAATCCTAAGAAGATTACCATGCCTTTTGGCCATTCGGTTCGGTTGGTGGACTTTTTGGAGACCTTGACCGGTGCGAAGATAGAAGACATTGACCTTGGTTCAATCACCAGACAGAACAAAACCAAGCTGTTGAATGAGGGGTGGCTTTTTTGGAATCACTTCGTTGCCACCCAGTATACACCGAGCTCAGCCGATCTGTTGGAAAATCTTTATAGAGGGATGGCAGTCCAGTGCAAACCCAATCAGTGGGGTTTCAATCAAATCTTTTCCATTTACCTACAATCAAACCAAAACGAACCTCTGGATGAGCAAAGGATCACATTATGCGGAATTCAGGTCAAAAATCAAATAAACCCCAGCAGTCTCAAGGCCAAATCTCACCACTGGACTCCCGGGTTTGCAGACATCAAAATCGAAGCCCAGAACCCTTACCTTGTCATACACCTTAGTCTAAGAGGGCCGAAATCAAAATCGGAACCGACAAATGTTCGGGAAAAGTCGCCACCGTATTGCACTCCCATACCTGCAAACCCAGAGCTTCCAGCAGCAGACAAAACCCGACGAGCTTCTTTAGCATTCCACAGCTTGGATGATTTTCCTTTCCTGACTGCGGGCCTCATTGATGCGTTGAAGGATTTATTAGATGCTCATCCAAACATATTGTCGCTTCATGACAAGTCTTCTGAAGATGCCAAAAGATTTGTCAAGAAAGTTTCTCCACGGGTTTATTCTGAGCTTTCTCCTCAAAGTCAAAAACGACGTTATAAGTCTTCTCCACGGGCCCATTCTGTGCGTTCTTCTGAACGTCAAAAAAGACGCAAAACAGGCAAGTAGTCTGGCAGTGCGCAATAATTGTTCTGTTGGGATTTTGGTGTCCCGTTGTTTCTGTTTGTTGCTTGTACTATTTTAATGCTTTCATATATATATATATAATTACTATTATCTCCGTTGTTAAGAATTCTAAATGTTTAGGCGGAGAAGAGATGAGGGTAAGGGAAGTTGATTTTATGATTGGACCGGAGCTTTTGTGGAGCAAGAGAAACATAATCCTTGGGGGCACTTGAAAATTAAGGAGATGAACTGATGATTGTGTTCCTCAATCAGACCAGAGACATGCGGAGGGGGCTTTAATTTTGTAACATTTTTTGAAAAGGCTCAAGCCTTGTAAAGCAAGCTCATGGGGAATATATCTAAACCATGCATCATTGGTAATTTTCTAAAGCTGTAGGTCTGTGTTGTTGCAACTTTGTGAGACTGGGAAACCTCACCCCCGGTTCACACAATCCATTCCATAATCAAATCAACACTATATAGTCTACAACCTCCCCGCTCCCCTCCTAGCTCAGTAGAGATCAACCCTGACTTTCAACAACTTCTACTCTACTGTGCTAGGTGAGCATTTCATTCTCTTCATCAGTTGTTCCTTACTACCCTTCCTTCTCACTCTCTCTCCTCTCTTGTAGTTCCTATTCTCCAGGGGTAATTCCAGAGACCAACCCTGACTTTCACCAACTACTACTCTACTGTGCTAGCAATATATATATTGTGGTTCTAGAATTGGTCTCTCCAAAGCACCAGGCTTTGTGATAAAACTCACAGATCCACTTAGTTGAAGGGACTAAACAAGTCCCTTGCACTTTTTTTTTCTCAAACCAACCAAACACAACTTCATCAACCACTTCAATCAAACCATTGGTTCAATACATGTCAACTAGATCCAACCCTCATCAGACCAAGAAGCCATAATCCAAGCAGAAAACACAGCTTGTTGCAAAGCCAAACTTGATGCAGTTCTCCAACCCACAGCTCATCTTCCCCCACTTCCCTCCCCTAACACCATGAACTCTGTAAGCCTGCAAACTGTTGACCCTGATTCTCCCACGTCCTCTAAACCTTTACACGCATTGAAAAAAGAGGATTTGAAACCCAAGAAGGAAACAAGTTCAAGTCAGGCCAGACCACTTACAATGTTTGAGTATCTCAAGGGAGTCATCAAACTCCAGCATAAAAGAATTGACCAGGCCAATGCCAATTGGTTGGTCATGCTAGCCCTTTGACAAGCAGATGCTTCCTGGATGAATTGTCTTGAGGAATCTCTCCTCTGGCTGTTCACCAGATCCAGGCCAGCCAACCAGACAACTCTTCCAGAGACGGGTTGTATTTGTTAATATTCACTTTTCGGCTTCCTCTTCCCAATCCCCTGCTTCCTCTCTTGATCCCAAAAACCCCTACAAATCTTGAATGACATCATCTCCAAGTGAACCGCTTAGCCGCTTGATCCCCTGAATCTCCTTTTTTCTGAACTTTGTCACCTATAAATACTATCAACTTGTCCGCCTTTCTTTGACTGTCTTCCCTTTGTCAAACTCAAGATACTCATTCAGAACTTCATCAATTACCGATTTCCTCTTATCTCATTCATCCTGAATTGATTCCCTTCAACAATTCTTCTATTATAAACTATCCAACTTCTTATTATTCTTCTTATAACTTGTCATTCTTTGTCTTCTCTTTACTTTTCCTTGTTTATTGCAAAAATCTCTCCATCTTATGATTTGCCATATTGTCATTTTTTCTTCACCCAACCCTTCTCACTTCTTTTCTGTCATCATCTTCCTTTTTATTGTGTTGTGTTGCCTTTAGTTTGGTTATTCACAGTTGCTTCCGCACCATGGACAGGTCACTCTTCACTGGCCCCTTCCAGCAGTTTGAACCCTTTGTCAACTAGATCTGGGGTGTTGCAATCTTCTTTATGACAAACTGGGTCCCCCACAACAAATACAAGCTTTGAATCATTGTTCCCTTTGATTAGGTGTCACACATTTGGTCCTTGAAAGTTAGAAGCTGACTGTTGCATTTGAAGCTCAATGCATAAGAAAATGCTGATTCGCGTTTGTCTGAGACTGAGAGTTGCAGCCTGACAGATGCCCAGGTAAAAAATCCAAGCTCCTGTGAAGGTCAAAGGAAAAGAATTCCCACCATCTTACTTCCCCACACTACTACTATTTACTTCATTAAACCAAAGAAGAAGAAAGAACAGAAAACAGATACAGAAGAAACAGAGAAAAAAAATGCCAGAAGTCAAGGTCATCAATTGAAGATGTCAAAGATGTATTCAACAGAACTTGACGTGCTTGCCGAGTATGGCTACCAGGGGTTGTAGTTCAAAATGCAAAATGTGTCGAAGAATTAGGGTGCCCTGTGTTTTCAAACATGGGTTTCCTTTTGGATCGGAGGATGCTCTGCCTGTTTTGGCTATAAGTAGTTGCGCCGTGTTGACCACAATTCTTCCACTACCACCACCACCCAGATCTCCATCCATTGTCCAAATTTGAGGTGCTTGTCCAAGAAGAGCCATCACTTGATTGAATTATTGGATACCAAATTTATTTGGGACGCCAGAGTTGGAGCAACCGGGATATTTAGGTAAGTGACAAAGAGGGAAAAACATAAAATTTTGATTCGAGATTGCTGATAATAATGAAGTTTGTTTTTTAGCGTTGTTAGGGCCGTATAGAAGATACACAACCATGACACCTCCTCCACCGCCGCTGTATGATGAACCAGACCCAATTGTTTTGCTTGAAGAGCCTAAAAATCCGGAGGTGGCTTGAGTCATTGAAGGAGCCGTAGGAGGAGTCAAAGCTATTGTTGGAGCAATCATCAAAGAAGAGAGAGTTGAGGGAAGGGAATTCAAGTAGGAAAGAAGAGTGGAAGAAGAGAGGAGGGGAGGGGAAAATGAAGATAGGGAAACCAATGCTTGAGTTTTAACCAAAGGTTTTGTTGAACGAAGTAGTTTGAGAAAGCGAATCTATGAGGAAGAGTTGGAGAAGGATGAAGGTTGGTCCTGCAAGAAGTCGAGGATCAAGGAAGTGTCTAAGAAGATTAGTTCAATCTTTGACAAGCATCAGATGATTCAGGTTTGAATTGCAAAGCGGATGTTGAACTTGGTTGTAGGAAAGGATATGAGGGAGTTTATGTTATTGGTGAAGGAGTTGAAGGACATTTGGGAAGAGGCTGAGAATAAATTGAAGGGAGAAGATGAGTAATAATAGAGTGGTTTATTGTTTATTTTATTAGTTTATTAGTTTACTATTTTATTTCAAATTTTGAGAGATAAGAAAAAGATTGAGTTTTAGTTTGAAAATTTTAAGAGAGTGTTTAGAAGATTTATGAGAGAAAGAACAAAGAGAAAGAAGAGAAAAGGGGAAAGATTTAAATGGAGTGAGATAAGGTTTTAAGGGGATTGCCGAGGTTTTCAAGGATACATGGTATGGAAGTCTTGAACCAAGGTGGGAGAGTTTCAAAGATGTTGTGCTGGTTCCTAAGAGGTTTGATCTTTGTTGGACTGGAATCAAGTCCATTCAGCAAGATATTGTAGTTTTCCTTTGCGTAATCTCGAATCAAGGATATGACTTACTTCCCACTCAAGGTGATCTTGAACATTGATGGGTTCTGGAGGGGGATAAGTCTTGCCTGGGAAAAGATCCTTAGCTGGCTCTAGGAGTGATACATGAAAGACTGGGTGGATAGCGCTCCACTTTGAAGGAAGGGTGAGCCGGTAAGTGTTCTTTGAGATGACTGATTCAATGATGAAAGGGCCTAATTTTTGTTTGGAAAGTGTTTTGGCGGGTCGAGTCAATCGAATGTTTCTGGAGTCAAGCCATACTTTATCACCAATTTTGCAAACTGGGGATTCAAGTCAAAGTTTATTGGCTTGAAGCTTGTATTGTTGACTGGCTGCTTTGAGGTTTACTCAAAGTTGATCTTGAAGAAGCTTGAGGTTCAAGAGATAGTCGGAGGCTGGAGTCAAAGGTGAGAGGTGAATTGAATTGAAGGTTGGGTTCCGACCATAGAGTGTTTGGAAAGGTGATTGTTGAGTTGAAGAGTGAGTGGCATTGTTGTAGGCAAATTTGGATAAGGCAAGCAATTGGCTCCAGTCGTCCTGCTGATAACTGAAAAACATTCAAAGATATTGTTAGAGGATTTGATTGACTCACTTGGTTTGACCATCTGATTCAGGGTGATAGGCAGTTGATAAGTTGCGAGTGATTTTGAGTTGTTGGCAGAGAAAAGTCCAGAAACCTGAAACAAACAATGAGCCACAATTGCTGACTATATTATCAGGGAGACCATGCTTTGAAAAAACATGTTTGATGAACAAGTTTGCAAGGTCCATAGATGTACAAGTAGTCTTAGTTCAAAGGAATAAGGACATCTTTGAAAAACGATCCACTATCACTAGGATAGCGTCATGACCATCACTAAGGGGGAGTTGAGAAATAACATAGAGAGAGAATGCCAAGGAAATGGTGGAATTGGAAGCGGTTGAAGCAACCCATACTTCCAATGCTTCAAGTATTTTTTCCTATTTCAAGTATGACAACGGTTTACATAATCTTTTACATCCTTGACCATTCCTGGCCAATCAAAGTCTCGAGCTATAAGTTGGTAAGTCTTATCCTGGCCAAAGTGACCAGCTAGGGGGGAATCAGGTCTTGATTTGAAGATATCAAGTTTGATTCGAGGATCATTCAGAACAACAAACCTGCCCTTATAAAGGAGCATGTTATCTTTGTTGACTGTATAGTACTTTGAGTAATTTTCTCAAAGTTGACAACAAACAGGATCATCCTTCTGAGTTTGAAATAACTCAAGGAATTCTTTGTTGAGTTGTCCCAAATTTATTGAGTTAAGAGATATACAAGGGGAAGAAGAAGAAAATATAGTTCAAACATTAGCAGGGTTAGTATCAGCAAAGGCTCTCCCCTCCGAGGGATAAACGTTTTCTCGACGTGACAAAGCATCTGGAACTACTGCTAATTTGCCAGGTCACTAGTTTATAGTAAAATTGAACTTGGAAAGAAGTTCAGACCAACAAGCCTGCCTGCAAGTAAGAACTTTAGTGCTCGTAAAAAACTTAAGAGCATTATGGTCAGTCAAAATCTTGAAAGGTTTGAGGAGGCTGAGCAAATAAGAGTGCCATTTTTTCAAGCAATGGAAAATTGCAAAAAGTTCCTTATCATGAATCTCATCATTGAGTTCAGCGGACTGTAGCTTCCTTGATTCAAAAGCTACAGGGTGACGATTCTTTGAAGAAGCGGAGAGTTGAGATATAACACCTGCAATGGCTTAGTCACTTGCGTCAGTTTCAACAATGGTTTTACACATCTCACTGAAGTGAGCCAGAATTGGTGCGGTAGTAAAAGCTTTCTTGAGAGTATTAAACACCCGTTCAGCTTTGACTGTGAAAACAGAAGGAGCATCTTTTCAAAGGAGATTAGTAAGGTCCACTATGGTTTTGGAATAATTCTTTATAAATTTGTGATAAAAATCAGCAAAACCAAGGAAGCCTTGGAGTGTTTTAACACTCAAGGGTTTGGGCCAGTCAAGGACTTTTTGAAATTTGTCCGAGTTCATACTGATACCATCAGTAGAGATGACTACCCCAAGGAAATGAAGAGACAAGTTGTGAAATTCACATTTTGACAACTTGGCAAAGAGGTTATTTTCTCAAAGTCTTTGAAGCACTTCCTTGTTATGGGAAGTGTGATCTTTGAGGTTCTTTGAGTAAACCAAAATATTGTCAAGGTAGACAACTACGTATACTTTGACAATGTCAGCGAATATATTGTTGACAAGGTTTTGAAAAGTGGAAGACGCATTGCAAAGCCCAAAAGGCATTACAGTATACTCATAAATACCAAATCAGGTTCTCATAGCCGTTAGCCATTCATGACCGTCAGCAATTCAAACCAAACTATAGGCACCTTGAAGATCAAACTTTGAGAAGTGAGTAGCTCTATGAAAGAGAGTAAGAAGGTGAGACATGGGGGGAACTGGATATGCATTCTTTTGAGTAAAATTATTCAGCTTCTAGTCCACACAGAGTCTGAGGGACCCATCCTTCTTAGGGACGAAAAGCACAGGAGAACCTGTATTTTACTTGCTTGGTCAAAGGAAACCTTTTCCTACATTTTCCGCAATTTAGTCTCAAAGCTCAGCAGATTCCTACTTTGAGAGGGAATAGACTGGGCCAGGCGGGGGTGCCAGACCTATGAGTTCAATCTGGTGATCATATGGTCTTTGAGGAGGAAGTTTATCCGCTCTCACAGGGGAAAAAACATCAGCAAATTTGTGGTAGATGGGGAGAAGATTCTTTTGGATGGTTTTGAGGTCTTTGATCTCATCATCTTCTTCGAGGCTTGGAATAGTTGTCAAGGGAGGATGTGAGAGGATCAGGGAGTACAGAAAACCTTTAAATGAAGGTAATTCCTTCTCTTTGAAGAAGGAAGGGAGAGGTAAGTTAGAGCAATAAGAAATTACCCTGTGATCTTTCAAAGAAATGGAAGAGGGAGAGGCAGGATATTTGAAGTCTCCTGGCGGAAAAGTGTCATCTAACTGAATGACATAGTCAGGTAAGCTGTTTAATTCTTTTTTGACTGGAAGAGGAGAGTTAGTGTCTGGAGATATTTTGGGTCAAAGGTTAATTACTCCTTCTTGCCAGTTACCATCTGGGTTCCAATGCACCAGAAAGTCATGGCCAAGGATGGTATCATCCATCCCTTGGGCATCCAAGACTAAAAGATCCCATTTGAAGCTAGGGAAAGATTTGATTTGAAAGGTCCACTTTTCCTTCTTTGAAACCAAGAAACTGGGCTCCTTCAAAGAACTTACCAAGAAAATTGGGAATTTTGATGTCTCAGTGAGCTGAAGGGACTGTTGTTTGGAAAATTTCGAACTAATAAAAGACACATTAGCACCAGAGTCAAGAAGGACCCTGTATGGCTGATTTGAAGAATCAAATAAAATAAATCTCTAACTTGGAACACTCTCAGTGGTCTCACAAGCTCAAAGGTTGACTCAAGGGAAAGTAGAATATAAGTAGTTTTCTTTGCAAATCATAAGAGAACTACTCATTAATTTTTTGACAACTTAGCTGCCTCACGGGCTGCTCTTTTAGCACAAGCATCCAATTTATGTTTCCCACCGCAATACATACAAAGTCCCTCTTTTTCCCTCCTTGCCTTTTCATATCCATACCTTTTCACATACAATCATCGACAACTTACATTTCCTCTCACATATACTTCATTATTATTACATAATCAGATTCTACATACAAAACTACCCCTAGTCACTCACGCAAAGTACCACTGATTTCCCTTTGGTTCAGAAGTTATCAGCATTCTTAGAATATTACCACTTATAACCACATAACACCAGGAAAAAAAAGTTGGAACCTCCATGGAGGTGACTTCGATATATCCCCCACTTATCCCACCTCTATCTACTATGTATCCTTGGTGTGCACCAATGTTATCTCCATGCCTATCTATTATGTATCACCAATGTATAATGATATATCAGAGGAGTTTTCAAAAAAAATTCAAAAGATCCAATTGTTTTTATAGAAATTTCTGAGGCAAGAAATTCTTTTTATTACAACCAATGTTTAATCAATGACAGCTCATAATAAAATCAAACAAATTATAATTTGTGAAATGGAGACTATAGTTTGATCTTGGATGAAAATTATATCCAACCATGGTTTATCTATTACTAAAGTTCTTGGAAAACATGACCATAGAACTCTGAAATAAGCCAGTGATATTTGAAAAGCACATACATCACCCCAGGAGATCCACCACCCCCACTGCCAACACCTTGGAAGCTGAATTTCTGATATGCACAAGCTTCAAAATCCAACAAAAAAAACATCAAGTAGCTTGATCAAGTGAAATTAAGGTTTCAAAAATATTCTTTACAACATGGCTAACATGAACTCCTTGTGGTTTTCAACTCTGGTACGATTGTTGCACAGTCATTCAAACACAACTAATATTTTATTTTGTATAAATTTGATATTTTGGGATTAAACATGGAAATAAAACCAATCTTGATAATCAACTTGAAGTAAACAACATGATTGATTATAAGCCATTTATTGCAAAATTTGAGTTGAAAAATTCAACTTTTTGTGTTGAAAAGGAACAAAATTCTTATTACATATTCCTTGTCTATGTTGAAACCTTGCATTGTTAAGAATGATTCTTTTGTACCCATCAGCTATTCAATTTGAAGCCAATATGGCATTGGTTTCCCCAATTTTTTTACTTCCTCCATGTTCACAAGTTTCAGAAAAACAGTGATATCATATTCTTTTTCCTTCATCAGATTATTTGTAATTATGGTAAGTGCAAGTTGAACTAAGAACACAAGCGTAAAAATCTCCTATCAAAAAGCATCTATGGAACGTGGGCCTTGAATTCTGCAAAAAATCAACAAAAGATTATTCCATTAATTTTGGTGCCACATTGCACATTCATAAATATGGTATATAGATTTTTCTAAAATCAAATTGAATGCCCTAGTTGGAATCAGGAAACACTTTCCAGGTGTAGGATCATTTTTTCCCTCACATATGTTAATATCCATTTGAGAATCACCATTTCAACCTCCTATTAATTTGATATAGACTATATCTCTCATTTCTGTCTCAATAAATTTCAACCTAACACATAATTTAATTTAGACACAACAAGATTTCAGGTGGGGATCAATTTCTTTTTTGATTCTCTCTTCAAATCTGCTTAAATGTATCCCTGTCAAGTCCCAAAAAGAATTGTAAGAGAAAAGATGTTATTGATCCTAATGAAATTTGGCCATTCAATTACATGAGAATTTTTAAATATCCACAAAACAGCTTAAGTCATTTACTTGGAAGCTTCCCGCATAGAAAAGCCCTCTTGGGTATCAAATCTCCTGTATAATTTCGTGGTGTTTTTGAAATATGTATACCATCCTGTTTTGGTGTTACTGCTCTGAATCCTAGATTATCCTTAGATGATACTTTAGGTAATTTTCAAAAACCGCGTCAAGTCCTCCGGTAAGTTATGCAAAATTACTGAGAAAGAGCAAGAAATTGAAAATCATGATGATTGGCTTGATGATATATTTCTTACCATATCTCTTACCAATTAATTCTGGAAGCCTTCTGATCTCACCTCCTATCATCACACTCTTTTTTTCCAACTAAGACCCAAGATTACGTATTATCAAAGAATGGTTGACACTGGTCTTGTATTTATAGATTACCTTTTCAGCTTCCATCTGTCATTTTATAATATCAACTTTGGTTAGAAATGATTCACATGATTTGAAAAATCTCATTCTTTTTCCATGAATAATCAATAAATTTTGGATTCAAACAAAACAATTTTGCCGTATCCTATGATCTTATGTCAAACCCCAATCTTAATTACCCAATTACTCATAAGCCGGCCAGGATTTTCTGTTGTAGATTAAGCCCGCCGGGCTTAAACAGAACCCTTGATTTTCCTTGTTTTCCTGCACATACAATATTTTTTAGTTCAAGCATCCTTAAGCCCGCCGGGCTTAATATCAATGAATTTTGGATTAAAACCAAACAATTTTGATTTATTCTATTATTTTATGCGGGACCCAATCATACTTACCTAGTGACGCACAAGCCCACCAGTAATATCTTTTTTAGATTAAGCCCGCCGGGCTTAAAAACACCCCTGTGCTTCCTTGTTGCCCTACACTCAAAGTCTTTCAGTCCAAGCATTCTTAAGCCCGCCGGGCTTAATATCAATCAATCTGGATTCAAAAAAAAAAATTGTCCAGATTCTATGATTTTATGTGTTTCCCAAAACTTACTTAATTGGTGAGACATAAAACTGCCACGATTTTCTGATATAGATTAAGCCCGCCGGGCTTAAATCCTAACTGAGCTTGTCATTTTTGGCCTGGCCCTTGATTTTTTTTGGTCCAACCATCCTTAAGCCCGCCGGGCTTAATCACTAAGATGAAGCCCCAGCTCATAATTATACTTTTATGCTACATTACGAGTGGAAATTTCAGATCTTCCAGGAATTTTTGAAGAGATATTTATCAAGGGAAAATAAAGAGGATGTGGACAGGAATTCTGGATACTAAGACCTGAGTCAGGAGAAAACAAAGAAATACAGTCCGCTAGGTTGCATTGCAGAAATTTACTCATCCAACAAGAAGTATTGACCTTGAGGAAATGCACTTGGATGAACAGATATTTTGATTTCTATATAAACATTAGGTTTGAAATTTACAACAACTTTGGGGTCATATTGTAGGACAGAAGATGGTGGATTGCATGCAAATTCAATCTTTATGGGGAGAATTGAGTGACAGGAAGTGAAAGGCGTGATAGATACGGAAACAGAGAAAACAATGAGATATGTGAATGATGAAATTCCAACACTTAGTGAAAATTAAACTCAACTGCAAATTTTTTCATCTGGTTTTTACCTGAATGAAAGGATCTTGAATAACCACATGCACGCTGCACGTTTCTTGCATAAAGAACCACCCACAAAAATATTTATTTTTGGTTTGATGAAACTTCAATGATTTTGTGTATAAGGCAGCTCAAATATTGCATTAAAATAACTGATTGGACATTTTCAAGGAGAGTGCTTCTCTTTGCACGTGTTATTTTCACTAGCCTTGGGGGGGGTGGGTTAGATCAAACCCAAGACACTTATTTGGTAGAGACCACATGAGAAAATGATGAATTCAACCCTGCAGTATGATATATTTTGAAACTGGATACATATGAGTGGATTCAGATAGCCAGACATCAGGCATAAAACATATTTATCCCTCTGCTATTCCTTTAATCAAGTGATTGATATACGTTGGATACAAAGTGGAGACAGCGTGGTGAAATACAAATACCTTGTTTTCCCTGAAGCAAATCCCTCTCAGGCTTCATAAATTATGATCAACTCTGACAAGAAGTTTTTAAATAAATTTTGAAGGGTTATGTGGGTAATACATTACAACTTTGGTTCACAGAAAACCGCCTGAAAGACCTATCCATTCAATTCACTCAGCTTAGATGATAAATTACAAGATATAACTTCCAGGGTATTCCACTTGAGTTTTAATTTCCCCCAGCACCAACTCTACTATAGTAGAAATAAAGATTCTGACCTCTTTTGAATTTTGAAGAACCGCTAAAAAAAGAGGCACACTCTGAGTGATTTCATGTATGATCCAGTATTTTTGAGCTCTTAATATATTCCAAGGAATGATGATATCATATGATATTTACAGAAGATTTCACTGTTTGTGGGTTTCAGTTGGTAACTGAAACTCAACATCAAGAATTTAACCTTACAGGTGAAATCCCCAGGAAATTCAATCACAGAGGAATTAAAAATCCCTCGAATCAATTATACATCTGATAAACAGATAAATTGTGCTGGATGAAACATTTTGATTGAGTATATGCTCAGTTGCTTTGATTTTCATATGAAAAATTTAGAGCTGTTCATTTGGATCATAAACCTCTTGTTTGATCCATTTGAAACCATGATTGCTGTGAAATTCAAGCACACTAGCTCTTTGGGCCAAGAAATTTAGCTCATGTATTTCATTTCCTCTATCAAACGTCATCTGCTCTACAGTACTCTTTGGAGTTTCCTGTTCAGAAGCAATTTCCAGTTTCAGCCTTCTCTATCAACAGATACACAAACTTCAAAGATTGGATAATAAAACCACCCCATAAGCGCCTTGCTTAAATACTCCCATCATCCTCCAGAAAAACCATCAATTGTCAAACTTGAATTACATTTTATTTAGGATACTAAATTGGATACCATATCCCATATATACCAAGCAAGACATTGGTTTCAATTTCTTAAGGAAGCTGTTTTATCATTTGAAGTCATGGTTGATATTACAATCCAGCTGAGCTTGGAGGCCATGATTTGACATAGAGGATATTGTTTGTCCATTGTAACTATTTCCACCAAATTGATGAATCATGGAATTTGATCTCTCAATTTTGCATGGAACAGAGAAACCGCTATTAAGCAGTCCCTGATTCCTTAGTAATTTGGAATACCCATAGAATGCATTTGGATAGAGGTACTTCAGTCATATTTTGGAAAATTTGTGACATTTTACTGAAATTTCCAGCTTCAAATTCCATCAGTATCCATGATTAGAAAACCAAACACAGTTTCAGGTCGAAATTGACCAATTTTAACCATTGAAGAACTAAATATGCAGGTCCTGTGGATGATTAGTTGAATTCCACTCAAATTCAAGCTCTTTTTTCATGGAATTTTCAGGATAAATATAGAATTACGCCTATTAGCTATGATCAATTCACAATAACCATATATTTAATTTATTATCCAGGATTTGGAGTTTGTTGGAATAACTGTTACTAAAATCAAGCTGCATCAGTTTTGACCTGACAGTTGTGAATTGCTTCATTTTATCTTCATTCTTCCCCTCAACATCTTTCACTACAAAGATTGTTCATTTTTCCTCAGGGTATATTGATCAAAAAATCAGGTATGTTGATCAACTTTTCAATTTTTCCCTTTTTTTTTTTTTTTTTTTTTTTTTTTTCCTTGTGCGGCAGCGCTACCATCCCTATCAGGAACTCCATGTGTAATCAATTGTTTCAATTGTTATCAACTCATTTCCCATTTCTCTGATTGTCAGCCACCAAGATATTACATGTATTATGTAACATGTAATAATGTAACATGTAATACTTGAAAACTGCAAGCTTGAATAATTATTATTATTCTTTATTTATTATTTTTTATAGTCTGAACCAAAGGGAATTTAGACCTTATCATTTTATCAAATGGTACAATAGTCTAACAGCTAGAGACTGGCTCAGTAATAACTGTTATTGACATAAGGACCTGAGTTCAAGCCACACTCATGACCACATTGAATAAAATTCATTTATTTAAATTACATCTATTTTTTTTACTAAAATTAAGTTATAATTTAATTAATGAAAATCTTTGGAAAATTAATTTTCAAACATGCAATAAATGGATAAAGAACCATTTATTGGCATAGTTTTCTTCTTGAAAATCCTGGAAAATCCCAGCATAACCCATAATAATACATACTATAAGATTACATACTCATTTAAGTAAATAGTTTATGTATTATTTATTTGTATAATTAATACATGTGATTATTAATCCATTATCCTTCAGGGAGAGCGCTTTTTCAAGCCCTGTTCCCTAGATAATTTATTCACAAGTATGCCTTAGTGAAATAAATAATGTATTACTGAAATACTTATTTTAATTTAAAAATTATAATGTGAAATAATTATGGTATCATTTTAATTAAAAATGACACCATCTTTCACATTTGATCACGAAAAGGGTGCTCACTTTCCCCTGGTGATTTTGCCCTGAACATTGCTTTCAAAAAAAGAAGCATGTGAAATATAATAACAATTTATTTAAGGAGCTGGTTTTTCCACTAAATTGAAGACCACCTCCCCATTAATTTTAACATATACATAGATAACTCATTATAAGCTACCAAGGCGCTCACCTTCTCCTGTAAGTAAGGAGGACTGGCCTTTTCTTATATTTATCTTAATTAGTTAGAATTCTTCAACAAAACTCCCCCCAATAAATAATATCTCATATTATTTATTGGAAGAACCGTGTTTAATTCTGGTTAACCCTTCTGTGGACTTTCCCCCCACCAGAAGTTTTGGTAGCAGGCTAAGAACCTGTTTTTATTGCATTACTTAAGTGTTTATACACTATAGTAATTATTCTTTAAGCTTATAGTCTTTTATTTAACACTTTTTAAAGTGTGTATTTTTATTTCATATCTGTACACGCCACTTTTCGTGGAATAGAGTCCAGATAGTTGACACTGATTCACAGTTTTTTTTGAATTATATTTCTCGGAGTCAAGCGTTGGTTAGATTTGATAAATTTTGATAGGTTAAATTAGATACAATTACAATCAAGTATGTACAGGAGTTTTTACAAAGAAATTATTTATGTACAAGGAAAAATGTGATTATAAATGAGAACTAATTTCTGGGGACCATCTCCGAGTTTTTACAAATAAATTATTTATGTACAAGGAAAAATGTGATTATAAATGAGAACTAATTTCCGGGGACCATCTCCTCAAGTTCCTTAACCAGGGCTCCAATATCAGATTTTGAGCGCAACTTCAAAGCAGATCTTTGATGCTCGGTGAGGGAGTCAAGCCATTCACAATCAAAGCATGCCTTTGGAAAATTGGATGGTGGTTTGAGCTTGCTTTCAATTGGCAAAGAAACATTCCGACACTCCCGGGCCGCAGCACAAGAAGAGCTTTTTGGGGTTGCTGCTATCATAGCAGCCTTCAAATCATCAATTTTACGCATCATGCAAGAAATTTTGTGATGTTGCCATGGGATTGATCAAATGGTGCATTTTTTGGGATTTCTTTTTGAATAAGCAATTTGGATCATTTGAGATACTTCATCATTGGTATCATTGTCACTGCATGCGCCTTCAACAATTGGAACAAGGCCCAAAAGCTTTTGATACTTGCTTAAGGTTGCAATTTGGGCGTGTTGTAGCTGCAAGAAAAGTTTGGTTTTGTTAGTCCGGGAATATATTTAAGCGGTCAATTCAATTGTTGCTTACATTAGCCAATCTAGAAGTGCGCCAAGCAGTCTTGTCTTGTGCTTCTTGTTGACTGTCAGACCACTTATTCTCTTGTCAATACCTGATGAAATTTGTTTAGTAAGGAGACGTGAATCAATATGATAGGTAAACAAAGCATCAGGAAAAAACTGACCGTCTTCTGAGTCGCTGGGTAACATGGAGATGAATGGCATTTTGGATGCTTTCCTCTTTCAGACCTTTGGGAACAATTCCAGTGTACTCTTTGCATTCAACCAGCTCAACAAATGTCTTCACGGCCAGATCAAGCAGATGCTCATTATCAGGACTGTTGATTGGTTGGTTGAAATTTGGGCGGAAGGAATGAACTCCGGCGGCAGTCATCATCCTGCGCATGATGGCCAATGTTTCGGGGGTAGCGGATGGATGACCAGGACCATGAGGATACGGGTAGTCTGGATCACTCAAGATATCCTCCACCTGATCATCAATATCCATGCGCAATTCCTCTTCATCATGATGAGGTAGAGTTGTGCTTTTTGACCCTATCAGGGTGGCGACATGTTGTTGTATCAAGTGCTGAAGATCAAAGTTGAGTTAGCAAGACGTAACATGTGGGGGACAAATGGAGACATACAGTGAAATCCCCTCCTTGTGGTTTTTCATGATCACTAGTCAAATTTCATGAAGTTTATCGGGGATTTACTTGCCATTTGAAAAATTATGAATTAAATATATGGAAATACTTCAACTTCGGAGCAGTCATGTGAAAACAAGATACCTCATTGATACATTCTGTTGAAGTGGGGGATACAGTCAAGATACAGTGTTGATATGTTGAGGATGGGTAAGAGATAAGCGAAGGCACCTCCATAGAGGTGCCAACTTTTTTTTCCTGGTGTAACTTTACCAATACTACAACCCCATAGGATATTATACAAGGTATTGATTTATAAATATACAGTACATAAATAAAACATAGATATCACAGGTATAAAGTTGTACAGCACAGTCATTTATATTACATAATTACTTCTTCTGTCATTATTATCCTCTTTGGTTACTAGTCACATTAAATTCCTTATATACATAGTTACTACTTACATTGGCTCATCTTTCTTGCTCTTTAACCACTCTCTTTTGGTTGTATACCTCTGAACACATTTCCCCTTTCTCTTTACTGCCAGGATCAGCCATCCTGTGCCCTTTTGTATAAGTAGAACTCCCCTTAGTTTTATGGATGAAGCATGCACCCCCCCTTTTACCAAAGTACAGTTTACATTTACATTTTACCTTTAAACCTTTTACATTTACCTTTGCATCAACCTTTACATAAATAACAATCATAAAACATACCCCATACTCTTTCTCAGTGCTGTTCTCACTCCTCTCAAGGTCCCTGCCTCAGATTGATTAAACAACCTAAGTTCCCATTAGTAGCAGCAGTCTAAGGATTAGCAGAAATATAGCCACACCTCTTTTCTTTCTTTTTCTTAGTGAAACCCTTTCCCCTCAGCATTAGTCAAGAAGGGCAGCTTCATCAGCACCTTTAGCTTCAACATCTTCTACTTACTAGATTTGTTGTCTATTTCCCCTTCAAGCTCTTTCCTGATCCTTTAGGAGTTCCACACCGCCTTGAGGACCCCTTCGGTGTGGAGAACCTTTGAGATCTCTTGAGGAGTCTTGGTTTGAGGTTGTTGGGGAGTTGAAGTCAAAGGTTTTGATGTTGCGGGCTGGATCTTCTTTGAGGTCAAATTCAAAGATTTCTTTGAGGATTGATCTTGCATTGAAGGAGTTGAGTTGGTCTTCTTGGTTCAAGAACGGTTTTCATAGCAGTCGTACAACTCAATAGTGTGATTGATGAGGTGTTGGAGTGTGGAGAGTCTATGACCACTGACAGCAAGCTGGTTGGTGATTCAAGAGGGTAGGCCTTTCCGGAAGGTGAAGAGAAGAGCCGTGTTGTTCCAGTCAATGTGAGATTGTAAGACTCGGAACTGGGAAATGTAGGTTGAGGCTTTACCGTTCTTCTTCATCAAGAGAGAATTGAGTTCAAACTTGGCATTGTGAACTTCATTAGGGTCTCCGAACAACGTGAACAGCTGTTGTTCAAACTTTTCCCAGTTATTGAGGATGCAGTCCGGTTTGGTGCTGCTCAGCAATTCGAGGTAAGGTTTGAATCATTGAGAGGCTTGGCCACTGAGATATGAAGAAGCTTAAAGTACCTTCTGACAATTGAGGGAGAAGGTTGCCGGGTCGTTAGAGAATAGGATTTTGCAGCATTGAAGAAATCCTCTTAGTTTTGAGGATTGCTTGCCATCAAACGTGTTGGGAGCTTTCATTCCTGGTGTCCAAAACTTGGGAGGTCCACTGCCTCCTTCCGTCTTCAGGGCTTTGATAAGCAATACCAACATTGAAGTCGGTGATTCATTGGCCGCCCTGTTGGGTTTGTTGGAACCTGAAGGATTTGGAGGTCCCATTGCCGAGGTTGCCCTTGGTTGATTGGTTCCTGAAAAGTGAAAGAGTCCTCCAAATCAGAAAGTTGCTGAAGTGGGTCGAGAGGCGCATTCTGATTCCGCATCAAAGGAGGAATTTGTTTGATAGAGGGTCAATTGCTGATGGGAGTTGCGGAAGCTTGGCGTCAGTCAATGTCATGGTCCAGAGAATGTTTGGCTGGACCTTGTGACCTAGTTTGAAATGGTGTACATTGCATCACCAAAAGAAATCAACAGTCGAGGAAGTTGACTGTTGAGCAACAAGATGTAATAGGGAGAAAGATCTATAAACTTGTCCCCAGTAATCTTCATTACATATGTAACATATGTAATGAGCTCACTGAGGCGTGTTTTTATTGATTTGGGTGTACCTTGGGTGACTTAGGAGTCCGCGTGCCAAGCTGAGAGCCTGTAAGGGGTCTGATTCTTGCGCAGGGGCTTATGTTCCAATTTTGGCGCGGGCTTTCAGTCACGCGGGTTGAACTTCAGGTTATGCAGACTGCGGTACGCGGGGTTTGAGTCAAACACGGTGTATTTACACTATCTCCCCTAATTTACACAACACCTCATTTCCGTGACTGGAAATGGGGTTTAAGCATATGTATATGTATATATAAGCATTAAGTAATGCAAGTGCCTTTTTATTAAAGGTACTTGCTAATTCTTCTTTGCTGATTTACATAGTGAAGGAGTGAGAATTAGGGGTACCTGTGAGTGAGGTACCCTAGGTTAATTTTAGTGTAGATTCAGAATATAAAATAATATTCTAACTATTATTTGATATTCTATGTATTTTATAATAAGTTTTGTAGAAATCTTGTGACAGGTTGCTCTGTCTGTGAGCCTGGGTCTCTAAAGTGACAACAGGACACAAGGATTTGGGGCACTACTGGTTGTATTTCAAGGATAAGAGATACAACTAGTAGAGGAAAAGAGGAAGAGAAAAGGGGAAAGGGAATTGATTGATCTTTTTATTGTTTGTTTAATTGTTTAGAGTGCTCTTATGAAGATCAATGAGCTCAACCTGGAAAAGTTGGCTAAGCTGTGCCAGAGTCTTTAGAAGTGCAACAGCCTCCTCACACACTAAGGAAACAGTGGAGGGACAACAGAATTAGTGAACTAATCTGCCCTGATTTTTAGACTTGTAGTCAAGGTTCTAAAAGGGTAACCTGTTGATTAAGTGATCTGATTCTCTTGATTGAAGGTGGAAGGAAAAGGGAAGAGGGGAAGGATAAGGGGAAGACAGAGAAGGAATACTGTCAGAGAAACAAGGTTCAAAAAGGGGACTGACTGACAATACTTGAAGTACTGGGTGAAAGAGGCCTTTTGTTGGTTAGAGTGGTGAGCTGTAACTTGCTGAATCCTTTGATGTCTGAGTTGGTGGTTCTGGGTGTCTTGAGGTTGTGTATCCTTCCTGCAACGGGGGATACACCAACTTCAAAAATTTTCAAGGTTTGCTTATATAATCTTACATGTAGATGTGGTTGGCTGGCCTTGGTTCACTTGCCCAGCCAGCTGTAGCGTAGAATTATTTATTTAATTACTCCATGAAGGAGTTGAGCAATTAAAAAGTGTTCAGTGAACACTAAGGTTAAAATTTGATGAAAAATCAGAATATGAAATCAAAAAAAAAATAAAATCTGAGGTTAAAAAGATATGAGACAGTTTCTACTTAAAGAAGAAGATAAGACAGACTTTAGGTCAGCTGTGCTGGCTCTAAGGCTGACACTGTCATAGTAGCAAGCTGACATTCCCTACCACCAAGATAAGTCTCCTGAAAAAAGTAAGTTTCTAACTAAAGATAAGTTTATTTAAGGAAAAAAAAATCAAGAGGACCTCTTGGATGCCCTATAATTTCTCAGATGTATTGCTCCATCTGGGATATTATTTTCAGGTAACCACTCACCTTTATCTGCTGATTGGTTCTTATATCTGACAAGATAAAGCCTTGTATCTTTTCCCTGTATCCTTTCTTTTTTATCTTTCAGGATTTTATGTACTTTCAATTGTCCAGAAGGTGGGACCTCAATCAGGGGAACTGGTTGTTGAGTAACTGGTTCATCTTCAGTTCTAGATTGATACTGTTTTACTAGACTGACTGGGAATACTGGGTGTTTTCTTGATAGTTCCTCTGTCAGTATGACTTCCACAGCATTCTTTCCATGAAGTTGTTTAGTGGTAAAGGGACCTATGAAAGGGGGTTTTAGCTTCCTGCTACCTCCTAAGTTGTTGAAGTTAATAATGGACAAAAGGATCTTATCTCCTATTTTAAACTCAGGTTCTTTGTGGCTTTTATCCCATCTCCCTTTGTTGTATTCTACTGCTTCCTCTACACATTTCTTAGCATGTTGTTGGGTCAGATCTAACATTTTCTTGAAATCTAGCGCTGTTGGATGCAGGTGGGGTAATTTATCATTTAAAGTGTCTTTAGGCATGCGTGGTATCCATCCTCTTTCCAATACATATGGAGCTTCCTTAGTGGAGGAATGTTTACTACTATTATAAGCAATTTCCAATGCTGGCAGTAGACTAACCCAATCATGAGTGTATCCATCATGATTCTTAAACTCAAATCCAAAGGAGCAGAATCTATGTAACATGTCTTCTAGAGTTTGTATCATTCTTTCTGCTAGTCCATCTGTCTGAGGGTGGTAAGCTGTGGAGAAAGCTAGTTTAGTACCAAGCATGTCATGTAGGTTCCTCCAGAATTCTGAAGTGAATTTGGGATCTCTGTCACTAATTATAATTTTGGGTATACCTACATCAGCCATAATCCTATTCCAAAATAACAGGGCAACTTCCATGGCAGTATCATCTTTATGGTTAGGTATGAACCTGGCTCTCTTGGAGAATCTGTCTACAACTACTAGTACTGAGTTATATGAGAAGGATCCTCCTGGGGGTAGGCCTTTTACAAAGTCCATGTTTATGATTTCCCACTTGGTAGTTTGTTCAGATATTTTCTGCAGTAAGCCAAATCTCTTTCCAGTTTGTTTATTGCCTTTCTGACACGCATCACAAGATTTGATATAGTTGTGTACTTGTTCTTTCCAATTAATCCACCATGCTGTATATTTAATTCTCTCTACTGTTCTTTCCTCAGAAAAGTGTCCAGAATTTACATTATCATGGCATTCTTTCAGAATGTTGTCAATTTGGGAAGGGTCACTTAGCACTAGCACACTTGAATGCCTATTCCTGAAATATAGAAGGCCATCTAGGAGACTGAATTTTCCAAGTTTATAATGTTTGGCTAATTCTTCTGGTAGGCTGGTGTCATGCGACCAACCCAACGTACAGATGGGGATTTGGTTGATCGAAGCGCGAAGGGGACTGGGAAATGAGTCAAAGATATTCTTTGAAGTAACTCGAGGATATCTTCGAGTCGAAGTTTTCTCGAAGATAACTTCGAGACTAGCTTCGAAGATGCAATGTGAGTAATAAGTACTGGGCTCAAATCAGACTCGGATTTAATCAGGTTGATGACTGATTAAGGAAGGTAACGTAAAACAATATTATATTAATTAAGTGAGGAAAAGGAAATGTAGAGAAAAGTACAGTTGCTTTTATAGACAAATATTGACATGAGGTTTTTGTGTGAAGGTGAGTAAGGAAAGTATGTCCTCGGAGTTAGATTTACACAAGTGATTGAAAAAGTCAGATGAAAGCATAACTGATAATATGACAATTGATTCGAGGATACAAATGGAAATTCCCAGGTGATATGAAGGGTAAGTGCAAGGCTTGATTGATGAGGTTAAGCGCCAAGCTGAGGGTCGAGGCATTTGAGCTAATCCGAATGAAGGTTATTGGATAAGCATCGAATAGCCGTCAAATCACCGGAAGGGGAAATCTTCGAGTCAGGGACCGGATCGGGTAATGAGGTTTGAATGTCCCTTTGATTAAGTGTCACGCATTTGGTCCTTGAAAGTTTGAAGTTGAGTCTTGCATTCAAAGTTCGATGCATAAGGAAATGCTGAGCCGGGTGTGGCTGAGACTGAGAGTTGCAGCGTGACAGATGCCCGGGTATAAAAGCCAAGCTCCTGCAAAGGTCAAAGGTAAAGAATTCCCACCATCTTACTTCCCACACTACTACTTTACTTAATTAAATCGAAGAAGAACAGAAAAGATACAGAAGAAAACAACAGAGAAAGAAAAGGAAAAACGAAAATGTCAGAAGTCAAAGTCATCGATCGAAGATGCCAAAGATGCATTCGACAGAACTTGACGTGCTCGCCAAGTACCGCAACAAGAGGGGATAGGTCGAAATGTGAGATGTGTCGAATAGTTCGGGTGCCCTGTGTCTTTGAACATGGGTTTCCTTTTGGTTCGGAGGATGCTTTGCCCATTTCGGCTATAAGTAGTCGCGCCGTTTCGACCGCAATTCCTCCAATACCACCACCATCCAGATCTCCTTCCATCGTCCAAATTCGAGGTGCTCGTCCAAGAAGAGCCATTACTCGAGTGAATTATCGGATACCAAATTTACTTGAGACGCCAGAATTGGAACAACCGGGAGATTTAAGTAAGTGAAAAAGAGAAGAGAGAAAAGGAATGTAATTTTTGAGATTGCTGATAATAATGAATTTTGGTTTGTTAGCGTTGTTAGGGCCATATCGAAGATACACCACCATGACACCTCCTCCACCACCGCTGTATGACGAACCGGACCCAATTGTTTTGCTTGAACAACATAACAATCCGGAGGTGACTCGAGTCATCGAAGGGGCCGTAGGAAGAGTCGAAGCTATTGTTGGAACAATCATCGAAGAAGAGAGAGTCGAAGAAAGAGAAGTCGAAGAGGGAGGAAGAGGAGAGGAGAGAAGTGGAGAATGGAGTCGATGAGGAGAGAAGAGTGGGAGAGGGGGAGAGAGGAGTGGAAAATGAAGATAGGGAAACCAATGCTCGAGTTTTAACCAAAGGTTTCGTCGAAGGAAGTAGTTCGAGAAAGCGAATTTATGAGGAAGAGTTGGAGAGGGACAAAGGTTGGTCCTGCAAGAAGTCAAGGACCGAAGAAGCGTCGAAGAAGATTAGTTCGATCTTCGACGAGCATCAGATGATTCAGGTTCAAATTGCGAAGCGAATGTCGAACTTGGTTGTAGGAAAAGATATGCGAGAGTTTATGTTATTGGTGAAGGATTTGAAGGAAAGTTGGGAAGAAGCTGAGAAGAAATTGAAGGAAGAAGAAGATGAAGAAGAATAGAGTTTTTTATTATTTATTATTTATTATTTATTAATGATAGTTTATTATTATTTTTTTTTATTTTAATTTTATTAGTTTTTTTTTTTTTTTTTAGAGATTTGTTGAGAGATAAAAGAATTTGACAATTTAAGAGAGTGTCTAGAAAAGTTATGAGAGAAAGAACAAAGAGAGAAAGAAAAGGGAAAAGAAAGATAAAAAGTGAAATAGAATGAGATAAAGTATTAGGAGGATTGTCGAGTTTTTCTAGGATACGTGGTATGGGAATCCTGAACCAAGGCGGGAGAGTTTCGAAGATGTTGTGCTGGTTCCCAAGAGGTTCGATCTTCGTCGGACTGGAATCCAGTCCATTCGACAAGATATTGTAGTTTGCCTTTGCGTAATCTCGAATCGAGGATACGACTTACTTCCCACTCGAGGTGATCTTGAACATTAACAGGTTCTGGAGGGGGATGAGTCTTGCCCGGGAAAAGATCCTTAGCTGGCTCTAGGAGTGATACATGAAAAACTGGGTGGATAGCGCTCCACTTCGAGGGAAGGGTGAGTCGGTAAGCGTTCTTTGAAATGATTGATTTGATGGTGAAAGGACCTAATTTTCGTTCGGAAAGTTTTTTGGAGGGTTGAGTTGATCGAATGTTGCTGGAGTCGAGCCATACTTTGTCGCCGATGTTGTAAGCTGGAGATTCGAGTCGAAGTTTATCGGCTTGAAGCTTGTATCGTTGACTGGCTGCTTCGAGGTTGATTCGAAGTTGATCTTGAAGAAGCTTGAGGTTCGAGAGATAATCGGAGGCTGGAGTTGAAGGTGAGAGGTGAATTGAATTGAAGGTTGGATTCCGACCATAGAGTGTTTGAAAGGGTGATTGTCGTGTTGAGGAGTGAGTGGCGTTGTTGTAGGCGAATTCAGCTAAGGCGAGCCATTGGCTCCAATCGTCCTGCTGATAACTGACGAACATTCGAAGATATTGTTCGAGAATTTGATTGACTCGCTCGGTTTGACCATCTGATTCGGGGTGATAGGCAGTTGATAGGTTGCGAGTTATTTTGAGGTGTTGGCAGAGCGAAGTCCAGAAACCTGAAACAAACAATGAGCCACGATCGCTGACTATATTATCCGGGAGGCCATGCTTTGAGAAAACATGTTCAATGAACAAGTTCGCAAGGTCTAATGAGGTACAAGTAGTCTTAGTTTGAAGAAATAGAGACATCTTCGAAAAACGATCCACTATCACTAGGATAGCGTCATGACCATCACTAAGGGGAAGTTGAGAGATAAAGTCCATAGAGAGAGAATGCCAAGGAAATGGTGGAATTGGAAGCAGCTGAAGCAACCCATACTTCCGATGCTTCGAGGATTTGTTCCTATTGCAAGTATGACAACGGTTTACATAATCTTTTACATCCTTGACCATTCCTGGCCAATAGAAGTCTCGAGCTATAAGTTGGTAAGTCTTATCCTGGCCGAAGTGACCAGCTAGGGGAGAATCATGTCTTGATTCGAAGATATCCAGTTTGATTTTAGGACCATTTGGAACAACAAACCTGCCCTTATAAAGGAGCACGTCATCTTTGTCGACTGTATAGTCCTTCGAGTCTTTTCCTCGAAGTTGACGACAAACAGGGTCATCCTTCTGAGTTCGAACTAACTCGAGGAATTCTTTGCTGAGTTGTCCCAGATGTATTGAATTAAGAGATATACCAGGGGAAGAAGAAGAAAATATAGTTCGAACATTAGCAGGGTTATTATCAGCGAAGGCTCTCCCCTCCGAGGGATAAACCTCGTCTCGACGTGACAAAGCATCTGGAACTACTGCTAATTTGCCAGGTCGATAGTTTATAGTAAAATTAAACTCGGAAAGAAGTTCAGACCAACAAGCCTGCCTGCGAGTAAGAACTTTAGTGCTCGTAAAATATTTAAGAGCATAGTCAAAATCTCGAAAGGTTCGAGTAGGCTGAGCAAATAAGAGCGACATTTTTTCAAGCAATGGACAATTGCAAGAAGTTCCTTATCATGAATCTCATAATTGAGTTCAGCGGATTGCAGCTTCCTCGACTCGAAAGCTACAGGGTGAATATGCTTCGAAGAAGCGGAGAATTGAGATATAACACCTGCAATGGCATAGTCACTTGCGTCAGTTTCAACAATGGTTTTACACATTTCACTGAAGTGAGCCAAAATTGGTGCCGTAGTAAAAGCTTTCTTGAGAGTATTAAACTCCCGTTCAGCTTCGACTGTAAAAATGAAAGGAGTATCCTTTCGAAGGAGATTAGTAAGGTTCACTATGGTTTTGGAATAATTCTTTATAAATTTGCGATAAAAATTAGCAAAACCAAGGAAACCTTGGAGTGTTTTAACACTCGAGGGCTTGGGCCAGTCAAGGACTTTTTGACATTTGTCCGAGTCCATACTGATACCATCAGTAGAGATGACTACCCCGAGGAAATGAAGAGACGAGTTGTGAAATTCACATTTCGACAGTTTGGCGAAAAGGTTATTTTCTCGAAGTCTTTGAAGCACTTCTTTGATATGGGAAGTGTGTTCTTCGAGGTTCTTTGAGTAAACCAGAATATCGTCAAGGTAGACTACTACGTATACTTTGACAATGTCAGCGAATATATCGTTGACAAGGTTCTGAAAAGTGGAAGGAGCGTTGCAAAGCCCGAAAGGCATCACAGTATACTCATAACTACCAAATCTGGTCCTCATAGCCGTCAGCCATTCATGACCTTCGGCGATTCGAACCAAATTATAGGCACCTCGAAGATCGAACTTCGAGAAGTGAGTAGCTCCATGGAAAAGAGTAAGAAGGTGAGACATGGGGGGAACTGGATAAGCATTTTTTCGAGTAACATTATTCAGCCTCCTGTAGTCCACACAGAGTCTGAGGGACCCATCCTTCTTAGGGACAAAAAGTACAGGAGAACCTGTATTTGACTTGCTTGGTCGAAGGAAACCTTTTTCTACATTTTCCGCAATGTAGCCTTGAAGTTCAGTAGATTCTTGCTTCGAGAGAGAATAGACTGGGCCAGGCGAAGGTTCCGGACCTGTGAGTTCGATCTGGTGATCATATGGTCTTCGAGGAGGGAGTTTATCAGCTCTCGAAGAGGAAAAAACATCAGCAAATTCATGGTAGATGGGAAGAAGAGTCTTTCGGATGGTTTCGAGGTCTTTGATCTCATCATCTTCTTCGAGGCTTGGAATAGTCGTCGAAGGAGGATGTGAGAGGATCAGGGAGTACAGAAAACCTTTAAATGAAGGTAACTCCTTCTCTTCGAAGAAGGAGGTCAGAGATAAGTTAGAGCAATAAGCAATTACTCCATGATCTTTTGAAGAAATGGAAGAGGGAGAGGCAGGATATTCAAAGTCTCCTGGCGGAAAAGTGTCATCTAACTGAATGACATAGTCGGGTAAGCTGTTTAATTCTTTTTTGACTGGGAGAGAAGAGTTAGTGTCTGGAGATATTTTGGGTCGAAGGTTAATTACTCCTTCTTGCCAGTTAACATCTGGGTTCCAATGCACCAGAAAGTCATGGGCAAGGATGGTATCATCCATCCCTTGGGCATTCAAGACCAAAAGGTCCCATTCGAAGCTGGGGAAAGATTTGAATTGAAAGGTCCACTTTGCCTTCTTTGAAACCCAGAAACTGGGCTCCTTTGAAGAAATTACCAAGAAAATTTGGAATCTTGATGTCTCAGTGAGCTGAAGGGACTGTTGTTTGGCAAATGTCGAACTAATAAAAGACACATTAGCACCAGAGTCGAGAAGGACCCTGTATGGTTGATTCGAAGAATCAAATAAAATAAATCTCGAACTTGGAACACTCTCAGTGGTCTCACAAGCTTGAAGGTTGACTCGCGGAAAAGTAGAAGATAAGTAGTTTTCTTTGCGAATCATAAGAGAACTACTCATTAATTTTTTGACAACTTAGCTGCCTCACGGGCTGCTATTTTAGCACAAGCATCCAATTGATGTTTTCCACCGCAATACATACAAAGTCCCTCCTTTTCCCTTCTCGCCTTTTCATCCGCCTTGAGGACCCCTTCGGTGTTGAGCACCTTTGAGATCTCTTGAGGAATCCTGGTTCGAGTTTGTTGGGGGGTTGTCGTCGAAGGCTTTGACGTTGCAGGGTGGATCTTCTTTGAGGTCGAATTCGAAGATTTCTTCGAGGATGGGTCTTGCGTCGCAGGAGTCGAATCGGTCTTCTTTGTTCAAGATCGATTGTGATAGCAGTTGTCCAACTCGATAGTGCGATTGATGAGATGTTGGAGTGTCGAGAGTCGATGACCACTGACCGCAAGCTGGTCGGTGATTCGAGAAGGTAGGCCTTTGCGGAAGTGAAACAGAAGAGCCGTGTTGCTCCAGTAGATGTGAGATTGTAAGACTTGGAACTGGGCAATGTAGGTCGAGGCTTTACCGTTCTCCTTCATCAAAAGAGAATTGAGTTCGAACTCGGCATTGCGAACTTCATTAGGATCTCCGAACAATGTGAACAGCTGTTGTTCGAACTTTTCCCAGTTGTTGAGGATGCAGTCCGGTTTGGTGTTATTCAGCAGTTCGAGGTAAGGTTCAAACCATTGTGAGGCTCGGCCACTGAGATATGAAGAAGCGTAAAGAACCTTCTGACGATCGAGAGAGAAGGCTGCCGGGTCGTTAGAGAAGAGAATTTTGCAGGATTGAAGAAAACCCCTTAGTTTCGAGGATTGCTCGCCGTCGAACTTGTCGGGAGCTTTCATTCCGGGTGTTCGAAACTTGGGAGGTCCATTACCTCCTTCAGTCTTCAGGGCCTTGATAAGGGACACCAACATCGAAGTCGGTGATTCATTGGCCGCCCCTTCGGGTTCGTTAGAACCTGAAGGGTTTTGAGGTGGTGAAGGAGGTGGGTCCCGTCGCCGAGGTCGCCCTCGGTTGATCGGTTCCTGAAAAGTGAAGGAGTCCTCCGAATCAGAGAGTTGCCGAAGTGGGTCAAGAGGCGCATTCTGATTTCGTGTCGAAGGAGGGATTTGTTCGATAGAAGGTCAATTGCCGATGGGAGTTGCGGGGGCTCGGCGTCGGTCAATGTCATGGTCCAGTGGGTGTTCGGCCGGACCTTGTGACCTAGTTTGAACTGGTGTACGTTGCATCACCAAAAAGAGATCAACAGTCGAAGAAGTTGACTGTCGAGCAACAAGATATAATAGGGAGAAAGATCTATAAACTTGTTGTAAGACTTAATTAATATACTGTCATGCGACCAACCCAACATACAGATGGGGATTTGGTTGATCGAAGCGCGAAGGGGACTGGGAAATGAGTCAAAGATAATCTTTGAAGCTAGTCTCAAAGTTATCTTCGAGAATACTTCGACTCGAAGATATCCTCGAGTTACTTCAAAGAATATCTTTGACTCATTTCCCAGTCCCCTTCGCGCTTCGATCAACCAAATCCCCATCTGTACGTTGGGTTGGTCGCATGACAGCTGGCTATTAGTTCTGGTGAGCTGTTGTCATTTCTAAGTATCTCTACTAATTTCAACAACTCAGGATTCTTGTCATAGCTATTCTTGACTAATTCATAAAATGCATTATCTAAGTCACACACATGAATTCCTAGGATGGGAAATATGTCTTCATCTTGCACCAGGAAAAATAAGTTGTCACCTGACGTCTGGTGACATCAAGAAACAATGGCTGTAGCCTGTTTCTAGCTCTGATTCCCCTCCGACTAGGCTACAATGGCCCCTTTGTGCCCTACAAGGGGCTGTACATGAGGCCAACATTGCTACTAATGGGCAGCTCATTGAACCTAGGCTGATGTCACCTGTAGTCTAGTGACAATTCATTTTTCCTGGTGTTCTGGGTCATAAGCTGGATTATCTGTGTTATTAGGCAAGGCCCATCTACTTAGTCCATCTGCATTTTTGTGCTTAGCTCCTGACTTATGAATAATAGTCACATGTCCTCTATATTGCTGAATTACAATTTGCCATCTGAGCATATGTCTATTAGGGGTCTTCATCTTCATCAAGGTTCTCACAGCTGTGCAGTCAGTTACTACTAAGAAGTTAGACCCTTCAAGATAGTAATGTAACTTCTCCAGAGCCCATACAAGTGCTAAACATTCCATTTGACTTGCTCCATATTTCTTCTCAGTGCTCCTAATTTGTCTTGAGATGACTAAAATGGGTTTCTCCACTGGTTTATCTTCTATTACAAATTCCTGGTGGAGGGCTGCTCCTAAACCATCTAAGCATGCATCAACATACAGTATAAATGGTTTAGTATAGTCAGGTTGAGCAAATACTGGTGCAGTGGTAAGGAGTCTTTTTAACTCTTCATAATTTTGCACTCTATCATAGGTCATCTCAAATATTGTATCATGATTACAGAGTGCATAGAGTCTTTTACTCACATTTGCAAAGTTGGGGACATGTTTGCGGTAATAACTACAGAAACCTAGAAAGGACATAATTTCTGTTCTATTCTGAGGCATGGATTTCATGGGCGTTGATAGACGCACGCCAACGCCAACCCGCACACCATTTTTTTTTGGCATGCGGGGCCTACACGCCAATTTTTTTTGGCGTGTAGGGTCTACACGCCAAAAAAAAGGGCGCGTGAGACCTGCACGCCAAAAATGGTGTGTGGTTCCCACACGCCATTTTTTTTGGCGTGTGGGCCCCGCACACCAAATAAAATTGGTGTGTAGGGCCCACACGCCAATTGTTTGGCGTGTAGGGCCCGCACGCCAATTGTTTGGCGTATGGGGGAATATTGCATGCGATATCCCCCGCTCACATAATCAAATGGGAGGGCCCATTCGATTACGTGAGCGAGCCCCCTCCCGGCACAAACCTCGTCAGCCGGGAGGAAGTCCTCCTGGCTGACAAGGTTGTATAGTCTCGCCGGCCGGGAGGACTTCCTCCTGGCCGACGAGGTTGTATAACCTCGTGCCGGGAGGGGGCTTGCTCATGTAATCAAATGGGCCCTCCCATTCAATTATGTGAGCGGGGGATGTGTATATCCCCATACACATAATACATGTATGTATTATGTGTATGGGGATATCGCATGCGATATCCCCCCACACGCCAAACAATTGGCGTGCGGGTCTCACACGCCCTTTTTTTTTGGCGTGTAGGCCCCGCACGCCAAAATAAATTGGTGTGCAGGTTGGCGTTGGCGTGCGTCTATCAACTCCCGGATTTCATTAAGACTGCTGCTACTTTATTCTGGTCTATGTCTAGAGAGAGACCTGAGACTACTCAGCCTAGTGCTTTAAGTTCTCCATATCCAAAGTTACACTTTTTGATGGACATTTTTAACCCTGCTTGTATGCACTGCCAGCATAATTGCCTAGGATGAAGTCATCCCAGTTAAACTGGGATGCACTCAACCAATTTAAACTTGGTTGAAATCAACTGATGAAATATAAATCCAAGGGACCCCCCTTGGTTTTATATTTCATTGGTTGAGGTCAACCTACTTTGAATTGGTTGTTTGCATCCTAGTTTAACTGGGATGAACTCAACCTAGGCAATTATGCTGGCAGTGATGGCAGTTTGGAGTACTATATTGATCTTTTCCAGATGAGTTTCCCAGTCATCAGAGTAAATGATAATGTCATCTATATAAACCACCATCCAGTTTTGCCTAATGAATGAGCCAAAAATGGAGTCCATCATTCTTTGAAAGTGTGATGGCGCATTCTTTATGCCAAAAGGCATTCTGAGGTATTCAAAAATCCCTAGGTGACATATAATCCTCAGGAATTTCCTACTCTCAGGTGCTATGGGGATCTGATGGAACCCTTTCAGTACATCCATAGTGGTGATATACTTGGACTTAGATAAGTTGTGTAATGAATGGTCTATCCTGGGGATAGGATAATAGTCAGGTCTGGTGTAGTTATTCAGAGCACGGAAATCTCCCACCATTCTTGACTTTTCATTATGCCAGGCAATTATTACAGCCTCAGGTGTGGTGACTTCTACCTGTTCATTATGTCCAACTTTCCTCAAGACTTTGAGTTCTTGTAGCTCTTTGATGTGTGTTTCCAGAGCTTCTCTTGATTTGGGGCTGGAGGGGTAGGGTAGTCTCCTCAGCTGTGGGGGAAAGGTTTGTCAATATGAAGTTCCAATTTCATGTCATGGCCCTTGATGTTACCAATTGGTTCTTCTGTGGTGCAGAAAGCTTATTTATGTTCAAAACAAGTTTTCAACACATCCATCTTCTGTTTCTCACTTAATATGCCACTGACAGCAGCTTGTGATAAATATTCCTTTTGGAAAGATAGTAGATCTTCTTGGATTTTAACATTGTTAATGACATCTGGTATCTTGATGTTAATGTTGCAGATTTGGAATTTTATTTTCCAATCACCACCAATAGTGTAGAATCTATCTTTACTCTGGAAAATATCTATGCCATACATACAGAAAGCATCATTACCTAGGATCAGGTAATCACATACTGCATCTTGTAACACTACAAATTCAACAGATAACCTAAGAGATCCCTTAGAGTGAGGAAATATTAGAGGTATGGATACTACTCCAATGGGTTTCATGGATGAGTTGCAACTACTGAACTTGGCTTTTGGCATGGGCATTAAGTTATCTCTCCATCTGGGGTAACATTCATCTAGAAAGGTACTACTGGCACAAGAGCAGAAAGCTCCCACGTCAAGGAGGACTCTTATTTCTTTATTGTCAAACAAGACAGTGGTATAACTAGTTTTCCCCATGGTGTAACTCATACCAGCTTCAGGTTTATTGGTGAGCAACTTTGCATCAGATATATGGCCAATCTTCATGGAGGAATCCCATTTTTGTGGTAAATTAGAGTCACCATGTATATAATTAATGGATAATTCATCCCCAATATCAGCTTGGATAACTGAGATTCTCACCAAGTCTTCTTCAACAGGTTCATTGGTGATTATTTCAAACTGGGAATGTGTATCTTCTTCAGAGTCTGATTGGGTGTTCATTACTACCATATTTACTTTTCTACGTATATTGGTACATTCATTCTTCCAATGACCTTTTTCTCCACACTTGAAACACTCAGGGGTAGCAGTTTTCTTGGGGATTTCAGCTGTGGGGTTGGCCTTGGTGGATTCCTTTTGAAACTCTTTTTTCTCAGGGATGTTACTTCTGAAGTACTTTTTGTTCCATCCATTAAGTACCACCATCTCATTTAATACACTACTGAATTCTGTAAGGTCTACATCTAGTGATGGAAATCTACATCTCATTATACTCTCAAGGTTTCCTTTACATTGACTCAATAATCTGTTGTTGGCTTCTTCATCAGAGACTCTGTCATACACACACTCAATTATTCTTCTTTGTTTCAAACACCATTCAGAAGCTGTTTCTGTGGTTGGATCAAAGTAATCCTTTCCAAAGGCTTGGCGCTTTTCTTTTTTCCAAATTCTGGTGCCAAACTGGGCTTTGATTAATTCTTTCCATACTGACCCAGATTGGTGTCCTACAGCTTTACTTTTAGTAATGAACCAAGTAGAAGCCATTCCTTCAAATAGTACAGTAAGTCTTGATGTGATGACTTCATCATCAGCTTGATAAGTTCTCACTATATGATCAATGTACTCTATGAAACTCATGTGGTGATATTCTCCTTTACCATCAAACTTGGGCCAATCTTTCAAGGGAGGCATTAGTTTGTGTATAGCAGTCATATCAGATTTTCTGTAAGGAGTGGACATTCTGTTATCTTTGGTCATAGGTCTATTCTGCATGAAAGGGTTGTTATACCTAGGTTGGGCACTATTGGTATTGGAGGCGCTATGTTTTTCTTGAGGGACAATGTTGGGACTTAAGTATTGGAGATTTTTATATGGATTATTTTTTTTCTCCTCTTTGTTGTTATAATAATTAGAATTAATATTGATGTGAGGAGCTTCATCTCTATCAAGGTATGTGGTGGGTTTATGGTCAGGTACCTTGTCACCATACTTATTCCAATTGTTTGTTGCTTGATTAACCATCTCTTCTTCACTGTATGAGCTTCTGGGTCTGTGAGGCTCATGGTATTGTGGATTTATTTTCTCCTCTTTCAAGGATTCTATACCTGAGATGATAGTTGTTAATTTTGAAATTACATTGTCTTTTAACTTCAAAGATTCAATTTCAGAAGTAAGGACAGATAATTTGTTGTTTACTTGTTCCTCTAGTTTCTCAAATTTTGTATTAAAATTGTTATTAAGATTTATGATTAAATCCTCTACCTTATTGTTATTTGTTTCATCCTTTTTGAGGGAATTAATAACATATTCTGCCATTGTTACTTGGGAAGTTTGAATTTCTTCAAGAACATCTAAAGCGTCATTTGTATTTTTGTTGATTTCTTTTGTTATTTCTTTAATGTTCTCACTATTTTTGTTAATTCCCAACAAGGTGTCACTATGGTGCACTGGTAACTCAAGGGGTAAGGGTTTATCCAGTGTTTGTAGGATTCTCATGGTGCGCGCAGTTATGTTATCTTTAATTTCTTCTAAGCTGTTATCTATTTTATTAACAATTATTTTTAGATTGGCTTCATTGTTAATATCTAAAGTTGTTAAGTTGTTATTTAGAGCTTCTATGGAATCATACAATGAATGTATTACAGAAGGGTTTAATCTTTGTTCTTGTATAGATTGGCCGCAATCAGAAGGAGATCTGTGGCCTTCTTCCACTTCACTGGGTCGTCAGAATTGATGGAAGAGGAGCTCCTGCTCTTCCCCTGGTCGTGCTTTTTGAATTTCAGGGTGTTCTTCTTTGGCGGCGCTGGGAAGTGAAGCTTTTTCTCTTCCCAGGGGTTCCATCCTTTCACGTAGGCTTCTATCTCTTCGTTGGGGATGAGCTTTTGGAGAGCTTTCTGACTCTCCTGCACCGTAGTCAGCAAAGCTCTCAGCTCTTCTGTAGGCCCCTGTCTCAAAAAGACTTGGCACTGTTTCCAGATGGAAATGTGCTCTTTCACCCCGTGTCTGATCTGTTCCTCTTTTGAGAGGATTTGGATTTCCGGGGTGGAAGGGCGTTTCTGGGTAGCTGCCGACGACTCTTGGGGTCTCTCGTCGACGTACATTGGTGTTTCTGCTTCCTTTTGAGGAAGCGGGAGCTCTTGGGGCGTCGCCGTTGGCTCCTGGGGAGTTGGTGTGAGCCTGGGTCTCTAAAGTGACAACAGGACACAAGAAATGGGGGGCAACAGTTGTATTTCAAGGGATAAAGAATACAACTGTTAAAGAAGAAAAGGGGAAGGAGGGGAAAAGGGAAAAGATTATTGATTGATCTGTGTTTCTAATAATCTGAGTGCTCTTTAATAATGATAATCAACAACTTGAAAAGTTGGATGAACTGTGCCAGAGTCTTTGAGAAGCAACAGCCTCTTCACACAATGGAAACGTGGAAGGTATCTGAGAAGACAAGTCTAATCAGCCCAGTTTTTTAGACTATGTCAAGCTGGATAGTCAAGGTTCTTTAGAGGGAAACCTATGTGGTTTGTTTCAAGGAAAAACCACAGAAAAAGATTGAAGCAAAGCTGATTGATCTCTGAGGATGATTGAAGTTGATCTGATCTGATGATTGGTGCTTGGATTGATCTGATTTGATGAGGGATGAGGAAAGGGAAAGGGAACAGGAAGAAGGGGGGACAGAGAAGGACTTCTGTCAGAAGAGAAAGGTTCAAAAAGGGGACTGACTGACAATACTGTTGAGGTACTGGGTGAAAGAGGCCTTTGGTTGGTTAGAGTGGTGAGCTGTAACTTGGTGAATCCTTGGTGATCTGAGTTGGTGGTTCTGGGTGTCTGCAGGTTGTGTATCCTCCCTGCAATGGAGGATACACCAAATTCGAAAATTTTCAAGGTTTGCTTATGTAATCTCACATGTAGATGTGGTTGGCTGGCCTTGGTTTACTTGCTCAACTAGTTGTGGCGTAGAATTAATTATTTAATTACACTATGAAGGAGTTGAGCAATTACAAAGTGTTCAGTGAGCACTATGGTCAAAATTTAAGGAGGAAACAGAATTTGCAGTCAAAATGGTGATTAAGATTGAGGATAAAAAGATATGAGGCTATTGTTCTTTATTTATCGGGAGAAAAGGGAATAAGGCAAGCTTTAGGTCAGTTGTGATGACTCTAAGGCTGACAGTTGGGGTGGCTTCCAGCGTGGCTAGGATAGGCCGCTTGCGCACTATGCTTGTCATGTTGAGATTCTTGAAGTGCTGGTGCAGCTCTTTTGCCGCCACGAGTTCTTGTTGGACTGGGTAGGAGACCTCGTAACTCTGGCTTGGTTGACCTGGTAGATTTAACCATGGTAAGTTTCTTTTCTTTGAATATGTAATATGTAAAGAGATGCTTACTTGGGGGGTTGTTGGTTTCAGCGTCGACGGTGGGAGTAGCTTCTTCTCAAGAAGTGTTTTCGAAGGAGGCCACTGGAGAGTGTAATGATTATTAGAGACTGTATGATTGGTTAAGATAGGGGAGAAGAGGGACTTAATTCTCTCTTGATATCTTTCTCAAGATATCCTGTCTCTTTTTAGTTTTAATTCTCTGAAATAATTATGTAGAGTTATCTCCGCCTCGAGATTTTTTTCTTCTCTCAAATGAGAGTGGTACGCGGCGAGGATGAGTCTTTCTTCTTGGGTGAGAAGATCCCAGTCAGTAGGGGGGTAATTTCGAATTTCTTCTTCTTTTTTGAGTCAAAGGATTCAAAGATAATGTTGAATTAGCGTGGCGTTGTCTTGTAAATTCACTGTACGCGCCGCAGATGAGAAAAAATAAAGAATTGTAAGTATATAATACTGTAATATGTTTGGAATTTTTATTAGTATGTATTTTAATTGTATGTATATTTTTCAAACAATAATAATAATACAACTTACAATCACTACACGCAAGAGTCCACTTCACCTTGCAGGGAATGTGGGGGTTTTCCTGTTTAGGAATTTTTTATGATTTTTCTTTTGTTTGTCTGTTGAATTTTTTTTTTTTTTTTTTTTTTTTTTTTCAACACCAAAGATCAGTTTTCTAGGGTAAACAGGATATTTTAGGAAGTTAAAATACATTTGTTTCAATTAATGTCCTTCCTTCAAGTACCTTATAATGAGCCTTTGCCATTTCCCTTCTGGGCAGCATTGCTCAGCTGCCTGCTCAGGAGCATTTTTCATTTTCCTGCTCAGCAGAACTTCCAAGCTGGAGGCTCCACTAAAGATACTCAGATATCTGCTGAGGTGGACTGCTCAACCCCCTGCTGAGCAGTACTAAAAGGCAGAGGCCGCACCCTGGCAAAGGCAGAGGCCGCGCCCTGGCAAAGGCAGAGGCCGCACCCTGGAAAAGGCAGAGGCCGTGGCCTGGAAAAGGCAGAGGCCACACCCTGGCAAAGGCAGAGGCCGCACCCTGGCAAGGGCAGAGGCCGCGCCCTGGCAAAGGCAGAGTGTCATGACTCAGCATTTCCAATCAAACTGAACTACGCTCCTTAACCAAAAGGCTATGAAACTGGCTGAATGACCAGTTCATATTGGAAATTTGTAGTGTCAAATACCATATGACAGTACCCCCGGGGTTAAGGGCACTTCGTCGAACCACCAAGACTGCGGGGAAACTTCCCTTGAAGATAGAGATGCTTCGAACCTCAAATTTCAAAGCAGCTTCAAAGTTATCTTCGAACTTTGAAGAAGTGAAGCTCGAAGATCACTACAATCTTGCTACCAACGGGTGGAAACCCTCGACAATGGTCACAGGCCAGAGATGTCCTGATCGCGCATTGAACCCGTGGCAGGGTTAGCCAGTTTACTGTCATGACTCAGCATTTCCAATCAAACTGAACTACGCTCCTTAACCAAAAGGCTATGAAACTGGCTGAATGACCAGTTCATATTGGAAATTTGTAGTGTCATATACCACCGTATGACACAGAGGCCGCACCCTGGCAAAGGCAGAGGCCACACCCTGGCAAGGGAAGAGGCTGCGCCCTGGCAGGGGCAGAGGCCACGCCCTGGAAAAGGCAGAGGCCGCGCCCTGGCAAAGGCAGAGGCCACACCCTGGCAAGGGCAGAGGCCGCACCCTGGAAAAGGCAGTGGCCCCGCCCTGGCAAAGGCAGAGGCCGCGCCCTGGCAAGGGAAGATGCCTCGCCCTGGCAGGGGCAGAGGCTGCGCCCTGGCAAAGGCAGAGGCCGCGCCCTGGCAAAGGCAGAGGCTGCACCCTGGCAAAGGCAGAGGCCGCACCCTGGCAAAGGCAGAGGCTGCGCCCTGGAAAAGGAAGTGGCTGTGCCCTGACAAAGGTAGAGGCCACACCCTAGCAAAGGCAGAGGCCGCGCCCTGGCAAGGGCAGATACGGCCATTGGCACAGTCAGAGGCCGCACCTTGGCAAAGGCAGAGGTCGCGCCCTGGAAAAGGCAGTGGCTGCACCCTGGCAAAGGCAGAGGCCACACCCTGGCAAAGGCAGAAGCCGTGTCCTGGAAAAGGCAGTGGCCGCGCCCTGGCAAAGACAGAGGCCCCGCCCTGGCAAAGGCAGAGGCCGCGCCGTGGCACAGGCAGTGGCAGCGCCCTGGCAAAGGCAGAGGCTGCACCCTGGCAAAGGCAGAGGCCGCGCCCTGGCAAAGGCAGAGGCCGCGTCCTGGAAAAGGCAGTGGCCGCGCCCTGGCAAAGACAGAGGCCGGCCCCTGGAAAGGGCAGAGGCCGCGCCCTGGCAAAGGCAGAGGCCACACCCTGGCAAAGGCAGAGGCCGCGCCCTGGAAAAGGCAGTGGCCGTGCCCTGGCAAAGGCAGAGGCCGCGCCCTGTGACACAGAGGCCGCACCCTGGCAAAGGCAGAGGCCACACCCTGGCAAGGGAAGAGGCCGCGCCCTGGCAGGGGCAGAGGCCACGCCCTGGCAAAGGCAGAGGCCGCGCCCTGGCAAAGGCAGAGGCCGCGCCCTGGCAAAGGCAGTGGCCGCGCCCTGGCAAAGGCAGAGGCCACACCCTGGCAAGGGCAGAGGCCGCGCCCTGGAAAAGGCAGTGGCCCCGTCCTGGCAAAGGCAGAGGCCGCGCCCTGGCAAGGGAAGAGGCCTTGCCCTGGCAGGGGCAGAGGCCGCGCCCTGGAAAAGGCAGTGGCTGCACCCTGGCAAAGGCAGAGGCCGCGCCCTGGCAAAGGCAGAGGCAGAGCCCTGGAAAAGGAAGTGGCTGTGCCCCGACAAAGGTAGAGGCCACGCCCTGGCAAAGGCAGAGGCTGCGCCCTGGCAAGGGCAGAGGCGGCACCCTGGCACAGTCAGAGGCCGCACCCTGGCAAAGGCAGAGGCCGCGCCCTGGAACTGGCAGTGGCTGCACCCTGGCAAGGGCACAGGCCACCCCCTGGAAAAGGCAGAGGCCACGCCCTGGCAAAGGCAGAGGCCGCGCCCTGGCAAGGGCAGAGGCCGCGCCATGGGAGAGGCAGAGGCCACGCCCTGGCAAAGGCAGAGGCCACGCCCTGGCAAAGGCAGAGGCCGCGCACTGGCAAGGGGGGCGTTGATAAACGCACGCCAAGCGCGCACGCCAACGCCAACCCGCACGCCAATTTTTTTTGGTGTGCGGGGCCTACAAGCCATTTTTTTTTGGCGTGTAGGGTCTACACGCCAAAAAAAAAAGGGCGTGTGAGACCCACACGCCAAAAATGGCGTGTGGTCCCCACACGCCATTTTCTTTTGGCGTGTGGGCCCCGCACGCCAGATAAAATTGGCGTGTGGGCCCCGCACGCCAATTTTTTGGCACGCGGGTCCCCGCTCGCTCACGTAATCGAATGGGAGGGCCCATTCGATTACGTGAGCAAGCCCTCCCGGCTGACGAGGTTATACAACCTCGTCAGCCGGGAGGACTTCCTCCCGGCACGAGGCTGTATAACCTTGTCAGCCGGGAGGACTTCCTCCCGGCTGACGAGGTGATACAACCTCGTGGGCCAGGAGGAAGTCCTCCTGGCTGACGAGGTTGTATAACCTCGTCGGCCGGGAGGACTTCCTCCTGGCTGACAAGGTTATACAACCTCGTCGGCCAGGAGGAAGTCCTCCCGGCCGGCGAGGCTATACAGCCTTGTCGGCCAGGAGGAAGTCCTCCTGGCTGACAAGGTTGTATAGCCTCGTCAGCCGGGAGGACTTCCTCCCGGCTGACAAGGTTATACAACCTCGTCAGCCAGGAGGAAGTCCTCCTGGCCGACGAGGCTGTATAGCCTTGTCGGCCGGGAGGACTTCCTCCCGGCTGACAAGGTTATACAACCTCGTCAGCCAGGAGGAAGTCCTCCTGGCCGACGAGGTTGTATAGCCTCGCCGGCCGGGAGGACTTCCTCCTGGCCGACAAGGCTGTATAGCCTCGCCGGCCGGGAGGACTTCCTCCTGGCCGACGAGGTTGTATAACCTCGTTGGCCAGGAGGACTTCCTCCTTCTGGGGTCAAGCGGACAGGAGGCAGTGTGGAGATCTTCAGCATTAAATTCAGCGAGTTTTCGGTCAATGTATTGCAACTGGTTGAGAATTAAGCGATCTTCATTCCTGTGGAGTTTCATTCCGAGCAGGAATTCGGCCGATCCCATGTATTTGATTGAGAATTCTTTTGCCATTTCGTTGCAAAAATGTTCTGGATCTTCACCGATGATGACCAGATCGTCGACATGAGCAAATATCCACAGGGGCTTGGGAGAGGTTCTCCAGAAAACACATGGGTCAGCAACTGAGGTGAGAAATCCGAGGCTGTTAAGGAAGTTACTGAGTCTATTATACCATGCCAGGGATGCCTGCTTCAGCCCATAGATGGCCTTGTGCAGTTGCAGCACGATGTTCATGCCTGTCTTGTAACCTGGAGGAGGAAGCATGAATACAGCTTCGTCCAGCTTGCATGTGAGGAAGGCGCTGCGAACGTCGAGTTGATGTATTTGGAGTTTGTTGATTATCGCATGGGAGAGAAGGATTCGTAAGGAAGTTGGTTTGCCGGTGGGTGCATATTTGAGGTCGAAGTTGAGTCCATGAGTCTGCCTGAATCCCTGCGCACAGATGCGTGCCTTGTATTCAGTGACCTCATTATTACTCCCAAGCTTCTTCTTATACGCCCAGGTTGACGGAATCGTTGAATAAGATGAGTTTAAGGGGATATCCTTCCAGACTTTGTGAGAAAGCATGTTGTCAATTTCTTTAGCTTCCGCCGCACGCCACTGCTCATGCTCTTCACATTTCATGGCTTGAGTATGATTATGAGGCACGACGACGTTGGCGGCTAGGATTGTGGGTTGCCTTCTGGGGTGGTTGACGACATTGCTTGCCGACACATCCCCGTCGATGAGAGTTGGATGAGGTCCCAATCTCAAGATCAATCGTTTTTTGACCGGTCTCTGTTCATCTTCTTGGTGTGAGAATTCCGACGGCTGATTGGATGGATCGTCTTCCTCCATTCAATCAGGGTCCTGTTGTGAGACCATTGTGTCTGGTGAAGAAGGTGGAGTAGTGTCAGTTTCATCTTCATTAAATGGTAGGTTGAGGACTCCTGAGAAGTCAGGAAGCGGGTCCGGAGCAGACGTGTCGATGCTGGGGTTGATAGCTGTTAATGTTGGAAACGCTGATTCATCAAAGTATGCGTGCTTTGTTTCGATTATGCGTTTGTCGGTTGTTTTTGCTATTCGATAGCTCGAGAAATCGTTGCTGTATCCAATGAAAATACCGTCCCACGAGATCGGGTCAAACTTGGAGGTTCTGAGCTGATTGGGTTTAACTACCCATGCCTTGCAACCGAACGGCCAAAAGAAAGACATGTTGGGAGCCCGTTTGAAAATTTGCTCTATGGGTGAAGTGCGGCTTTTGCTAAGGGAAGGAAGGCAGTTAGTGGTGGCCATAGCCGTCAGCACCGCTTCTCCCCACCATTCTTTGGCCAGTTTTGACTGTATCATCATACACCTTGCCATGTTGATGATGGTCTTATTGGCTCGTTCCGCAACTCCGTTGTGTTGCGGCGTGTACGGCGGTGATATGTTGTGCTGGATTCCTGCCTCGCGCAGGATAGAGGAGAGATCCTTGTTGCAGAACTCTCCCCCTCCATCGGTGATGATCTTCTTGATAGCGTGTCCAGTTTGTTTCTCAAAGAAGTTCTTGAAATCCAGGATAGATCGGGTGGCCTGGTCCTTGGTCTTGAGGAGCGTTACACTTATGAAACCGGTGTGCTGATCAACAAGCGTTAGGAAGTACCTAGCACCCGAGTTGGTTGAAGGAGAGACGGGTCCGACGATGTCTCCATGAACAATTTGAAGGGGATTCTCCGTTTGATCAAAATGTCCTTTGAAGGGGATACGGCTAGCTTTACCTTTGATACATATGTCACAGTTACCTGCAGATATCAGGGCGTTGTCAGAAATTGCTGTCTTGATTCGTGCGATGCTGGCGTGTCCGAGTCTGGCGTGCCACTTGTGAAATGAGGAAACATCCTTGGAATGCGTTATCAATGAGAATGCAACAGGAGACGAGTTTAAGGGTCCAACGTGGTGGTCGATCTCTAGGATCCCGTTGTGAGATTTGCAGGTGAATTTGATGGAGCTATTGATGTCGACCAGGATCTTCGAGTTACTTAAAGTGATTGTTGTGGACTGCTTTGTCAGCGAGGTAAGCGAAATGAGGTTTTGAGTTAAATGAGGAACGTAAAGTGAGTCCGGAAGGGAAACGTTTCTTCCGGATGAGTCCAGTATGTTGGCCATACCAATGCGAGTGGCCAGGAGTTTACTGTCGTTACTGCCCGTGCTGATGGGAAGATGACAATCCTCGGTGGTGTTGAAGAAGGCCAGATCGTTGAACATGTGGTGTGACGCTCCTGAGTCAAGAACCGTGGGGTGAATTGATGACGACACGTTCAAGGCTATCACTATGGTGACGTTAGCGAACGCAGGTTTCTCAAATTGAGACATTGGAGTTTCTGACGTCGTCGATGATGTGGATGCTACCTGATTGACGTAAGTCCTAGGTTTTCGAATCGGTCTCTGTTCAGGATGCAACGCCCAGCATTTGTCCTCGGGATGGGTGGCATGAGAGTTATGCTTGCCGTTCTTGCAACCAGGAGGTGGCCTAGTTCGAGTAGAGAATGCTGTTGCCGTTTGTTCTGAAACAAACTTTCTTCTCACTGGTTCCTCGTCTGCGGCAATGTCCTTTAGCCTATCCATGAGGGCCTCGTGACTCCTCATGAGCTCTTCGTTCAATAGGATTGAGTCCGTGAGTGCTCGTCGAGTCAGAGACAGCTTGGCCAATATCACGCTTCTAATTTCGTGGCTGGAGATGACGTGGTCGATTGCCGCAAAGTTGGTAAGGCAAGTTTATATTGCATCGAGGAATTCCATCATGTTTCCGTCAAACTTGATCATTTGCCACGCCGTAAGACACCGGTTGAAACGCATCGAGGTGTTCGCTGCGTATCTCGCCGTGATCTTGCGCCACATGAGGTACCCGTTGTCCTCTGTTTCGGCTGTGACTATACTGTTATATAATCTCTCGCTTGTTTTTATGCCAATGATGTACGCCGCGTCGGAGAGAGCCTTTCTGAGTCGAGCATTTGGATTCTCGCCTGGGTCTTGTTGGATGCTGTCCCACAGGTCCCGACTCCTGAGCAAGTTTCTCATTTTCTTTGCCCATGTTGGATAGTTGCTTTCACCAAGCAGCGCGGGGACGTAAGAGAGGTCGTCCTTGTTGACTTGAGAAGCTGCAGCCATTGTCTTCTGTACCCTTCTGTCTTCGATTCCTGAGGTGAATGCGAGTTACTGTAGACCGAGACTGTAAATCTGAAAGAATACAAAAGTCTAGAAGTTTATATTGCATCATCAGGTCTTACTGCTTGCTTCATCGTCTTTAAAGTCTATGTACATGTGTTTGATGGGAGAAAAAGGATGAAGGAGAAAGGGAAAGTCGCTCATACCTAGAAGGGTAGAGGTAAGCTGCTGTTGGCTGTGTAGTTGGTGGCGGATGTTGTTATTTGTGCTTTGGGTGAGATGGAGTTGAGATTGAAGTAGATGATTGTAAAGGAGAATAAAGAGAAGTGAAGTTTTTTTTTTTTTTTTTAGGGAAAGATGAAGGAAAGCGAAGAAGCTTTGTTGATGTTCAAGTGTGGAATGTAGGAGTGAGACGAGATAGGAGCAGAGAGCAGAGATGGTAAGGTTGAAACTTAGAATGAGAAAAAGTGAAGTTTGTTTGTATGGTTTCTAATCGAGTTTGTGTGTTCTGAAGGAGGATGAGTAAGCCGTTGAGTAAGCTACTTTCATGTCCTTTTAAGGTTGTGCAGGTAGGCTTGGGCTTCTGCTTACGCACTAGGAAGTGGTGGTGGTAGTCTTTGCCACGGATTCGCCACGGGGGCTTTTCAGGGAAAGGTTAGGCAGTAAGGGATCGTCAGGGCTTATTTCATCATCCTTGTCTTCGTTTGCTGTGGCAACGGTAAGGTTTGGTAGTTAGTTTATCAAGGTAGAATACCTTCTTGGTTTTGTTTGTTGCTTACAGTCAGCGGTGATTGTTGCAATCTGACAGTTGGAAGAATTAAGGAGAAGAATAGAATAGGGATAAACGGTATCGCGAATCGGACGTTGGCATCCATCTCACGGTTCGGATCGTTAATACTTTGGATGTGAGCTGAAGTCGAACGCCGTAATCGTGGAGGAGGCGGAATAAACCGCCTAGTGAACAAATTGCGAAGCCGCTCATGAACATCGCACAAGTCACCCGCAATGTTTTGGATCCCACCGCCGTATTTGTAGATGATAGGCTTGTATTGCTGCGACAGATTCTTTTTTCCAGCCTTAGGTTCCTTCGATTTTGATGATGAACTGCTGGGCTTGTCCGATAAATCCACTAATCCGTTGGGTGGGATTTTTTTGCATTCTTCGGTCGGTGGTGATGCGAGAGATCCTTGTGCATCCGCATCATGAATAAAGTTTGCAGCAGCTGCAGCCGCTACCTCAGCCACTTCATCTGGATCTGTAAGTTCAGGTTTAGCTTGATTCCTCGTTTCATTTTTCCCTGTGAGCGGAAGATTTGTTTTTTCCGGAGGAAATAGTATGCTGGCTGAGTACTTGGGCCACACCGACAAACAGATGATAAGAGTCAATGCTGCTGGAAGCACGAGTTCATACCACCAACACAGAGAATAGACAATTGCCCAAGCAGCAGTACGATTCGGGTTGCGCCATGTTGTCAAACGCTTTACTTGGTCAATTCCTGAGCCCCAGAGAGGGACGACTGATGTGAACAGTCTCTCAATGTTATCGATGAGCAAGTTAGGTCGAAAAGTTCTGACGGGATGAAGTTGGAGATCATATGAATCATAGGCTGGAGCATGACTTGATGGCGGTGGTGGATGATCAGAGGAATGGGTAGCAAAGAGTAAGTCGGTCGAAGAATTGTTAATTCCCCTTGTTTGTACGCTTGCTATGTGACGAGTAAAACGGCGAAGATGAGTCGGAAAATCTGGGGGAAAAAGTGGATCAGATTCCATCGAGGCTGTTTGGATAACTGATTGCAGGTTGAAGTTGACAATCTCAACTGAAGATTTAGCCTGAATAGAGCGGTTCAGACCATTGCCATGTTTGTTATAAGATAAGCTTGTTCTACGGTGATACGTGGAGAAAGACAAAGTTGAACAACGATGCCAGAGTTATTTCCAGGAAAAAAAATGGCAGAAGCATCAAGATGTCTTGAAACTTATGGCGTGGAGGGAGGTGATAATAAATTATAGCATGTGAAGTCCAGGTCAAGATAAAAATTTATTCCCGAGGTTCTTATATCTCAATGAGAGCATAGAGAGAGGAAAAGTGAGAGAAAAAAAACCAGGGAGATGACTTTTTCTAGGACTGTTTGTATGTTTTGTTAGAAGAGGATACTTTATCGGAATGGACACAGACCTGAAGAATTTCCTTGACTGGTTGGCAAGGTCAATGGAATAGTGCGGCATGGCTTTTCTTTTGTCTAGGTAACACAGCTGGGCAGACTTGCCTCTAGGCTCTCACTATACATCATCTCCCATTCGGACCAATATTGTTTTGGGGACTAGGAGAAAATATAAAACCAGTCCAGAAAATTCAATTCTGGCAATAGAAACTTTGAAAACTAGTCTAAACTCAGAAGATTAGTAGAATTGATTGCGTTGGGGGATTATTTCTAGAAGGTTTGATGAGCTTTTGTAAATTATATATAAATATAAGTCTTCTAATTTTTTCTCTTCAAAATAGTCAACACAACTTTAAACCCTTATTACATCCGAAAATCCTCCCACCCTCCCACCCTCCCACCCTCAAGAATAAAACCCTTATTGTGTGTCTCCATCCTTTGTTCCTCCATCTTGTTTTGTCGTGCGGGGTGTTTGCGTACGCCCCTCCTTCTAGACCATGCATATGCATGTGTTCCCAGAAAAAGGGATCAACCAATTGCTGACCCTGATTCCTCCTTCCTAGGACAAAGCACCTCATACCTCGACAAAAAGCAATACCCGGACAAGCGAAGTGGACGAGCAGAAAGGTAAGTAATGCTAGCGCAAACAAAAGATGCCGAGATAATCACTAACCATGGTCTTACCATTACTTGGGATCAATCTCAGCATCGACGAACCTCCAGGCCTTCCCGGCTCCAGCCTCAAGAATTACTCACCCCTACAGGGAAGGTGAGTACATAAACTCGCTGCAGAGTCAATCAGAGTGATTGCAAGCAAGCGACATCTGGCTTACAATTTTCTGATCGTTAGATACCACCAGACAGAAAACTCTTGCCGACCGCATCATCAACTAGACTCTAGTGTTCAAAACCTTTTAGGTCTGACCACTTCTGATACTCCCCGTACCAGTTTACTACCAGGATGGCCCGATCACCGACTGCCTCAACACAAGATCACGCGGCCTTATCTAATCTACGAATGCGATTCCTCGAGTTTCATTCACAGATCGATGACTCAGAAGCCAGATATCAATCATTTTACAACACTGTCGGATGTATGTGCACTTGCTTCCTTCCTGTTTGTTCTTGCCTGCTTGAAGTTATCCATCCTGACCCCACGAACATCAATCATAGATTATGGTCTCCAACAACATCTCGACGGCCTTGAGACGCTTTACCAGACTTCGAAATTGGACAAATCTGAGTTTACTGAGTCGTGGTGCGAGCTTCTTACAAGAAAGATTACATTTGGTGCCGCCAAAACTCTGTTTTTAATCAAACGTCAGATGAATCTTCAAACCCAAGCTTCCCGACTGGCTTTCGTAGCACAGCACCCAACGATGTCAAATCGCAAAATCGATCACGAGCAGAGGATCAAGGTAATCGATTGCAGGTCACATGAAGCTGCCGTTGAACTTCTTCGAAACTTAATTCCACCGTCGCCTGGGCCATCGGATCAAGAAACTGGATCGGCTGAATGGGAGCGTTTCTCAAAACTTCATCCAGACCTCCCAAACTTGGAAGAATCGTACAAAGCTTTCCGCGATTTGGTTGAATGTAGGTATTATTCATTACAACCTTCTATGGTCTTCATCCATTACAACCTTCTATGGTCTCAGCTAATTAGTCATGCCTTGCCGATTTCAAAGTGAATGGTGTCCAGAAACATCTTGATGATCTAGACAGGCTTTGTAATGAGCTACAAAAACCCTCGCGGATATTTGCTCGCCTATGGGGTAGCCTTCTGGACAGAACGTTGAGCTTCGACGAATTTTTACAATCATTCCCCATTGAATCTGATAATGAGCTCTCAGCAAGAGTTTCGCAACTGGCCTTCGCATACCAGCACCCCAAAATTTCTCAAGATGTCAATCCCAGTCATGAGAAGCGAGTCGAAGCAATCAATTCCCGATCGTCCGAGCAAGCCGAAAAACTTTTTGAAGTCGTTTCGAGGTCAGGAATCCAAACTGAAATCATTGCTGAAGGATTCGATCACACATATTTGGATTCCAAGAATATACTAGATCCAATACTCAAGACCCTTGAGAAAAACGCGCTCGATTGGAGCCCCTCCCAATACTTAGCTCCGTATACTTCACTTATTGGACCAACAATGAGCGGGAAATCACGTCTACTGAAGGAGCTGATGAGGCGTGTATGTGTCGTGTATATCTGTATCCGCCCCCGCACCTCAACCGGATACCCCCCGCGATCCGAATATGCATCTGAAAAGCTGATCGACAGCAACTATCAGACAGCAAGAAACACGATGGTTAAACCCGTGGAAACGCAACATACACGTCTGCTTCTTGCTATCTTGCATGCTGTGGCAGACTACTTTTTGGCTCAGGATAGTAAAATGGATGCACACGAGAGATTGGAAGAATGGATCAACCATAGCTTCTCAAAACAAGGCGACATGGACGACCCACCTTTTTGGATCGAGGTTCGGAAAGCATTTGAAAAGATCCCGAACCCGACTGAGGCAGACGAAGACGTGAAGATCCATAGCGCAATGACTCTGGTGAACAAAAGTACGGCATTTATAAGGGGACGCAAACTTAAAATAATACTGGCAATTGACGAAGCACGTGAACTACTTGACGGCGGCGAATCGACTGAAATGACGTTTTTTCGCATCTTCCGTCGTGTTCTCCGCAAAATACCCACAGGCTTCGGTTTCTTTTCGCTCTTTGCTGATACCGCCTCTCGTGTGTCAAATTTCAACCCTCCGGCGCACCGCGAACCTAGTCACCGCAATCCTAGTCACCGCGATCCTAGTCACAGGCCCGGCAAGACGTCTGGAGCAAAGCTTTTTCCACCAATATATGAATATCCTAGCTTTGATGTAACTGTTTCTAAAGATCCGCCCCAAAATTGGGACGAATTACAATTAGCATCCCGCCTTTTGCGTTACGGATGTCCGTTTTGGGGTGTGTATGTGGATGATTCGATGACAAAAAACCGACCACCGTATCAAACGATGACCAACTTGGTACAGCTCGCCCTCGTGAAACTTCTTTGTACGAACCAAACGTCGATCTCTGCCGACTCCCTAACCGATCTGCAAGCAATTGCTTTGCTTGGCTCTACTATACAGCTACAACTGCACGGAGCTGCACCGATAAATGCCGAGCTCGTCTCCAGTCATGCAGCGCAATGCATGTACATCAACCCATCGCGAGAAATGCTCATAAGTGAATATCCGTCTCAGTTTACCTATTCTTCGGCGGCAAATCAGTATTTAGCACATGATGAAGCCAGGTTGATTCGATGCATCCAAGTGCTCGCCTTTACACAACGTCAAGGATACATTGCCACAGGCAATATCGGTGAAATCGTCAGCCGTATCATTCTGTTGCGGGCCATGCAAGAAACAATGAAGAAAACCGAGCCAACTGCAGAAGCACGTTGCAATCCTAAGAAGATTACCATGCCTTTTGGCCATTCGGTTCGGTTGGTGGACTTTTTGGAGACCTTGACCGGTGCGAAGATAGAAGACATTGACCTTGGTTCAATCACCAGACAGAACAAAACCAAGCTGTTGAATGAGGGGTGGCTTTTTTGGAATCACTTCGTTGCCACCCAGTATACACCGAGCTCAGCCGATCTGTTGGAAAATCTTTATAGAGGGATGGCAGTCCAGTGCAAACCCAATCAGTGGGGTTTCAATCAAATCTTTTCCATTTACCTACAATCAAACCAAAACGAACCTCTGGATGAGCAAAGGATCACATTATGCGGAATTCAGGTCAAAAATCAAATAAACCCCAGCAGTCTCAAGGCCAAATCTCACCACTGGACTCCCGGGTTTGCAGACATCAAAATCGAAGCCCAGAACCCTTACCTTGTCATACACCTTAGTCTAAGAGGGCCGAAATCAAAATCGGAACCGACAAATGTTCGGGAAAAGTCGCCACCGTATTGCACTCCCATACCTGCAAACCCAGAGCTTCCAGCAGCAGACAAAACCCGACGAGCTTCTTTAGCATTCCACAGCTTGGATGATTTTCCTTTCCTGACTGCGGGCCTCATTGATGCGTTGAAGGATTTATTAGATGCTCATCCAAACATATTGTCGCTTCATGACAAGTCTTCTGAAGATGCCAAAAGATTTGTCAAGAAAGTGTCTCCACGGGTTTATTCTGAGCTTTCTCCTCAAAGTCAAAAACGACGTAAGTCTTCTCCACGGGCCCATTCTGTGCGTTCTTCTGAACGTCAAAAAAGACGCAAAACAGGCAAGTAGTCTGGCAGTGCGCAATAATTGTTCTGTTGGGATTTTGGTGTCCCGTTGTTTCTGTTTGTTGCTTGTACTATTTTAATGCTTTCATATATATATATATAATTACTATTTATCTCCGTTGTTAAGAATTCTAAATGTTTAGGCGGAGAAGAGATGAGGGTAAGGGAAGTTGATTTTATGATTGGACCGGAGCTTTTGTGGAGCAAGAGAAACATAATCCTTGGGGGCACTTGGAAAATTAAGGAGATGAACTGATGATTGTGTTCCTCAATCAGACCAGAGACATGCGGAGGGGGCTTTAATTTTGTAACATTTTTTGAAAAGGCTCAAGCCTTGTAAAGCAAGCTCATGGGGAATATATCTAAACCATGCATCATTGGTAATTTTCTAAAGCTGTAGGTCTGTGTTGTTGCAACTTTGTGAGACTGGGAAACCTCACCCCCGGTTCACACAATCCATTCCATAATCAAATCAACACTATATAGTCTACAACCTCCCCGCTCCCCTCCTAGCTCAGTAGAGATCAACCCTGACTTTCAACAACTTCTACTCTACTGTGCTAGGTGAGCATTTCATTCTCTTCATCAGTTGTTCCTTACTACCCTTCCTTCTCACTCTCTCTCCTCTCTTGTAGTTCCTATTCTCCAGGGGTAATTACAGAGACCAACCCTGACTTTCACCAACTACTACTCTACTGTGCTAGCAATATATATATTGTGGTTCTAGAATTGGTCTCTCCAAAGCACCAGGCTTTGTGTTAAAACTCACAGATCCACTTAGTTGAAGGGACTAAACAAGTCCCTTACACTTTTTTTTTCTCAAACCAACCAAACACAACTTCATCAACCACTTCAATCAAACCATTGATTCAATACATGTCAACTAGATCCTACCCTCATAAATTATTACCCTTATCAGACCAAGAAGCCATAATCCAAGCAGAAAACACAGCTTTTTGCAAAGCCAAACTTGATGCAGTTCTCCAACCCACAGCTCATCTTCCCCCACTACCTCCCCTAACACCATGAACTCTGTAAGCCTGAACACTGTTGACATTGTGCCTGCTGTTCTCAGTTTTCAGCCTTCTCTTGCTTATCAGCTGAGAAAGTTGAACGGTTGTTGGATGAACTTCAGGTATAAAACAAGCAAAAACTGTACTATATAACAGGCTATAAGACTGGTTGATATGGTGGGTAAAAGCTGGTAAATGTAAATGAAGATGGGGATATAATTTTGTGGGAAGGAAGGGCTGTTTATATATCCATTCTGGGCTCTTGGGGGCGAAGCAGAAGCTCTGTTTTGCCTGATCTAGTCTTCTACTAAGCCCTAGTTACCTGCATAACTGGTTTGGTTACAGTAGGGCTTAGTTAAATGTTTCAAAAGGCCCAAAGTGGTTTAATGTTCCCAGTCAAGTGGTTAATTTCGTGTCTTCCTTCCTTTTGGACCAGTAGTATCTTTACAACCAACCAATTGGGCTATCATGGCCTTAGTAGGAAAAGTATGGCCGCGGCATTGGTTGTGGCTTTTATTACAGGTGCCAGGTACATCTAACTATGGAAATGATGATGTAAACCTTATTTATGCATCATACCCGAACGCTATTAAACTTAATTACATAGTCTACTAGCATATATTTAAGGTTATGTAGATCTTTAAGTCATATGAAAACTTGAAGGCCTTGTGAAGGGATATGAAGGAGTAATAATTACAGGGTAATTTTGCTGAGATACCCTAGGTTAATTTACATGTCGATTCAGAATCTGAAATATTATTCTAGGTTTTTCTTTATACTTTAGAAGTTATATCTAGATTCTGTGTTATATGTTTTGTTTTAATAATGTCTTTTGAAACAAAAGATGTAAGGTGTGCATTCTTTTGAGACTAAGAATATAAGTTGTATATTAGTATAACTTGCTATAGTCAGGACGTCTCTGTATTAGTAGCAGGCTGACAAAGTTAATGAAGCTTGGAATGAACAAACACCTTCAAGCAGAGGTCAACAATCACCAACTGATTCTCCTAACCCCCTCCTGTACATTATGTTCAAAAGATGGGAAACTCTTTCCTGGGAATGAATTGTCAAACAGGGAACAGGCTCACCCAGGGTATTCCAGTCCTCACAGGCCCCCATCTCACTTCACAACTGGCCAAGTATAGAGGAAGGTTTATGGAAACCCCACTCACCAGACAAACTTTCAGGTGAACTGGGGGCAGGTGACGTGGAGTAAAACAGGCTGAATCTCTGCCGCAATTCCAGCATGACTCTGTTTCAATTTTGTAATGTGCTCATTCACACCTGAGGAGTTTGAGTAGGGCTGAGTACACTCATCCACCATGGTATGTGTTGAATATTGTGATCCACAGTGTTCCCAATATCAGCACATTGGATAATGACTTGGTAGCCTAGTTGGTAAAGGCAGCACTTCTAGTATAGTGTCTTAGCTTCTGCTAAGGTCGCTGGTTCAAATCCTGCCCAAGTCAATCATTTTCTGCTAAATGTCTGAAAAATGCTTTGTTAATTCTCTCACGATTAACAGTCAAACGCAACTAACCGAACAATCTCAACAATTGAATGTCAGACAATCTCAAAAATACAAAAAACCAGACGCTTCTACAACCTACTAGTTTGCTTTTAAAAATGGCCAATAACTTCTCAGCTCTTGAAAAACAAAAAGCTATCGCTCTAGAGACTGCCATCAAAGCCATTCCCACTCTAACTCAAGAAAACTTTACAGCATGGAAACAACGAGTCCTCAACTTCCTTGAAAATCTTAAAGCCAAGGATGTCTTTGCACTCAAAAAAGGAGAACTCAACGAGGACGATGAACTCTTCATACGCACTATTATCTCTGCTCGACTCGACGCATCAGTACAAGCAAATGTCATCAACAATGAGAATTCTACCAATGTCCTGCTCATTTGGAAGGCCATTATCGACTACTTCGCATCCCAAAACTCCGCAAATCGAGCGCGCGTATGGGATGATTTTACCTACAAAACTTTTGATGAATCCAACGTGACTGGATTTATAACTCGAATGAAGTCATCCATTGAGAGAATGCACAAAGTCGGCATCAAAATTGATACGGACATAGTTGCTTACGAGATAATGAAGAAATTCCCAAACACTACCAAGATGAAGGCAATGAAGACCACCATCACTCAAAGCTCAAAAGCCATTACTCCACTCATTGTATTGGATCATCTTCGTACTCATGGTCACAACATCTCCATAGGAAACAGTTCCTCGAAATCGTTGCATGGAACTCAAGTATCTCTATACAACTCCGACATGTCCAAAAGATGCAAGATAAATGAGCATAACCCATTAGCTCCACATCCAAAGGAACGATGCTACATGCTACACCCTCATTTAAGACCACCACCAGGCGCTTTCTTTAGAAACAACAAACCTCGAGCCAAAACTACAGTTAGTAGTCTTCTATCCTCTGTCTCTCATCCTTCATCACATTTCATTCTGGATTCCGGCTCATCAGCACATATGACATCCAATCTAAATCTATTCTTTGCCATTACTCTCAAAGAAGACGGAATAGTCAAAACCAGTTCCGGAACCGAGTCGCTGCGCATCAAAGGTGTTGGATCTATCAAACTCACAAACAAAATCGGTGACATTATTCTGCATAACGTCCTATTTGTTCCCGATATAGCTGTAAATCTCATCTCCGTTTGATGTCTTGTGCTTGAGGACTATCACATAATTTTTGAAATGAATTCCTTCACCATTTCCAAAAACAATTCTGCTATAATGAAAGGAAGATACGAGAACAATCTTCCCACTATGCATTTCTCAAATGTCAGCCACAACTGCTTTCTAACTTTGAGCGAGCTTCTACATAAATCTCTCGGTCATGCCAGCTACAGCAGGATACGTCAACGACTCAGTATTCCCATGAAAGACATAAGTTCCTGTGAAGCCTGTGCAGTAGCAAAAGTAACCAGGGGCTCCTTCCACTCTCGACACTTGGTAGCATCCAAACCATTTGAGGAAGTTCATCTATATATTGTGGGTCCTATAACACCGTTATCCAGAGAAGGAAACAAGTACTTCATCACGTTTGTGGATAGCTGTACTTGATTCTTATCAGTCATTCCTATTAAGAGCAAGAATGAAGTAGCTGATTCCTTAGCTCAGGCTATTGATCTAGAGGCTCGCCATATAGGTTATTATCCAACAGTTATTCATTCCGATCGTGGGACTGAATTTATCAACAAACACCTTTTAGAATTCTGCAAAAAACATCTAATTAAGGCTAGATACTCCGATGCATACACGTCTCAACAGAATGGATTGGCCGAGCAATAAAACCGCACTATAATAGAATCAAGCAGGGCTACTTTCTGCGATTCTGGTCTCAATAAACGTCTGTGGAACGAAGTCATCAAGTCTTGTGCGCTGGCCTTGAATCAGATTCCTAGTCATAAGAGCAAGAAATCGCCATACGAACTCTTCAAGAGCAGAACACTGCCTCTTGATTTCTTTTGTCCAATCGGCATCAGGGTGGCGTATCTCTTCCTTCCTGAAAGAATTGGATCTAAACTATCCAAAAAAGGCGGTTTGGGATCACTAGTTGGATATAACATTGAGCTGAGGTCTTATAGAATAATAACAGACAAAGGAAAATTATTGAATACTAATCACATCACCTTCCTGGACTGCCCAAAGAAATCTTCAGTAGATGACGATTTGGATTTCGTTATCAACATGTTTGATGATGAAGATGGATCCCCACCAGACGGAACTATGCAACTAGAATCCAAGGGGGAACAAGACTTGGAGGCATCTGACACATCTATTGAACAACTCAGTGAAATCAATGAGTCAGATGATGAAGGTGAAATTGAAGCCAACCTTATTCCCTCCGCCGTGACAGGACAAACTCTTAGAGAACGGAACAACAGAGTGAAACCCGTAAAATATTCATACCTCACCACTGATCCTGAATTGTTTCGTCAAGCCATGAACTCATTTAATAAGGAGAAGTGGACGGACGCAGTGGATGAAGAGCTGGCGAACATTGAAAGTCATGATGTGTGGGACGAAGAATGGAACAAACCCGACTCATTTCTCAGAACGGTTTGGACATTCAAGACCAAGCCATCAACCTTGTCCTCGGCCGAGAGGAAGAAGGCAAGGTTATGTATTCAGGGCTTCCGTCAAGTAGAAGGAAGGGACTTTGTCAAAACCTTCGCTCCTACAGGAAAATACACTTCCCTGTTGACTGTCCTCATGTATGCTATCGATAAAAGGCTCAAGATTTGACAATTCGATGTCAAGAGTGCTTTTCTATTCGCCCCTCTCAAAGAAACAATATACATTAAAACACCTGACGGATCGAAAAGAAGCACTCCATATCTTAAGCTCAATAAATCTTTATACGGTCTCAAGCAAGCACCAGCCAACTGGTACGAGACTCTAACTTCATGGTTCAACGAAATCAACTTTGAATCATCTTTGGCCAATCCCTGTCTCTTCATCCATAAGGACAAACACTCGGTGATATTCTTCCATGTGGACGATCTGGTGGTCATCGGCAACGTAGAAGCTTTTGAAGCGCTTTTCCTACTTCGTTTCCCTAATTCCTCAGCTCACGATCCCAATACCTTGCTCGGAATGGACCTATCTATCAGTGACGAATCCATAAAACTTTTGCAACAAAGTCTTATCAAGGAGGGCTTAGAATTGGCCGGAATACAAGGATGTCATCCTGTAAAAACTCCTCTTTCAGTGGGCGTTCAACTAACTCCAGCAACCGAGAAGGAAAAGTCGGAGTTTAATAAGCTTAATATCAACTACCAAACACACACAGGGATCCTCAATTATCTGTCTTGTCGAACCCATCCGGACCTAGCTCCAGCTGTTTCAATACTATCAAGTTTCAACAACGACCCAGGCTGTCAGCCTGCTACTAATTCAGAGACAACCTGACCATAGCAAATTATACCAATATACAACTTATATTCTTAGTCTCAAAAGAATGCACACCTTACGTCTTTTGTTTTGAAAGAAATTATTAAAAACAAAACATATAACACAGAATCTAGATATATCTTCTAAAGTATAAAGAAAACTTAGACTAATATTTCAGATTCTGAATCTACATGTAAATTAACCTAGGGCAGTTCAGCAAAAGTACCCCTTAATTATTACTCCTTCATATCCCTTCACAAGGCCTTCAAGTTTTTATATGACTTAAAGATCTACATAAATATATGCTAGTAGACTATGTAATTAAGGTTAATAGAGTTCGGGTATGATGCATAAATAAGGTTTACATCATAATTTCCATAGTTACATGCACCTGGAACCTGTAATAAAATCCACAACCAACGCCGCGGCCATACTTTTCCTACTAAGGCCAAGATAGCCCAATTGGTTGGTTGTAAATAGACTACTGGTCCAAAAGGAAGGAAGAAACGAATGTATTCACCTTACTGGGAACATTAAACTACTTTGGGCCTTTTGAAACATGTAACTAAGCCCTACCGTAACCAAACCAGTTATACAGGTAACTAGGGCTTAGTAGAGGACTAGACCAGGCAAAACAGAGCTTCTGCTTCGCCCCCAATAGCCCAGAATAGATATATAAACAGCCCTTCCTTCCCAAGAAATGATATCCCCATCTTCATATACATTTACCAGCTTTTACCCACCACATCAACCAGCCTTTTTAGCCTGTTGTATAGTCAGTTTTTGCTTGTTTTATACTTGAAGTTCATTCAACAACCCTTTCACCTTTCTCAGCACTCAACCACCACCTGTTACTCAACCTTGTGAGCGCTTCTGGACCACCTACAACTCCCTGAAGAACCTCTGACAGGAAATAGAAGCAGTAAGTCTATTTCCTCCATTCCTTCAGCAGTTATTGTCTAGACTTTCAGGTACCCAAAATACCCCCTGTTAACTCAGGTCCTGAATATTTTAGAGGGCACAGTAAATACCCCTGTAACTCAGGCCCCTCTGTTAATAACAACTTTATAGTTTTTTTATATCTTTTCACCTTTTTACCCACCTGTCACTGCACAACCTGCAGCTGTTTTTACCTTGCACCCTGTGTAGCTAGAAGAATCCAGTTCTTGGCATCACAGAGGCTGACACAGGCATCCAACAGTGGAAGAAAGTTATTCACTGTTGGAAATATGTGGCGGGAACTGTAGATTTGGCGCTCACTCTGAGACCGGATCCTCAAGATGATTCTAATTCACTACAGCACTACACCAACGCCACATGGGTGGACAACCTAGAGACTAGGCTCTCAAGATCTGGATCCATTTGTTTTTGGAAAGCTTGCCCAATAGCCTGGAACAGTAAAAAGCAACAGAATATCACTATGTCATCAACCGAAGCTGAACTGAACGCGCTATCGGACGGTGTTCAAGAAAATCAATGGGTTAAGTATCTGGTAGAAGAGCTCTGGGACGAAAAATTGAATCCTTCAAATTTTTACATTGACAATCAGGGTTTGCTAGAAAAATTGAAGAATTTCGGCTCCAATTCGAAAACGAAACACCTAGATATCAAGATCAAGCTTTTGCGACAAATGAAGAAAAACAACAAGATACAAGTGAAACTCATCCCAACTGAAGAAATGACTGCCGACGCACTCACAAAGCCAAGCAATCTAGAATCACTCAACAGACTCCACAAAAAGTGCTGCTACGTAAACGTTCTTTTCTCATCAAGTTGCGGGGGGTGTTGAATTTCCAATGCCGTGTAACCACTCGTGACAGGTCAATCTCACTTCCCTCAACGATGACGACATTAATCAAGATTCTCTCATCCAAATTCCTTTAATCCACTCAGGTCATTCCTTGATTCCCATTCTCATTCATTCCCCATTCCCTATCTTACTTCTCCACTTCCTACATCCTCATCCTCTCCAATCCCTTATATCCTCCATTCTCTTCTATAATTATCATCACTTCCCCATCTCTACACTTCCTCATCTCTATCATCCTAAATACATCATACTATCTCCAAATCCTCACTCGACATCTTTCAACTATCTGCTTTGACTTAGATCAAAGATTCACTCTATAAAACACTTGTCTATCATAAATCCTTTCTCTTCTATTCTCATATCCTACCATCAATTCATCACGGCCTCTCTCTCCAACTTGGTGAGAAAACAACAACCATATTTCTTCTCTATTCTAACTATTCACTTTCTCGTCAACTCATAACAATTCACTTTCTCTTCAACAGTTTCCAGTGTCTCTTTCTATATTATTTATCTAGTATTGGTTGTTAACTCATTCACACAAACCATTAAGCGGTAAATATTCATAGTCCTTTTTTCTCTTTTCTCAATCAAATCATCTCATTTACTTATCTCATTGTAACACTTTTGATAGTCTGGTTTTAGTTCATTAGCAATAAGATTCAAAATCATCTCATGATTAACAGTCGAAATGTGCTATGCGCATACTATGCATTTAGATATGGGATTATACATTATGCACTTATGCAATATGCAATTATGGACTTTGTTTCCAAATGCACTGCAATTTATTATGGACTTTGTTTCCAATTTTGGAATATGCAAAATTCTCTTATGCAATATGCAATATCTACTTATTGTGCAATATGTATAATCTCAATGTATAGACTAGCTTGAAATTGGTTGACTATAGGGTCTCTTGTTCTCACACTGTGGGTCAGGGGGTGTGTTGAATATTGTGATCCACAGTGTTCCCAATATCAGCACATTGGATAATGACTTGGTAGCCTAGTTGGTAAAGGCAGCACTTCTAGTATAGTGTCTTAGCTTCTGCTAAGGTCGCTGGTTCAAATCCTGCCCAAGTCAATCATTTTCTGCTAAATGTCTGAACAATGCTTTGTTAATTCTAACAGTATGCATTTAGGACCACTCAGCCAGACTGAGTCCCTCAGCTGTGGTCTATTACATAATCCATACACACTGGCCATCAACCAGCAGGGACTTTCAATGGCTGGTCACCAAGAATTCCTGCGCTTGATGTCAATCAGTCAAAAATTCAATTGACTCATACAATGGCCCACTGTGACTTCCTCAGATCTTCAAGTCAACCATTCAAAATCTGATCCATTGCTACCTTCAAAGCTGGAGCACACCATTTTTCCCATCCTCTCCACCTTCTCTGCAGCCTCTCTTTCCTCACTACTAGCAATCATGATCTTACAATCCAAGCATAATCTCCAGCTTGTCTCCGGAAACCTCATAAACTTCATTCCTCTCTCATCTCACTGCAAAAGGGGTTGTATTGGTTGCAACCCCCTGCGGGAACATTGGCCGGAGCCAACCAATACAAGATTGGTCTGGGAGACCAATCTTATATTGGCGGGGCCCACCAATACATCATATGGCCCTTTAAATGTATTGGTAGACTCAGCCAATATAAGATCGGTCTCCCAGACCAATCTTATATTGGCTGGGCCCACCAATACATCATATGGCCCTTTAAATGTATTGGTAGACTCAGCCAATATAAAATTGGTATCCCAGACCAATCTTGTACGCCACGGCCACACCTCAATGACAGGTGAGTCTTCTTCAAGACAATTACATGAAAAAATCCGCCTTCAAGAAAAAAATTGGTCTTGAGGGCGGCTTCAAGACCAATTTAAGGTTTGGCCTGGGAAACCTGTGAAAATGTGGTCTTCAAGTTGACTTCAGAACCAAATGAGGTTCTCAAGTCAACTTGAAGACTGAACTGTGGCTCTCACATCAACTTGAGGACCTCATGTGGTTCTCAAGTCGACTTGAAGACCATTGGTGGGTTTCAAGTTGACTTGAGAACCACCAATGGTTCTCAAGTTGGCTTGAGAACCATCAGTGGTTCTCATGTCAACCAAAGATGGGCTTTGAAGTCGGCTTGAGAACCAAATTCCTTTGGTTCTCAAGTTGTTATCCCTCCTTGCTCAGAGCAAGAAGGGACTTGGCTTCCAAACCAGACTCTCTTACCTGAGCAGGAAGGGAGTCTGGGAACCTCCCTTCAAAACCACATGCAGATCAGCCTGAAAACCACTCCAGTGGTTTGCAGGCTGATCTACAGACTCCAGGAGTCCAATCTGTGCCAAGGAGATTGGACTAAAGGATTTCTCATTGAGAATTAAATACATCTATGAGCTGGGAAATTCCAATCCCCGCTAGCCAAGTTTCTTGATTGGCCTCCTGGACGTCTTCAGGTTGTGGGTTCTAGCCCTGCCTGTGTTTTGCACAAATTTATCCTCCAGTCCCTTGACGCAGGACGTTTTCAAGTCACCTCTGAGCCGGCTTCATCTTGCTTGGCAGTTGTCTCAGAGGCGGATCCAACTCTTGAGATGTTTTCAAGGCGCCATCAAGGTGCCTTGAAAACTCCTGATTCAATTGAAGTCGTAAACACCTTCTAACAGCTTCATTGAATTGAAAACAGACACCTTCAAGTTGTCAAAAAAAGCCATCCTGAAGGCGTCTGAATGCGTCCGTGGTGTATTGGTTGGCTCTGGCCCAAGTTACGCGGGGGGCTGTAAGCAATACAAAGCCCTTTTGCAGTGTCCATGTAGGTATGTCTTGTAGCCTCTTGTTTGTACTGGTCAACCATATAAATTTAAACAGTTTGGTTTACAGATGATAAATATCTGTGTCAGCTGGCTCAACTTGCCATAAAATAGAAAACAAATAAAACATGATTTTAATCAAATTAATAAATAAATTTAAAAGACAGCAATACTTGAGTGACAAAAATCAAACAAATAAAGAATGAGATGTTTCTACTAAGAGAATTCATAAAAAAATATTACTTGGACGATAAAAAAAAAAACAATAAAAGAGAAATTATGACTAAAATATTAAATCAATAAAAATCATAAAATCCTTACAAATCCTGAATCTACATGTAATTTCACCTACATTATCCCAATCACACAAGTACACTTGATTCCTGCTGTTTGAATATATAAACTTGCAATGAAGTTTGAAGGGGTACCTTTCACAAAATTTTTCCCAAAACAATTTTGCTCCTGCCAAAACCTTGGCCCCAGTCCTGAAACACAGGCATGATACCAATTTTCAGTCTTTCAGTCTTTCACAAAAAATTGTGAAAATTTTTATCAAAAGGAGACAAATTGTGGTTACACAGCCACACAATAGCCAATATCAGCTGAAACAGCCACAAGCTTGTCTCTAACAGCTGTTCCACCCACGGGCTGACCAACACCATCAAAAGTGAATGCTCCGGGTACACATAGTGTGTTTCAAGAGCCTGATCTATTCCCTAGAACTAAACTCATCTGGAAATTGTTAATTATTGGTAAATCACTCTTAATCACTGCAAGAAAAACTCAAGCAACTGCCAGCAGTTGACATGCGGCAAGCTTAAATGAAACCTGAGCTCATGCTTTATTCATGCAATGGTGGTGCTCAGTAAGAAAAGCTGAACTTAGTGTGATACTCTTTACATTAGGTTGAGGCAAAGCTCAACATTGGACACACTTTGCGCAGCTACCCAGCTCTACTGAGCATGGGGGTACTTGATACACACCATGCCCCCTTATCTCGACCCGCCTATTCCTCCTCTACATGCCTCTCCCTCCCCTTGGAGACTTCCTCCCAGCAAACAATACAGGGAAGCCTTGGTCTACATACCCTCCACTAGGGCTCGTCAAGTGGAACTGCATACCATCCCACTCAATGGCCAGTTCAGATGGCTCACCGAGTGGATCACACCCTCTACTTGATGGCTGGCCCAGAACCAGTCATCAAACACCTCCACCCAACGGCCACTACATACAGTCCATTGGGTGGAGCATGGTCCCCTCGATAGCTGGTACAGTATAGACGGCTCAACGAGTGGAAACGCGCCTTCTCCACTTGATGGCCGCTACATAGGCCCATCAAGTGGAACCGCGCCTTCTCCACTTGATGGCCGCTACATAGGCCCATCGAGTGGAACCGCACCTTCTCCACTTGATGGCCGCTACATAGGCTCATCAGGCAAAAATCCTAATCTCTTAGCCGAAGCAAATCAAGTCATCCAATTTCCATTTAGTACGGTTGTTAGTCTTAGATTACAACCTTTCCTTTCACTCTTCTGTATAGTGCATAAGGCTTTACAGCACGCAACTGAAAAAGGATGAAGTGATCCTTCAAGATCGTCACCTGACCAAGTCAATTGCATTGGTTGGGGATATGGGGGACATGCTGGAATTGATTTGGGTGCACAGTTGGGGTGGGTATCAGTAAACGAGTGATTTTTACTGCTGGCTACCCAAACCTGTCAACAAGAAAAAGCAAACGGTCAACAACCCATGAGAAGCGGTTCCACTTGATGAGCCTATGTAGCGGCCATCGAGTGGAGAAGGCGCGGTTCCACTCGATGAGCCAATGTGGCGGCCATCGAGTGGAGAAGGTGGAGTTCCACTCAATGGACCTATGTAGTGGCCATCAAGTGGAGAAGTCGGGGTTCCACTTGATGGGCCTATGTAGCGGCCATCAAGTGGAGGTGTGATTCCACTCGATGAGCCGTCTGTACTGTACTGGCTATCGAGGGGGCCATGCTCCACCGAATGGACTGTATGTAGTGGCCATTGGGTGGAGGTGGTTGATGACTGGTTCTGGGCCAGCCATCAAGTGGAGGGTGTGCTCCACTCGATGCCATTGAGTGGGATGGTACGCGGTTCCACTCAATGAGCCCCAGTGGAGGGTGGTATGTAGTGGCTACTGGGTGGAGGTGTTCAGTGACTGGTTTGTACACCCTGGATGGACAAGCTGAGTTGAGTGTTTATCTTAGTCTGCTTATTGCACAGGCTAATTTGAGTTGTGCAGTTGGCTCAACCTTGCACTGCTGAGTACACACCAGAGCTTGGCCAGAGCTTCATTCAAGCTTGAGGTAGAGCATGCCTGGAGCTCCTGCATGTCAACTTCTGGCAGTTGCTTGAGTTTTTCTTGCAGTGAATATTTATAAATCAGCTTCTTCCATCTTCAAGAGAAGCCCCAGTATCCACCCAGGCTTCAGAATTAAAAAAACTCAAGCACTCCCAACTAGACACTTTCCTCCCTGATAATCCTCAGACACTCAAATGATTATTATTATTAATTAATTCCTGCCTCTGGAGAATCTGCCCCATTTCCTACTTGTATTTGACCCACACATGTTCACATGCCCCAGTGTGTATCAGGCACTCAGATACATCATTTTCTTTGGTGTGATACCATTGAGGGATTGAAACAACCCTAATTTATCAGGCCCATCTTGTTTTAGTTACATCAAATTTTTTAATATAATTCTTTCATTTTATAATATTTTTAACCCACAATTCCCCGTATTTTATTGGATATATCCAACAGTGGGCCGCTAAGCTACGCCACGCTACACCACGCTACGCTATTTGACCTCTAACTGTTAGCGTAGTGGTTATTTTTTTTGCCAGAAAATTTGTAGTGTTAGCTGATGCTACACTCCCCTAAACTAACAGTTAGCGTAGCGAGAAGTTTTTCAGCCAATTTTTTTGTAGTGTTAGCTTTGGAAAATAACCGCTACGCTAACAAGTAGCGTAACTTTTTTTCCGCTAACACATATTGGAGTTCCCATTAGCGTAGCAGCATCAGATCTACGCTATGCTACGCTAAATGTTAGCTGTTAGCTGAATTTTTTCCCGCTAAATGTTAGCTGTTAGCTGACTTTTTTCCAGTAAATGTTAGCTGTTAGCTGAATTTTTTCCTGCTAAATGTTAGCTGTTAGCTTAATTTTTTCCCACTACACTATGCTCAAATAGTGCATGAGTGGACAGTCTGAACATAATTTTTTGGGTAGATTACATCCCTGCTTGTTTTACCAATAGTTGTGGTGATGGCTTGGGCAAAGAAAATGATGTGGGAACGTTGAAAGTTTTTCCCTTGCATAAATTGCCTTGCATTGAGGCTGTGATTATTTTAAATTAATATGTTCATGAATCCTGTTGAATCATTTCTTTTCCAGCTTTAATCGCTTCCTTTGAGTTAAATAAGCATTTCTTCTCATTCTCTGATGGGCATTCTGATTACTGTTCTGGGCAATTTCCATATGATTAAAATGGGTTATTCAATTGAAATTTGTCCAGGCAGTAACCATATTTCCCAAAGCAATGAAAGAAATGCATATCCAAACATTGGAAAGAGAAAAAATGGAAAAGAAACAAACAATTTCTTTTTTGAAAAAAAAAAAACAATAATGATAGAAATTAAAAAAAAAAAAAAACACAAACCTCGTTGGCCAGGAGGAAGTCCTCCCAGCCGACGAGGCTATACAACCTTGTTGGCCAGGAGGACTTCCTCCTGGCTGACAAGCGTCAGCCAGGAGGAAGTCCTCCCGGCCGGTGAGGCTATACAACCTCGTCGGCCAGGAGGACTTCCTCCTGGCTGACGAGGTAAAAAAATTGTTTGTTTCTTTTTCATTTTTTCTCTTTCCAATGTTTGGATATGCATTTCTTTCATTGCTTTGGGAGATATGGTTACTGCCTGGACAAATTTCAATTGAATAACACATTTTAATCATATGGAAATTGCCCAGAACAGTAATCAGAATGCCCATCAGAGAATGAGAAGAAATGCTTATTTAACTCAAAGGACGCAAGTAAAGCTGGAAAAGAAATGCTTCAACAGGATTCATGAAAATATTAATTTGAAAGAATCAATGCCTCAAGAAAATAAATGATTGCTATACTCCCACAAGTATAGCACTAAACCAACAGTTACTGTAGTGCTAAACTAACAGTTAGTGCACTGCAAAAGGGAACTACACTGACAGTTAGTTTATCTGAAAAGAATTCTACACTAACAGTTAGTGTAGCTGAAAAGAGCGCTACACTAACAGTTAGCGTAGCTGAAAAGAGCGCTACACTAACAGTTAGCGTAGCTGAAAAGAGCGCTACGCTAACAGTTAGCGTAGCTGAAAAGAGCGCTACACTAACAGTTAGCGTAGCTGAAAAGAGCGCTACGCTAACAGTTAGCGTAGCTGAAAAGAGCGCTGCGCTAACAGTTAGCGTAGCTGAAAAGAACACTATGCTTACAGTTAGCATAGCGTTTGTTCCAGCTAACACCGCTAACAATCAGCTAACAGGAAATTTCTGTAGCGTTAACTGTTTTTATGATGTCGCTAACGCTACGCTACCCGCTATTTTCTTTTTTAACAATTGTTTTTTAGTGTTAGCTGAAAAAATCTTCAGCTAACAGTAACTTTGTGTTAACGTAGCGACAAAAGCTAACATTACACTACGCTACAGCTATTGTTAGCGTAGCGGCCACTGTTGATATATCCCCAGGAAATTTAGTTCCAGAGTGTTATACAATTATTTGTCCTTGTGTTTCCTAGAAATTTTAGCTAGAAGGGTTAATCCTTGGCCTGACAGATTGGATAGGCCTGGGCCCCTCAAGGCACAGTGGTGTTCCACTCCACCATAACATGTTGGAAGCAATAAAAATATCTGCAGGAAAATTTTTAGTGTTACAGCTTGAGTTAAAATCTGGTAATATCTTTTGGCAAGCACTAGTTTCAAATACTTTGTTGTCAAAACAAAAAATAGAATGGTTTTTTTAACTAGCCATAAGAAAAAAATTCTAAGCAGTAGTTTGATGGTGAAATTGAAAAGAATCTATTTTGAATCCAGAACAACTCTGGTGATGTTCCACTTGCATCATAATGGCCCCTTTTTTACCTCAGGGAATCTTATCCCTGTGCATCAAGTCTGTGGCTGGATTGAGCTTCATGCCACCTTCCCAGCTGATTACAAATTCTAATAGTAGTAGATAGCTAGAAAACATCAAAGTGGGTAAGAGAGAAAATTTAAAAGATAAAATAGTACAGAGGTTGTTAATACAAGTGAGTGATATTAATACATACCTGCAGAGAATCATTTCATGATTACAACTCAAAAAAAGAAGATCCTGAGATATGAAATGGGGATATTTAAAGTAGCACCAAGCCTGAAGCAAATAGAACATGGTCAATATACAGCAAGATAATAGAAATAAACACAATGAGAGAAAGGTAAAAGATAGAATTTATCCAGTTTACCTCAACTTGTGCTAATTCAAGCTCCTCCTGAATTTCAAGTCTTTTTATTGGCCATGCTGCTCTATGCAGCCAACTGGAAAATTACTGGAATATTATCTGATATATGTATACCACTAGTTTTACTTCTACTTCCTGGAGTATCTAAACCCTATAGGGATTCCCCGGAGTCATTCCATGGGATCATTCCTTAATTAACACAGGAATTATATGTTTTTCCACAGTTTGAAAGCAAGTGTTGAACAAAATTTGATGTGGGGAACATTAGCAGAGTGGACCAGCTTTTACCCAAGACAGGGGAATTTATCACTCCTGCTATACTATAGGTAACTGCAACATACCTCATCAGTGTCACCCTCATTGGTGAGAAGTATGTAATTTTAATATAGCAGGAGTGATAAATTCCCCTGTCTTGGGTAAAAGCTGGTCCACTCTGCTCAATTAGGATCATGTACTTGCACAGGAAAGCAATCATAACACTGTACTTGCACAAGGAAAGCAATCAAAACACTGTACTTGCGGTAAACCAATAAAAAAACTGCTTTAACTCCTGTACTTGAGTAATTACAGCAATCAAAACAGCTTATTTCTGATTTATTTATTTTTAATTCTATCTTTAAGTTTTTCGTTTTTTTCAATTTTCAATTTTTTTTTTCTTTTCAAAAACAAATCATTTTTCCACGTGGCTGTTGGCTCATAAAAACATGATCCACTGTGGCTTTCTGAGCTGTCCATTTGGCCATCCCCCCTGTTAACTATTACATGAACTTCAACATTTGGCCTCAAAATTTGGGATTATGTCCTTATGTTGATGTCTAATTTATTTTTATTGAAATGATGTTGATGTTAAATGATGGATCTTGGGACAACACCATCCTGGAATCCTGATTTTAATCATCACAGTCATTGAAATACTAATTTAAAAGCATCAAATCCTCAAGAAAAGACATGATTGCTATACTGCTGCAAGTATAGCTGTCAGCCACTGAGTACATATCACAGTACCTGACATGTACCACGTAACTGCAAATATTATTAATTATTATTATCTCTAATAATAATTACTATTATTATTATTATTGTTATACATTCATTATTATTATTACATTACTAGTATTATTATTAAAGTACATTAATTACAATAATTAATATAAATACTTTAATAATATATTCATTAATAACTCATGAATAATTCTGGTTAAGCTATGTACTCCTGTTATACAAGATACATAACTTGTAGGCCCTTTGCCCTCCTTTCACGTGAAATATCCAGAGTAACAGATGTCACTCTTGCCCCTCTGATTACGCCCACATTCCTTAACATTGGAATATTTCATGTATAAGATATGTACTTAATATCTTATTAATAAAAGAACCTATTAATATTATAATAATTAATACTTATAAGATGTACCAATAATAAATGACATCATTATAAGTTAATAACTTTATTAATATTAATAACAGATCAATTAATACAAATGTCATGATGTGATCCAATCCCACTAAGGACTACTGATCAAAGATGTGTCCCATAACACAGCCTTAGTAGAAATCACATCATAAACATTAACAGATCCTCCCAAAAGGATCTGTCTTGCCCCTGAAGTTCCACAGTACCTCCCAGGTCATGGAAGCGCTCACAGTTCCCCCCTGAGGAGCTCTTACAATATATAAACAGAATGTAAACAGTTGTTTATCCCCCAGAGAATATTTAGAACACATTAGCACAGTATATAACTTAGATTTATTTACCTTGCTTAGTTCCCCATTCTCCACCAATACCCCAATTCTGGAAAATATATAGTCTATTACTGTTATTACCTCAAGAATTGGCCACAACCTACCTTCAATAAGGTAGAAACCACGAACCCAAGTGAGTAATCCTTGGATGCCTATTAATACTTTGTATTGATTTGGATGCGCCTAATTAGAGAAATTAGAGCAAGCCTCTCAGAAAAGACTTACTGATTGAGGAAGTACCTTTTTTACAGGACTTAACCATTACCCAAACCACTTTACACCATCAACCTAACTCAGTTACAACCATTAACCACGGTTAGTTCCACACCCAGGCTGACAATAGCTCTAAAGTAACAGTGAGTGTGGTGCTAAGCTAACAGTTAGCTCACCACAAAAGGGCACTATGCTAACAGTTAGCGTAGGTGACAAGAGCGCTACACTAACGGTTGGCATAGCTGAAAAGAGCGCTATGCTAACGGTTAGCGTAGCTGAAAAGAGTGCTACGATAACAGGTAGTGTAGCTGACAAGAGCGCTACGCTATCAGGTAGTGTAGCTGACAAGAGCGCTACGCTATCAGTTAGTGTAGCTGAAAAGAGCGCTACACTATAACTGTTAGCGTAGCTGACAAGAGTGCTGCATTAATGGTTTGCAGAGCTGACAAGAGCGCTGCATTAATGGTTTGCAGAGCTGAAAAGAGCGCTATGCTAACGGTTAGCGTAGCTGAAAAGAGTGCTACGCTAACAGGTAGTGTAGCTGACAAGAGTGCTACGCTATCAGGTAGTGTAGCTGACAAGAGCGCTACGCTATCAGGTAGTGTAGCTGACAAGAGCGCTACACTATAACAGGTAGCGTAGCTGACAAGAGTGCTGCATTAAAATTTAGCGTAGCGTTTGTGCCAGCTAGCACTGCTAAAAACAAGCTAACAGGGAATTTCTGCAGTGTTAACTTTTTTTTGGGGGTGTCGCTAACGCTATGCTACCCGCTATTTTTTTTTTTTCTGAATTCTTTTTAGCGTTAGCTGAAACAATCTTCAGCTAACAGTAACTTTGTGTTAGTGTAGCAAAAAAATCTAACATTATGCTACACTACAGCTAATGTTAGTGTAGCGGGCCCACTGTTGATTCCATAGGAAACATCCAACTTTTCCAATTAGTCTTCTTAAAAAATATATCACTTCTGATAAAGATAATAAGAATGTTCCTGCTAAAAAGAACATAACTACTCCACCAATAATAAATGATGAGAATTTAATTCCTCATAAAATCATTAATGACAGAAGAATTATGAGAAACAACCAAAGTACTAAACAATGTTTAGTTAGGTTTAAAAACTACTTAGCAGACAAAGACAAATGTTTGGAAGCTAAGGAACTTAATAATGATTCTCTACTTAGAAATTACAGAGTAGAAAAAATACATTAGCCTCTTTTCTCTTCTTTGGTGTGGGTGAGTGTCAGCCACCAAGATATTACATGTAATATGTAACACTTGAAACTGAAAGCTGAATAAATAATAACTTCCTTAATTTTATTATTATTTATTTAAATTTAATTTAATTTATTTAGGGAATTAATAAAAAAACCCGGTTTTTCCGCGTTTACACCCGGTTTTCTGCACAGCTGCGGCTGCGTGGTGGACCCGGATTTCGGTGCAGGCACCTGGTTTTGTTTAATTTTCAATTTTTATGCAAATAGCATATGGAGGGCGGCATTTGATGCGCGTGACCTCCCCAATCATCCTCATTCAATATTTTATTTAAAACAAATAAAACAAATAAGTAAAACAAGTAAAATAAAATAAAATAAAATAAAATAAAATAAAATAAAATAAAATAAAATAAAATAAAATAAAATAAAATAAAATAAAATAAAATAAAATAAAATAAAATAAAATAAAATAAAATAAAATAAAATAAAATAAAATAAAATAAAATAAAATAAAATAAAATAAAATAAAATAAAATAAAATAAAATAAAATAAAATAAAATAAAATAAAATAAAATAAAATAAAATAAAATAAAATAAAATAAAATAAAATAAAATAAAATAAAATAAAATAAAATAAAATAAAATAAAATAAAATAAAATAACGGGCGTTGGTGAACGCACGCCAAGCGCGCACGCCAACGCCAACCCGCACGCCAATTTTTTTTGGCGTGCGGGGCCTACACGCCAAAAAAAAGTGGCGTGTAGGGTCTACGCGCCAATTTTATTTGGCGTGTGAGACCCACACGCCAAAAATGGCGTGTGGTTCCCACACGCCAATTTTATTTGGCGTGTGGGCCCCGCACGGCAAATAAAATTGGCGTGTGGGCCCCGCACGCCAATTGTTTGGCGTGTGCTCCCACACGCCAAACAATTGGCGTGTGGGAGCGCGCGCCAAACAATTGGCGTGCGGCTCCCACACGCCAATTGTTTGGCGTGTGGGAGGATCCCGCTCACGTAATCGAATGGGAGGTCCCATTCGATTACGTGAGCGGGCCGGCTGACGAGGTTATACAACCTCGTCAGCCGGGAGGACTTCCTCCCGGCCGACGAGGTTGTATAACCTCGTCGGCCAGGAGGAAGTCCTCCCGGCCGACGAGGCTATACAACCTCGTCGGCCAGGAGGACTTCCTCCTGGCTGACGAGGTTGTATAACCTCGTCAGCCGGGAGGAAGTCCTCCCGGCTGACGAGGTTATACAACCTCGTCAGCCAGGAGGACTTCCTCCTGGCCGACAAGGTTGTATAACCTCGTCGGCCAGGAGGAAGTCCTCCTGGCTGACGAGGCTGTATAGCCTCGTCGGCCGGGAGGACTTCCTCCCGGCCGACGAGGTTATACAACCTTGTCGGCCAGGAGGACTTCCTCCTGGCTGACGAGGTTGTATAACCTCGTCAGCCGGGAGGAAGTCCTCCCGGCTGACGAGGTTATACAACCTCGTCAGCCAGGAGGAAGTCCTCCTGGCCGACGAGGTTGTATAGCCTCGTCGGCCGGGAGGACTTCCTCCTGGCCGACGAGGTTATACAACCTTGTCGGCCAGGAGGAAGTCCTCCTGGCCGACGAGGTTGTATAGCCTCGTCGGCCGGGAGGACTTCCTCCCGGCCGACGAGGTTATACAACCTTGTCGGCCAGGAGGAAGTCCTCCTGGCTGACGAGGTTGTATAACCTCGTCAGCCGGGAGGACTTCCTCCCGGCTGACGAGGTTATACAACCTCGTCAGCCAGGAGGAAGTCCTCCTGGCCGACGAGGTTGTATAGCCTCGTCGGCCGGGAGGACTTCCTCCTGGCCGACGAGGTTATACAACCTCGTCGGCCGGGAGGAAGTCCTCCCGGCTGACGAGGTTGTATAACCTCGTCAGCCGGCCCGCTCACGTAATCGAATGGGACCTCCCATTCGATTACGTGAGCGGGATCCTCCCACACGCCAAACAATTGGCGTGTGGGAGCCGCACGCCAATTGTTTGGCGCGCGCTCCCACACGCCAATTGTTTGGCGTGTGGGAGCGCACGCCAAACAATTGGCGTGCGGGGCCCACACGCCAATTTTATTTGCCGTGCGGGGCCCACACGCCAAATAAAATTGGCGTGTGGGAACCACACGCCATTTTTGGCGTGTGGGTCTCACACGCCAAATAAAATTGGCGCGTAGACCCTACACGCCACTTTTTTTTGGCGTGTAGGCCCCGCACGCCAAAAAAAATTGGCGTGCGGGGTGGCGGTGGCGTGCGCGCTTGGCGTGCGTTCACCAACGCCCGGGAGGGGGATGGGAGGTTAGTGGGAGGGGAGGGGATTTTAGTTAGGGGAGGTTTAGGGGAGTTTAGTTAGGGGATTTTAGGGGATGGTAGGGGATGGGGAGTTAGGGAGGGAGGGTGGAGGGGAGGGTTTTAGGGGAGGGGATTTTATTTTAGTTTTTATTTTAGTTTTAGGTTAGGTTTATTTTATTTTAGGTTTTAGGTATTTTTAGTTGATTTTAGTTTTATTTATTTTATTTTATTTTAGTTTGAGTTTATTTTAGTTGATTTTATTTTATTTTATTTTATTTTTATTTATTTTTTATTTTATTTTATTTGATTGTTATTTTATTTTATTTTATTTTATTTTATTTTATTTTATTTTATTTTATTTTATTTTTTTATTTTATTTTATTTATTTTATTTTATTTTATTTTATTTTATTTATTTTATTTTATTTTATTTTATTTTATTTTATTTTATTTTATTTTATTTTATTTTATTTTATTTTATTTTATTTTATTTTATTTTATTTTATTTTATTTATTTTATTTTATTTTATTTTATTTTATTTATTTTATTTTATTTTATTTTATTTATTTTATTTTATTTTATTTTATTTTATTTTATTTTATTTTATTTTATTTATTTTATTTTATTTTATTTTATTTTATTTTATTTTATTTTATTTTATTTTATTTTATTTTATTTTATTTTATTTTATTTTATTTTATTTTATTTTATTTTATTTTATTTTATTTTATTTTATTTTATTTTATTTTATTTTATTTTATTTTATTTTATTTTATTTTATTTTATTTTATTTTATTTTACTTGTTTTACTTATTTGTTTTATTTGTTTTAAATAAAATATTGAATGAGGATGATTGGGGAGGTCACGCGCATCAAATGCCGCCCTCCATATGCTATTTGCATAAAAATTGAAAATTAAAAAAAACCAGGTGCCTGCACCGAAATCCGGGTCCACCACGCAGCCGCAGCTGTGCAGAAAACCGGGTTGTAAACGCGGAAAAACCGGGTTTTTTTATTAATTCCCTAAATAAATTAAATTAAATTTAAATAAATAATAATAAAATTAAGGAAGTTATTATTTATTCAGCTTTCAGTTTCAAGTGTTACATATTACATGTAATATCTTGGTGGCTGACACTCACCCACACCAAAGAAGAGAAAAGAGGCTAATGTATTTTTTCTACTCTGTAATTTCTAAGTAGAGAATCATTATTAAGTTCCTTAGCTTCCAAACATTTGTCTTTGTCTGCTAAGTAGTTTTTAAACCTAACTAAACATTGTTTAGTACTTTGGTTGTTTCTCATAATTCTTCTGTCATTAATGATTTTATGAGGAATTAAATTCTCATCATTTATTATTGGTGGAGTAGTTATGTTCTTTTTAGCAGGAACATTCTTATTATCTTTATCAGAAGTGATATATTTTTTAAGAAGACTAATTGGAAAAGTTGGATGTGTTGGCGTGCGTTTATCAACGCCCTAAAATAACATAAAATAAAATAAAATAAAATAAAATAAAATAAAATAAAATAAAATAAGGGCATTAATATAAAAACCCCGTTTTTCCGCGTTTACACCCGGTTTTCTGCGCAGCTGCGGCTGCGCGGTGCACCCGGTTTTCCGCATTTACACCCGGTTTTTTTAATTTTTAATTTTTAAGCAAATGGCACGTGGAGGGCGGCATTTGATGCGCGTGACCCCAAAACAAATAAAATAAATAAATAGAACAAGGAAAATAAACAAAATAATATAATTTAAAATGATAATAAATAGAATAAATGAAATGAATAAATTAAAAGCAAGAGACATAATTGCAAGTTAATGATTTATGAATAACGCAACCTCCCCAATCTTCCTCATTCAATATTTTATTTAAAACAATTAAAATAAACAATTAACACAAGGAAAATAAACAAAACAAAATAAAATAAAATTATGGGGGGCGGCATTTGATGCGCGCAACCTCCCCAACTCATTCAATATTTTATTTAAACAAATTAAATAAGTAAGTAAAACAAGCAAAATAAACAAAACAAAATAAAATAAAATTATGGAGGGCGGCATTTGATGCGCGCAACCTCCCCAATCATCCTCATTCAAAATTCTATTTAAAACAAATAAAATAAATAAGTAAAACAAGTAAAATAAACATAAACAAAATAAAATAAAATAAATAGAATAAATGAAATGAATGAAATAAATAAGTAAAATAAAAAGCAAGAGACATAATTGCAAGGTAATAATTTATTAATAAATAATAAATGTGATAAAAAACAAAGAGACATTAGTACAGACTAAGAATGTGCACACAAATAATAAGTATAAGAAAGAGAAATTGTTATAAACACTACTGATAACAACTAGAAAATGCTTACAAATGGTGAATCTACGCCTGAATTACATTCCTGAACCCATATGTAATGTGTAATAATTATCTTACATGTAACACTCCAAAGCATCATACAATGTACCATACCGCTGTGTATCATTATATTTCCATTTCTTTGTCATGAAATCTGATAACAAGTTACTTTTATAATCCGGATTTGTTTCCAATGAATTATTTACCCTCTAAAGTGTATTAATCCATTTAAAAACTCCCCAAATATCTTGAAAGACAGGCGTGAAGGTGTTTAGAAATAAGTTCTGTCCAAAAATGATAAAAAAAAGCCAGTGAAGTTAAAAATGAACTGTTTGTCACGTTAAATTCTACACCCCTTAAAGTGTTTTAAAAAAACTTAAAATTTTGAGAAATCCTGAAAATTGAGCCGTGGGGTTTTTTTATGAAAAAACCGGGTGGATTGGCCAAAAAAAATAGAAGGCTTGTTTCTTTTGGAAAATAAAAATTACCATAAAATTTGACACCCCTGTAAGTATGATAAATAAATTTAAAAATTTGGAAAATAATGAAAATCCGCCCGCAAAAAATTAAATTGAAAAAAAACCGGGTGGATTGGCCAAAAAAAATAGAAGACATAGTTTTTTTGGAAAATAAAAATTACCATAAAATTCTACACGCCAAGAAGTATTTTTAGCAATTGTAAAATTGTGAAAAATAATGAAAATCCGCCCGCAAAAAATTAAATAAAAAAACCGGGTGTAAATGCGGAAAACCGGGTGTACTGCGCAGCAATATGGACGTCGCCGCTGCGTAAAACCGGGTGTAAATGCGGAAAAACCGGGTTTTTTTATTAATGCCCTAAAATAAAATAAAGAAAAGTAAAATAAAATTATGGAGGGCGGCATTTGATGCGCGCAACCTCCCCAATCATCCTCATTCAATATTTTATTTAAAACAAATAAAATAAATAGGTAAAACAAGGAAAATAAACAAAATATAATAAAATAAATAGAATAGATGAGATGAATAAAATAAATAAGTAAAATAAAAAGCAAGAGACACAATTGGAAGTTAATAACTTATTAATAAACAATAAATGTAATAAACAACAAAGAGACATTAGTGGGATTGGTGTGCCTGCCAAACACTCCAAACACCATTGGTGTGCACCCTAAAACACACCAATTGCTGTTGGCGTGCGCCAGGGGCATGCATTTATCAAGCCCCTGCTGTGACACATCACCTGTCACAAATTACACTATTTAAATAAATGTTCACCAGGGAGAATTGTTAGAACCTGCCTGTCAGGTGCCATCACAGATGTCATTGCAAGGGTTTTGTTCGAAGGGTTTCCAATGTTGGTAGCAACTCATGCATGTGTCTGCTTGGCAATATAAGCTTAAGTCTGCCCAAAGTATGATGTGTATATTTTCAATGTTTTCTTTGGGACTCTTTCAGAACTAAATTCCATGTCTTACTGAACTGTTTCACAACTCATCTGGAACTAAAGCGTAATTGAAATTTGAGAATGATCCAAAAACAGAAAAGGGCAGGGGGAGTCGAAAGTTGAAAACAAAATGTAAATAGATGAGGGGAGGCTTTTAAGGCTGGACTTGATGAGATTGACACTCAACGGAAACACCTCAGACAAAAGAAATAACAAGCCGCTTCTGATGGTAATATTCAAGGATAAGTGCATAGATCATGTTATGATGGGGAGATCCCTTGCACATGATGTCTGCATCCAGAAGCTACATATTTGACTTTATGCTTCCCATCTTCCTCAGCCCCTCTGGTCTTCTTTTTCTCCCTGTAAACCTGTTTGATCAGGCTCCACAACAAATGCACCATGCTAGAAATAAAGATGCAAGGTCCCATCATGGCAGCCTTGAGCCTTTTTTTGGGTTTGAGTTGAGTGCAAGAAGCACAGCCATCCCTTCATTATTCCCCTCCCAAGACGGACTCCGCTGGGTCTGGCAATGGCAAACAGGGGCTAGAGTTTGGTCCAATGCCAGGCATGAAGATGGCTGACTTGAAAAACTCACACTCCTCCCTCAGAAAGAAGATTGCTTTTGTTATCAAGGTCAATTTCCCCCCATCCAAGTACATCTCCATCTTGAACACTACGGGTGACATCTGCATCCAGTTGGATATCAAGGAAAAATCCATCGTAATGCCAGGAAGTATTCAAAGTAACACCCAGGATGGATTCAGGTAAACCTATCCTCTCTCTCTTTCCCATATTAAAATGAACCCTGTGTCCCATTTCCCTCAGATGCACCCACATTAATCCTACCATTGATATCAAAACCACCCTCATTGGGATCACAACCTGGTGTAAGGTGGTCATTCCATCTCTCCACTGCTGTTCCCCAAGTTCCTTGCCCAAAGTACTTACCCCCATACCACCTCCACAAATATAACATCCACTCAGATTCCTGAATGTGTGATGTTTCAGTTAAATATGGCTGACATACTTAGGTTTGCTGGGAGCCAACAGTGGTGATGCAATATGTATCCTCCTTCTGGTCACACAAATGTACGCGCGTACATTAGCGTGACCAGAGAATAGGTTTTTTGGCGCCACCCCAGGTTTGCCACAGTGTGCCCACCCCATTTTACAGGCAGCAGATGGTGAAAATTGGCCTAGCATCTGTGTGCCACCCTCCCCCTATTTTGACCATTTTGACACGCCTGTGGGCGCACACATGTGGCGGGCACACTTTGGCATGCACCTGGGGTTAGCGCCAGCAACCCTATGCTCTGGGAACACTAATTTACGCGCGTAAATTTGCGTGAGCAGATGGAGGATGCACATTGCATCACCCCTGTTGAATACCAGCATACAGCTCAATAGTTTGCTGCACCTTCACCATACACACCCTCCACTGGACAGGCAGCAGGCATTAACCCAGTGGCTGGAATGGCAGCGGCTATCCAGGCCCAATGAGCCTCAGACACAAACCCACCTCCCATCAAGCACAAACTGAAACCACCCCTTCATTCCTCCTCTCATAATAAATATGTACCAGAACTCTACATCTTTTGTTTGCAGGCTGAATTACACCTAGGCTTCTTCACTGGCAACTGGATTCAGCTTGTCAAACGGAATGATAGCAAACAATATTGGTGGACTGTAAGGCTCAATGGTTTTGCAGTTATTTTCCCTGGTAATTTGAAACTTCTCATCTCAAGATTTCAGCATGTTGATCAGAAAGAACAGTGTTTTCTTAATTTCTTCAACCAAGTTTTTATTTCTCCGCACTGCTGATTTCTTGAACCCATGATACATCTCAGGTAACTATGTCCAATTATGAAACCACCAACACCAAGAATATGACTTGCATATCATTCAACCATAAAGAATAATAAAACCTTAACAATAACTGTGGTTTCACACATCTTCAACACAAAATATGTTGTACTTTCAACTATAAAGATCAAGCAAAATTCAGAAAGATATTGTACATCAAATGGACTGTTATTTCTCTTTTTGTTAAACAAAACGCGCAGGGCAGAGGGATATATTAAGAAAAGGAGTCAGCTGAAGGTGCAACTTGCTAGCACAGGTGCCGGTGGTGCATCCTTTTTCAAGGGTGTTGCCATCAAACCTACAAGAGAACCATTTTGGAAGTCTTGTGGAACCTTGGTGGAACCTGTACTCATCCTCATGTTCCACAAGACTTCCAACTGGCTTTTGAAATTTCATCACTTTCTGATAATGCATTACTGCCTATCATCCTTCCTGTTGGGAGGGGAAGTCACTGAAAAAAATTCTTCCTAATGTGTGCATACAAAAGAATTAGGTCAATATAAATGCACACCATTTTTTGACCACATGGACACCAAAATAAAATTAATGGGAGGATTATGCCAGTGTTTAATGGCCTGCATTGTATAGCACACTAGAACACAAGAGCGCCAAACAAGCCATACTGATACACCATAAACCTTGGCTTAGGGCAAGAATTACCCCAAATTTGCTGATATTAGTGGAGTGCAACACAGGTTCACAGTATCAAAAATGGTGTCAAGTTTAATCCAACCCAGAAATTTTGTTCCCTTCCAGCTACAAAGTCCACTGGTGTCAAGTAATCAATGCAGCAGTGACAAAAGATCCCATGGAGGCAACCCAAGCAGAAGAACACCCCTTAAGGATCCAAGTGCAATAATACCAAGAACAGGCAGCTGTTAATCTGCCATTAAGTGCAGCCACGTGACCCAAAGAAAAAACAAACAAGTTGAAGTTACAAAAAACAGTCTAATTTGAATCATTTCTCTATCTTGTTACTCTTTATTATATATATAGGGGATTGATGGTCAGACCATACAGTCTTAAAACCAGCTCCAACAATACCAACAGGAAGCAAAAAGTTCCACAAGGCAACTCCAGGGACTGGAGTTTTGGGGCAAGAAAAGTGAGGCAGAAAGGGGTTGAGTATCTTATACAACAAGAAAGGATAAATACAGGCAGGTCATCCCAAGCTGATCACACCCATCTTCTGCTGAGAAATCACCATTGCCATTTTTGGGGTGAACAGGACTGTGTACACCAGTGATGGACTTTGTTGCCCAGTTACTTATGCCACTTTCTGTATCTCCCTGACAGACTCTTTGGTAAAATTTGTACAGTATTCTTCCCTTTCATCACTTTTCTTGCCGCTCTTGGCCTCTGTCAGTTTGACATCCATGTTTCAAGTGGCTTGGTGGGATGCAAGAAGATGATCATTGATTCTCTTTAGCCCTAGATGAGGAGGTGGTTGATAAAGGTTAAACAAGTTCAAATGATTCCCGCCAAAAGTGTCTACCAAATCTATCTGACCATATGATACAATAATCTTTATATCACACTGTGAATACCCAAGGGGTTGAAAAATAAATTACAATATGTGCCTTTAGAAATCATGTGACACTTACAAGGGTGTGCCTTACAAGTGCGTCTTCAATTGTTACACCGCCTTCCTAGTAAGGCAAACCAGTCCGGATGGTTGGGAGACTCAAAAAAATGGGAATCAAAAGCAGTAAGACAAGGAGGACACATGACATACCAATAGGACCAAGAAATTAAGTTTGATAGCCAAGATAAAGAAATCAGTAACAGCAGATCTGATAGAATTGATGATCTTAAAGAGGAACCAAATTCAATTAAGATTTCTCATGCCATATTCATCTTGACCTCTTTTGGTCTCCAAAAGTAATAAGTTTTGGTGTTCACTGCTGTGCACTCCAGTAAACATCAAAGCAGTAAATGTTGTTTGTGAAGCTGTGCACACCAGTGGAACAATTGGTGTGTCTGTGAATGCACACCGTACTTATTGGTGTTCTGAAACCCTTCATATTTTCTCACTAATACTCTCAAAGATATGGTGTGCATTCTGTTTCAATCCCTTATTCATGGCATAAATTCCTATGGAGAGATCCACATTGGGGTTCGTGGTCGTAGTTGGAACCCACTTGATCAACTGGAAATCCTGCAAGCAGCCGACGGTCTCTTTATCAACCGCCGAGGCGGAATACAAGGCCTTATCTGACTTGGGTAGGGACCTGGCGTGGTTTGCCAGCCTTATCATTGAGCTGGAACTGGCGTTAGAAGTGAAGGACATAGCTGTCAACATCAACAATAGAGGGGCCATTGACTTGGCAAACAGCAAGACGTCACAAAACAGCTTTCGTACAAAGCACATGGACATCAGGCTCCACTTTGTTTGACAACTCATCAGTCTTCACCTAATCAAGCTGCAATACGTCAATTCTTCAGCAAAGGCAGCGGACTTTCTCACCACAGCGCTAGGGCGGACGGTCATAAGGCAATCCTTATCTCAGATAGGTGTACTCCAAGGCTCCCATCCTGCTTCTCCTCCCATCCTGCTTCCCACCTAGTGACAAGAAGCATGGCAGGCTGTCAGATTACAGCTCAAAGAGACCCGCAGCAAAAGCCACCAAGAAAGCTGTTGAGGTTAGACCCAGCTGCAAGGAAAGGTAAGCCCTCCTGCAGTCCAGGCTAAAACCTAACCTAGAAGCTACATGATGATGCTGACACAATGTATCGGTTAATCTCTGTAGATACAGCCATTCTCAGAAAGGTTGTCATGCAACCTGGGATTTTCCGCCCAAGTTACATTCCCTCGGATTTTCCACCAGGCCAAAAATCCGTGAGACCTCTAGGACAAAGCAGCTTGTCTCACGGATTTTCAGGCTGGCGGATACACACTCGCCAGCCTGAAGATCCATTTAGCCAAACTTGCTTGGTCAGCAGCCAAAAAATTGGTCAGCTGCTGGTCAACTGTCAGGTGTCCTCGGCTTCCTCCGGCCCGGACATTCCACGCGGTACCAGGATATAATAGCAAAACCAGTACCGGGATTGAATGTGGAATGCAACTCCTCCCTCATCCTCCCTTTCCAATCTCCAATTCCCAGCTCTTGAATCCCGTTCAGTCTTCCCTGTTCCATCTTTGACACCACCCCCACCAGGAATGTAAGTCTCAGTTTTACTTAATTATCCCGGCTTCGCAATGTTACTTACATAAATTTTTCGTCGTTTTCAACCTTCCAGAATGAGCCAAGAGGTCATCGAGGAGACGCAATACGAGGAATTTGATGAGCATGAACGCCCTGCTTCCAAGAGGATTGGCGAACCCGCAGTCCACATCACACCCGTGCACCTTGAATACTTGTTGTTCATGGAGAATCCCGTTCTCGACGAAGCTTCCTGCAAGAGTTCCCAACCATCGCCAAACAAGCTCTGCTCTCGAATGATTTAGAAACCCCCACCGGTCCCAATGCCAATCAATCTGCAGGCAACCACCTGGACAGCTTTCAAATCCGCGGTGATCCAAGACCTTGGACCAACTCAAGATTATTTTGGCGCATTCCTCCAAAAGATCGTTGCCGACGACCTCGTCCACTGGATTGGGATGATTTCTGGAAATACGACATACAGCATCAAACGTGGATTTGAATTGAAAGATGATCTCGATTTTATGGAGTTTGCAAAGGTCGCCGTCAGAACTTACCCCGTCAAGGTTGTATTCCGCTTGCAGATGGAGGATCCTAAGGAGATTATAAAAAGCCGTAGCCAAGTCAGTATAACTATCTCAATCAGAATGTAACTACTTGATACTAACTCATCTTTACTTTGTTTTTTTTAATATGAAGGGAAATCAGATGCAAAACTTACTCACCATGAAGTTCGGCCCGCCAGCAGTTCGCTCAACTCTGGAACGCCAATATAAGCGTCAGTTAGTAAATGTAAGTATTTGTCATTTTCTACTTACATTCAACAGTCCAATATGCTGATTGGATCTCTGTTGTAATCTCAGAAGAAAGCAGATGTTGGGGCACACCACATGCATGTAATTGTGGCCGACCTGCGCGAGAGCATCCGATTGAACTCTAACGGCAGTCATTCAGAGTATCCAGCCTTTGTGAATCCCAAAAACCCATCAATGGAGATGTGAATTCTACACAAGCAACTCTGGGATTGGGCGCGTGCAATCGAGGCTGGGGAACCTGGTGTGGATCTGACTCATCCCCCTCATGGTCCCAAATTCCCCGACCATCAGTGGCGGTCCACCAAAGGCCCCCATAACTTGAGAGGTCGGAATCACTCACCGACAAAGGATCTTAGTGACGTCGGCAGACACGGAAGCGATGATGGCGACCAATCCCCAATGGACCAGTGCACTTCTCCTTCGGAGAGAGGAATATCCGCGCCTTCCTCCAACTACTCTGCAAAAAGGAGCAATGCGTCTGGCCCGTCCGACATCGAGATAATCAATTTCAAACACAGCAGACAACACGCTCATCCCGATCCTCATCATGAAAATACTACCAAGTTTAACCCAGTCCCCATCCCTCTATCTTCTACTATCCGTTCGGTCTCGCCCTCACCAAATCCTGTCCACTCCCCTATTTTTATGCCTACATTCCCTTTCATACAACCTACCCACGTCATGAATCCGCTTCCATTTCCGAATTCGACCCATGTTTCACACCCTCCATCCTCTAAAGAGATGGAGGCTGTGAGCATGGAAGAGTATCTCAAGATTGCTGAGATACCACCTCTTGACGATCAAACCCGCGCCCGCTTGACTCTCCTTGGAATAACTCACTGGTCTTTCTTCCGTTCGGTATCATACGAGATGCTTGTATTTATGTTTGGCTTCACTCCCGGGGCCGCGCATCTTCTCTCGGAAGGGATTCAACGACTTGAGAAGTCGTTTGGGTCAATTTAAGGACCACTAAAGCCATTGGATTGTTTGTTCTTTTGTTCTATCTTGTGCCTTCCGTCTAGTCATGTCTTGATTCTGTTTATTCCTGTGCCGATCTAAAGAATCTAAGTTCTAACTCTGTTCTTTTTTGGAACCAAAAATCACACCCCTTCTCAACCGTTATGTTATATCAAATCCCTTCTCAGCTGTTATGAAACTGTATCACCAGATTATTCTTTCTAGGCTTGAATAGTTCCTATTATCCTCCTTGTATATAGCCGATACTTCCTATTATCCTCCAGCTTGTATATAGCCGTATCAAGCAAAGAGAAATGCTATCAGTGTTTGATACCAATATGATCCAACACATGCAAATGATCCGCAAAGGTTCCAACACACCCCTGAATCATCATCACCCAGTAAGTTGTTCTCATCGAAGATATCTTCGATTATCTTCAATGAGAACAACCAGCAGAAGTCTCGGAGGCAATCGCATATGGGCCAAGGAAACCAGTACTCACTGAAATTTGCCAGTAGCAACAGCTACCGCAGTAGAACATTATGCTGATTAAATGCCTTTGGCGAATGTTTGATGGGCAAAGAAGCGCAGGCCCTAGGCTCAATAAGCTCTCATAGTGCAGATGGTGGCTCGAGAGCTGCCGCCAAGGATGCAGGGTTGGTTGATTTTTGTCATCTCAACTTGATTGCTTTATTCATTTTAATTACAAACAAATGGGACAATAAAGGGGTTTGTACTTGTTAACTATACATAGCCACATCCTCTGAATTCGTTATACATAAGCTCTGGGGTGATTAGTTCAGTAACATAAGATTTAGTGATCTCGGCGTCTTCATCGGTTCCAATTAGGATTTGGTTGCGTTTTAAATGAGACTTAACAACGGAGAAAACTTTTTCAATGGGGTTGTAGTCAGGTGAATAAGGTGGAAGATAGATCAAGAGAACATGTGCTGAGGCACAAATATCGTCTATACGGCCACCATGGTGGATCCGAGCATTGTCCATAATAAGGACACTATTGGCACCTGGGAAGGGGTTCATGGCAGGAATCTGTCATAAAATTGTCAGATAATATACATACAAGACATATTATTATAGATCGGAGAAGGTGACTTACAAGAACTTCCTCAAGGAAGCATTCAAAATCAAGTCAATTGATCGAGCCCTCCTGGGCTATAACCGCAAGCATTCCGTCCAAGGATACACCTGGTAAAAGAGAAACTCGGCAGGCCTTGTGGGTACGATGGAGTCAAGCGGTTCGTTGCCCCTTGACTGCCCACGCCTTGCGACGCTTGAGTGCATCCATACAGATAGCTGATTCATCTGATACATTTCAAGACTCTAGTCAATCAGCCATACATCATTGATTGAGTGAGAAGAAATGACTGACCAGTGAAAACCATAAAGTGAGCAGGAATGTTTGCTATATTTTCAGTATATATTGCCCGCTTGATTGGGCACTGGTCCGGGTGAACGGTGCGTGCGACCTTGGTGGTGAGATGAAGACGTAGGCGGAGTTTTTGATGGATGGTTGCCTGGCTCACAGGAGATCCGGAGTGTTCTTCGATCGCCTTTTGTATTTCATCGAGATAGAGGCTTGGATCACTGGAGAGAATGTCTAAAACAAACTCTTGTTCTTCGTTGGACAGGATCAAAGGAGCTCCACGTTGTTGGTATAGAGCTGGGTCTCGCACAACGCTTGAAGTGTGGATGAACAAAACCTTCCATCGTTGAAGCGATCGAAGGCTCATTTGGGTCTCGAGTAGGTTATTGATATCATTGACCGGATTGTCCTGAAGATAAAGCCTCACCGCCAGAGACTTTATTTCAGGTGCGTATTTAACATAGCCCATCGGGACCAAAACTGGAAGGAATAAAAATTTGTTAGCAAACTGGTATGTATTTTCTTTGATCATAATAAAATAGATAGAAATGCTTACGAAACTGTGTGTTCTGATGAAATTATCCGGGTCGCTGATCCCAAAATCGTCGAATGGTTGAATTGCACCGCTGTTGATTGGGACAGCTGTTGGCAAAGCCCTTGGAATGTCCGGGCCGGAGGAAGCCGAGGACACCTGACAGTTGACCAGCAGCTGACCAATTTTTTGGCTGCTGACCAAGCAAGTTTGGCTAAATGGATCTTCAGGCTGGCGAGTGTGTATCCGCCAGCCTGAAAATCCGTGAGACAAGCTGCTTTGTCCTAGAGGTCTCACGGATTTTTGGCCTGGTGGAAAATCCGAGGGAATGTAACTTGGGCGGAAAATCCCAGGTTGCATGACAACCTTTCTGAGAATGGCTGTAAAAGCTGGCAAGAATTAAGCCAAGACCAAACTCAGACAATTGCACTCGCCGATAGACTTAGCTCAAGACCAAAGGCAAATCTCTTAGATAGAATCTCAACTAGTACAACCAAAGGTAAGCTAGTTGAGCCCTAAGGAAGATAACCAAAGGATTAAGAACTAACACAGTTTCAAACCATGCAGACACGGACTCGTTAGAACCGTACAGAACTATAAAAGTGAAGCTTATAAGTTAGCTGGAGAACACTAACGTAAGCCAAACATGTCCAGTGATAAACAGAACAAAAGGATAGCCCAAAGCTAATCAGACGTCGATATAGAAAACATCAACGGTACCAGACTCTCCGAGTAGAAGACCAGACTAGAACTTTTTCTCCCTATCCCTTCTTACAACCACGCTGTTATCATTTCTCTACCTTCATCTCCCCACTCTATCTCTCTCTCTCTCAACAACCGCTATTCCTTTCTCTCTCACTCAAATACCAAAACCACAAAACTAGAATCGGAATTTTCATTTATAACATCTTAAAACAAGACTCTCGAACTGCTTCTAGGTAAGGAGAAAGACTCCTTGCAACATTGTTTATTTCTCTTACTCTATCATTACATTATCTAACAAAGAAATGAAATCCTTCTAGTTGCTTGCATCCTTTCAAAATCCACTAATCCGTTGGGTGGGATGTTTTTTGCATTCTTCGGTCGGTGGTGATGCGAGAGATCCTTGTGCATCCGCATTATGAATAAAGTTTGCAGCAGCTGCCGCCGCTACCTCAGCCACTTCATCTGGATCTGTAAGTTCAGGTTTAGCTTGATTCCTCGTTTCATTTTTCCCTGTGAGCGGAAGATTTGTTTTTTCCGGAGGAAATAGTATGCTGGCTGAGTACTTGGGCCACACCGACAAACAGATGATAAGAGTCAATGCTGCTGGAAGCACGAGTTCATACCACCAACACAGAGAATAGACAATTGCCCAAGCAGCAGTACGATTCGGGTTGCGCCATGTTGTCAAACGCTTTACTTGGTCAATTCCTGAGCCCCAGAGAGGGACGACTGATGTGAACAGTCTCTCAATGTTATCGATGAGCAAGTTAGGTCGAAAAGTTCTGACGGGATGAAGTTGGAGATCATATGAATCATAGGCTGGAGCATGACTTGATGGCGGTGGTGGATGATCAGAGGAATGGGTAGCAAAGAGTAAGTCGGTCGAAGAATTGTTAATTCCCCTTGTTTGTACGCTTGCTATGTGACGAGTAAAACGGCGAAGATGAGTCGGAAAATCTGGGGGAAAAAGTGGATCAGATTCCATCGAGGCTGTTTGGATAACTGATTGCAGGTTGAAGTTGACAATCTCAACTGAAGATTTAGCCTGAATAGAGCGGTTCAGACCATTGCCATGTTTGTTATAAGATAAGCTTGTTCTACGGTGATACGTGGAGAAAGACAAAGTTGAACAACGATGCCAGAGTTATTTCCAGGAAAAAAAATGGCAGAAGCATCAAGATGTCTTGAAACTTATGGCGTGGAGGGAGGTGATAATAAATTATAGCATGTGAAGTCCAGGTCAAGATAAAAATTTATTCCCGAGGTTCTTATATCTCAATGAGAGCATAGAGAGAGGAAAAGTGAGAGAAAAAAAACCAGGGAGATGACTTTTTCTAGGACTGTTTGTATGTTTTGTTAGAAGAGGATACTTTATCGGAATGGACACAGACCTGAAGAATTTCCTTGACTGGTTGGCAAGGTCAATGGAATAGTGCGGCATGGCTTTTCTTTTGTCTAGGTAACACAGCTGGGCAGACTTGCCTCTAGGCTCTCACTATACATCATCTCCCATTCGGACCAATATTGTTTTGGGGACTAGGAGAAAATATAAAACCAGTCCAGAAAATTCAATTCTGGCAATAGAAACTTTGAAAACTAGTCTAAACTCAGAAGATTAGTAGAATTGATTGCGTTGGGGGATTATTTCTAGAAGGTTTGATGAGCTTTTGTAAATTATATATAAATATAAGTCTTCTAATTTTTTCTCTTCAAAATAGTCAACACAACTTTAAACCCTTATTACATCCGAAAATCCTCCCACCCTCCCACCCTCCCACCCTCAAGAATAAAACCCTTATTGTGTGTCTCCATCCTTTGTTCCTCCATCTTGTTTTGTCGTGCGGGGTGTTTGCGTACGCCCCTCCTTCTAGACCATGCATATGCATGTGTTCCCAGAAAAAGGGATCAACCAATTGCTGACCCTGATTCCTCCTTCCTAGGACAAAGCACCTCATACCTCGACAAAAAGCAATACCCGGACAAGCGAAGTGGACGAGCAGAAAGGTAAGTAATGCTAGCGCAAACAAAAGATGCCGAGATAATCACTAACCATGGTCTTACCATTACTTGGGATCAATCTCAGCATCGACGAACCTCCAGGCCTTCCCGGCTCCAGCCTCAAGAATTACTCACCCCTACAGGGAAGGTGAGTACATAAACTCGCTGCAGAGTCAATCAGAGTGATTGCAAGCAAGCGACATCTGGCTTACAATTTTCTGATCGTTAGATACCACCAGACAGAAAACTCTTGCCGACCGCATCATCAACTAGACTCTAGTGTTCAAAACCTTTTAGGTCTGACCACTTCTGATACTCCCCGTACCAGTTTACTACCAGGATGGCCCGATCACCGACTGCCTCAACACAAGATCACGCGGCCTTATCTAATCTACGAATGCGATTCCTCGAGTTTCATTCACAGATCGATGACTCAGAAGCCAGATATCAATCATTTTACAACACTGTCGGATGTATGTGCACTTGCTTCCTTCCTGTTTGTTCTTGCCTGCTTGAAGTTATCCATCCTGACCCCACGAACATCAATCATAGATTATGGTCTCCAACAACATCTCGACGGCCTTGAGACGCTTTACCAGACTTCGAAATTGGACAAATCTGAGTTTACTGAGTCGTGGTGCGAGCTTCTTACAAGAAAGATTACATTTGGTGCCGCCAAAACTCTGTTTTTAATCAAACGTCAGATGAATCTTCAAACCCAAGCTTCCCGACTGGCTTTCGTAGCACAGCACCCAACGATGTCAAATCGCAAAATCGATCACGAGCAGAGGATCAAGGTAATCGATTGCAGGTCACATGAAGCTGCCGTTGAACTTCTTCGAAACTTAATTCCACCGTCGCCTGGGCCATCGGATCAAGAAACTGGATCGGCTGAATGGGAGCGTTTCTCAAAACTTCATCCAGACCTCCCAAACTTGGAAGAATCGTACAAAGCTTTCCGCGATTTGGTTGAATGTAGGTATTATTCATTACAACCTTCTATGGTCTTCATCCATTACAACCTTCTATGGTCTCAGCTAATTAGTCATGCCTTGCCGATTTCAAAGTGAATGGTGTCCAGAAACATCTTGATGATCTAGACAGGCTTTGTAATGAGCTACAAAAACCCTCGCGGATATTTGCTCGCCTATGGGGTAGCCTTCTGGACAGAACGTTGAGCTTCGACGAATTTTTACAATCATTCCCCATTGAATCTGATAATGAGCTCTCAGCAAGAGTTTCGCAACTGGCCTTCGCATACCAGCACCCCAAAATTTCTCAAGATGTCAATCCCAGTCATGAGAAGCGAGTCGAAGCAATCAATTCCCGATCGTCCGAGCAAGCCGAAAAACTTTTTGAAGTCGTTTCGAGGTCAGGAATCCAAACTGAAATCATTGCTGAAGGATTCGATCACACATATTTGGATTCCAAGAATATACTAGATCCAATACTCAAGACCCTTGAGAAAAACGCGCTCGATTGGAGCCCCTCCCAATACTTAGCTCCGTATACTTCACTTATTGGACCAACAATGAGCGGGAAATCACGTCTACTGAAGGAGCTGATGAGGCGTGTATGTGTCGTGTATATCTGTATCCGCCCCCGCACCTCAACCGGATACCCCCCGCGATCCGAATATGCATCTGAAAAGCTGATCGACAGCAACTATCAGACAGCAAGAAACACGATGGTTAAACCCGTGGAAACGCAACATACACGTCTGCTTCTTGCTATCTTGCATGCTGTGGCAGACTACTTTTTGGCTCAGGATAGTAAAATGGATGCACACGAGAGATTGGAAGAATGGATCAACCATAGCTTCTCAAAACAAGGCGACATGGACGACCCACCTTTTTGGATCGAGGTTCGGAAAGCATTTGAAAAGATCCCGAACCCGACTGAGGCAGACGAAGACGTGAAGATCCATAGCGCAATGACTCTGGTGAACAAAAGTACGGCATTTATAAGGGGACGCAAACTTAAAATAATACTGGCAATTGACGAAGCACGTGAACTACTTGACGGCGGCGAATCGACTGAAATGACGTTTTTTCGCATCTTCCGTCGTGTTCTCCGCAAAATACCCACAGGCTTCGGTTTCTTTTCGCTCTTTGCTGATACCACCTCTCGTGTGTCAAATTTCAACCCTCCGGCGCACCGCGATCCTAGTCACAGGCCCGGCAAGACGTCTGGAGCAAAGCTTTTTCCACCAATATATGAAAATCCTAGCTTTGATGTAACTGTTTCTAAAGATCCGCCCCAAAATTGGGACGAATTACAATCAGCATTCCGTCTTTTGCGTTACGGATGTCCGTTTTGGGGTGTGTATGTGGATGGTTCGATGACAAAAGGCCGACCACCGTATCAAACGATGACACACTTGGTACATTTCGCCCTCGAGAAACTTCTTTGTACAAACCAAACATTGATTTCTGCCGACTCCCTAACCGATCTGCAAGCAATTGCTTTGCTTGGCTCTACAATACAGCCACAACTGTACGGAGCTGCACCGATAAATGCCGAGCTCGTCTCCAGTCATGCAGCGCAATGCATGTACATCAGCCCATCGCGAGAAATGCTCATAAGTGAATATCCGTCTCAGTTTACCTATTCTTCGGCGGCCAATCAGTATTTAGCACATGATGAAGCCAGGTTGATTCGATGCATCCAAGTGCTCGCCTTTACACAACGTCAAGGATACATTGCCACAGGCAATATCGGTGAAATCGTCAGCCGTATCATTCTGTTGCGGGCCATGCAAGAAACAATGAAGAAAACCGAGCCAACTGCAGACGCACTCAGCAATCCTACGAAGATCACCATGCCTTTTGGCCATTCGGTTCGGTTGGTGGACTTTTTGGAGACCTTGACCGGTGCGAAGATAGAAGACATTGACCTTGGTTCAATCACCAGACAGAACAAAACCAAGCTGTTGAATGAGGGGTGGCTTTTTTGGAATCACTTCGTTGCCACCCAGTATACACCGAGCTCAGCCGATCTGTTGGAAAATCTTTATAGAGGGATGGCAGTCCAGTGCAAACCCAATCAGTGGGGTTTCAATCAAATCTTTTCCATTTACCTACAATCAAACCAAAACGAACCTCTGGATGAGCAAAGGATCACATTATGCGGAATTCAGGTCAAAAATCAAATAAACCCCAGCAGTCTCAAGGCCAAATCTCACCACTGGACTCCCGGGTTTGCAGACATCAAAATCGAAGCCCAGAACCCTTACCTTGTCATACACCTTAGTCTAAGAGGGCCGAAATCAAAATCGGAACCGACAAATGTTCGGGAAAAGTCGCCACCGTATTGCACTCCCATACCTGCAAACCCAGAGCTTCCAGCAGCAGACAAAACCCGACGAGCTTCTTTAGCATTCCACAGCTTGGATGATTTTCCTTTCCTGACTGCGGGCCTCATTGATGCGTTGAAGGATTTATTAGATGCTCATCCAAACATATTGTCGCTTCATGACAAGTCTTCTGAAGATGCCAAAAGATTTGTCAAGAAAGTGTCTCCACGGGTTTATTCTGAGCTTTCTCCTCAAAGTCAAAAACGACGTAAGTCTTCTCCACGGGCCCATTCTGTGCGTTCTTCTGAACGTCAAAAAAGACGCAAAACAGGCAAGTAGTCTGGCAGTGCGCAATAATTGTTCTGTTGGGATTTTGGTGTCCCGTTGTTTCTGTTTGTTGCTTGTACTATTTTAATGCTTTCATATATATATATATAATTACTATTTATCTCCGTTGTTAAGAATTCTAAATGTTTAGGCGGAGAAAAGATGAGGGTAAGGGAAGTTGATTTTATAATTGGACCGGAGCATTTGTGGAGCAAGAGAAACATAATCCTCAGGGGCACTTGAAAAATTAAGGAGATGAACTGATGATTGTGTTCCTCAATCAGACCAGAGACACACGGAGGGGGCTTTAATTTTGTAACATTTTTTGAAAAGGCTCAAGCCTTGTAAAGCAAGCTCATGGGGAATATATCTAAACCATGCATCATTGGTAATTTTCTAAAGCTGTAGGTGTGTGTTGTTGCAACTTTGTGAAACTGGGAAACCTCACCCCCGGTTCACACAATCCATTCCATAATCAAATCAACACTATATAGTCTACAACCCCCCCCCCCTCCTAGCTCAGTAGAGATCAACCCTGACTTTCAACAACTTCTACTCTACTGTGCTAGGTGAGCATTTCATTCTCTTCATCAGTTGTTCCTTACTACCCTTCCTTCTCACTCTCTCTCCTCTCTTGTAGTTCCTATTCTCCAGGGGTAATTACAGAGACCAACCCTGACTTTCACCAACTACTACTCTACTGTGCTAGCAATATATATATTGTGGTTCTAGAATTGGTCTCTCCAAAGCACCAGGCTTTGTGTTAAAACTCACAGATCCACTTAGTTGAAGGGACTAAACAAGTCCCTTACACTTTTTTTTTCTCAAACCAACCAAACACAACTTCATCAACCACTTCAATCAAACCATTGGTTCAATACATGTCAACTAGATCCAACCCTCATCAGACCAAGAAGCCATAATCCAAGCAGAAAACCCAGCTTGTTGCAAAGCCAAACTTGATGCAGTTCTCCAACCCACAGCTCATCTTCCCCCACTACCTCCCTCCCCTAACACCATGAACTCTGTAAGCCTGCAAACTGTTGACCCTGATTCTCCCACGTCCTCTAAACCTTTACACGCATTGAAAAAAGAGGATTTGAAACCCAAGAAGGAAACAAGTTCAAGTCAGGCCAGACCACTTACAATGTTTGAGTATCTCAAGGGAGTCATCAAACTCCAGCATAAAAGAATTGACCAGGCCAATGCCAATTGGTTGGTCATGCTAGCCCTTTGCCAAGCAGATGCTTCCTGGATGAATTGTCTTGAGGAATCTCTCCTCTGGCTGTTCACCAGATCCAGGCCAGCCAACCAGACAACTCTTCCAGAGACAGGTTGTATTTGTTAATTGTTGAAACTCGAGCCGTTCTCTGTGTGCTCTCAGCGCACCCTCTTAACCTAACCCCAATTTGTATCACTTCAGTCCATCGGTTCATCAACTCATCAAACGATTCTCATGATCTCAACCATCAACTCAAATCATCAAATCAATCATCAACACTTGAAACTCAACGACATCGTCGAACTCGCGTGAAGCTTTAACTTGGAAAGCCTTCGGTAGCTTCCAACTTGGTGAGAAATTCTGTCATCACATTTCTTATCATCTTCTCTCTGCACCCAGTCAAATCACTAACTTCTCTTTTTGCTCAGTCAACTTGTTGCAGATTACATCCTGCTTTTTATCTCATCTTTACATATTGTTTTATGCCTATTATATTAGGGTTTGTTATCCTTTTCTTATCAAATCTCATCTCTCTCAAACAACTAATCACCAGTCTCTTTTTTAGTCTCTCTCATATAACTCTCCAGAGTATAATATACTATTTTCTCTATTATTATCATCAAATATATTCCTAGGGTTTGTTTCACTTTCATTTCTTTTCTTTCTCTTATTCACATGTCTCTTACACTTTGTTTTGTCTTAGTTTCTGGTCTTAGTTAAACAGTAATTCAGATATAGGTCCTTTATTAATATTCACTTTTCAGCTTCCTCTCCCCAATCCCCCGCTTCCTCTCTTGATCCCAAAAACTCCTACAAATCCTCAATGACATCATCTTAAAGTGGACCGCGTAGCCGCTTGATGCCCTGAATCTACTTTTGTCTGAACTTTGTCACCTATAAATACTATCAACTTGTCCGCCTTTCTTTGACTGTATTCCCTTTTTCAAACTCAAGATACTCATTCAGAACTTCATCAACTACCAATTTAATATTATCTCATTCCTCCTGAATTGATTCCCTTCAAAAATTCTTCTATTATAAACTATCCAACTTCCTATTATTCTTCTTATAACTTCTCATTCTTTGTCTTCTCTTTTCTTTTCCTTGTTTATTGCAAACATCTCTCCATCTTCTGATTTGCCATATTGTCATTGTTTCTTCACCCAACCCTTCTCACTTCTTTGCTGTCATCATCTTCCTTTTTATTGTGTTGTGTTGCCTTTAGTTTGGTTATTCAAAGTTGCTTCCGCACAATGGACAGGTCACTCTTCACTGGCCCCTTCCAGCAGTTTGAACCCTTTGTCAACTAGATCTGGGGTGTTGCAATCTTCTTTATGACAAACTGGGTCCCCCACAACAAAGACAAGCTTTGAATCATTGGTAGACTCACTTGAAATACCAATACACTCTCATTCTACTTGGACAGCATTGAAACATTTTTGCAAAAACTATTGAAAGATTCCAAAGGGAAACTCCTCTCATTTTCCCTCCTGTTTTTATGGTGTACCACTCTTGTGCTGGTCTCTGCAACCTTAAAATCATTCATTTGGATCCTTTCCTTGCATACAGCATCCACGCAAGGAATCTCAAGAGTCTGATGAACTTTGATGTACCTGCAGCACACCAAGTGGACAACTTCACGCAAGCCAAGTAAATGAAGCTTGGAATGAAAAAAACCTTCAAGCAGAGGTCAAAAATAACCAACTGATTCTCCTAACCCCCTCCTGTACAGTATGTTCAAAAGATGGGCAACTCTTTCCTGGGAAGGCATTGTCAAACAGGGCACAGGCTCACCCAGGGTATTCCAGTCCTCACAGGCCCCCATCTCACTTCATAACTGGCCAAGTATAGAGGAAGGGTTATGGCAACCCCACTCACCAGACAAAATTTCAGCTGAACTGGGGGCAGGTGACGTGGAGTACAACAGGCTGAATTTCTGCCGCAATTCCAGCATGACTCTGTTTCAATTTTTTAATGTGCTCATTCACACCTGAGGAGTTTTAGTAGGGCTGAGTAAACTCATCCACCATGGTATGCATTTAGGAACACTCAGCCAGACTGAGTCCCTCAGCTGTGGAATTACATAATCCATACACATTGGCCATCAACCAGCGGGGCGTTCAATGGCTGGTCACCAAGAATTCCTGCGCTTGATGTCAATCAGTCAAAAATTCAATTGACTCATACAATGGCCAACTGCGACTTCCTCAGATCTTCAAGTCAACCGTTTGAAATCTGATCCATTGCTACCTTCAAAGCTGGAGCACACCATTTTTCCCATCCTCTCCACCTTCTCTGCAGCCTCTCTTTCCTCACTACTAGCAATCAAGATCTTACAATCCAAGCATAATCTCCAGCTTATCTCTGTAAACCTCATAAACTTCATTCCTCTCTCATCTCACTGCAAAAGGGGTTGTATTGGTTGCAACCCCCCGCGGGAACGTCAGCTGGAGCCAACTGATACAAGATTGGTCTGGGAGACTGATCTCATATTGGCTGGGCCCACCAATACATCATATGGCCCTTTAAATGTATTGGTAGACTCAGCCAATATAAGATTGGTCTCCCAGACCAATCTTGTACACCACAGCCACACCTCAATGACAGGTGAGGCTTCTTCAAGACAATTACATGAAAAAGGCTGCCTTCAAGACAAAAATTGGTCTTGAGGGCTGCTTAAAAGACCGATTTACGGTTTAGCCTGGGAAACCTGTGAAAATGTGGTCTTCAAGTCGACTTGAGAACCACCAATGGTTCTCAAGTCAACCAAAGATGTTCTTTGAAGTGGACTTGAGAACTAAATTCCTTTGGTTCTCAAGGCATTATCCCTCCTTGCTCAGAGAAAGAAGGGACTTGGCTTCCAAACCAGACTCCCTTACCTGAGCAGGAAGGGAGTCTGGGAAGCTCCCTTTGAAACCACATGCAGATCAGCCTGCAAACCACTCCAGCGGGTTGCAGGCTGATCTACAGACTCCAGGAGTCCAATCTTTGCCAAGGAGATTGGACTAAAGGATTTCTCATTGAGAATTAAACACATCTATGAGCTGGGAAATTCCAATCCCCGCTAGCCAAGTGGTAAGTCATCTTGATTGGCTTCCTGGACGTCTTCAGGTTGTGGGTTCTAGCCCCGCCTGTGTTTTGCATAAACTTATCCTCCAATCCCTTGATGCAGGAAGTTTTCAAGTTGCCTCAGAGCCAGCTTCATCTTGCTTGTCAGTCATCTTGGAGGCAGATCCAACTCTTGAGACGTTTTCAAGGTGCCATCAAGGCACCTTGAATACTCCCGATTCAATTGAATCACAAGATGCCTTGAAGTTGTAAACATCTCCTAACAGCTTCATTGAATTGAAAAAAGACGCCTTCAAGTTGTCAAAAAAAGCTGTCCTGAAGGCGTCTGAATGTGTCTGTGGTGTATTGGTTGGCTCGGGCCCAAGTTACACGGGGGGCTGTAAGCAATACAAGCCCTTTTGCAGTGTCCATGTATGTATGTCTTGTAGCCTCTTGTTTGTACTGGTCAACCATATAAATTTAATCAGTTTGGTTTACGGATGATAAATATCTGTTTCAGCTGGCTCAACTTGCCATAAAATAGAAAACAAATAAAACATGATTTTAAACAAACGACTAAATAAATTTAAAAGACAAAAATACTTGAGAGAAAAAAATCAAAAAATAAAAAATGAGATGTTTCTACTAAGAGAATTCATAAAACAATATTACTTGGACAATAAAAAAAACAATAAAAGAGAAATTATTACTAAAATATTAAATCAAAAAAAAAATCATAAAATCCTTACAAATCCTGAATCTACATGTAATTTAACCTAAATTATCCCAATCACAAGCAACAGTGGGCTTGCTACGCTAACGATAGCTGTAGTGTAGCTAAATGTTAGCTTTTGTCACTACGCTAACACAAAGTTACTGTTAGCTGAAGATTTTGTCAGCTAACGCTAAAACAAATTTGTTAAAAAAGAAAATAGTGCATAGCGTAGCATTAGCAACATCAAAAAAAAAAGTTAACACTACAGAAATTTCTTGTTAGCTGATTTTTAGAGGTGTTAGCTGGAACAAACGCTACGCTAACTGTAAGCGTAGTGTTCTTTTCAGCTACGCTAACTGTTAGCGTAGCGCTCTTTTCAGCTACGCTAACTGTTAGCGTAGCACTCTTTTCAGCTACGCTAACTGTTAGCGCAGCGCTCTTTTCAGCTACGCTAACTGTTAGCGTAGCGCTCTTTTGACCTACACTAACTGTTAGCGTAGCGCTCTTTTGAGCTACACTAACTGTTAGCGTAGCGCTCTTTTCAGCGACACTAACTGTTAGCGTAGAATTCTTTTCAGATACACTAACTGTTAGTGTAGTGCCCTTTTGCAGTGCACTAACTGTTAGTTTAGCGCTACAGTAACTGTTAGTTTAGTGCTATACTTGTGGGAGTATAGCAATCATTTCTTTTCTTGAGGTGTTGATTCTTTCAAATTAATATTTTCATGAATCCTGGTGAAGAATTTCTTTTCCAGCTTTACTTGCTTCCTTTGAGTTAAATAAGCATTTCTTCTCATTCTCTGATGGGGATTCTGATTACTGTTCTGGGCAATTTCCATATGAGCAAGATGTGTTATTCAATTGAAATTTGTCCAGGCAGTAGCCATATTTCCCAAAGCAATGAAAGAAATGCATATCCAAAAATTGGAAAGAGAAAAAATGGAGAAGAAACAAACAGTACTTTTTTTTGAAAAAAAAAAAAGAAAGAAAATAACAATAGAAATTAAAAAAAAAAAAAACCACTGTTTTGATTGATGTAGTTGCACAAGTACAGGAGTTAAAACAGCATTTTGATTGATTTACTTTTGAAAGTTGACATTTTTGATTGCTTGACTTGCACAAGTACAGGATCTATGTTTGGGCAGAGTGGACCAGCTTTGACCTCAGACAGTGGAATTTATCACTCCTGCTATATTACAAGTGACTGCAACATACCTAATCAGTGTCACCCTCATCACAAATCCTACTTACCAATGAGGGTGACACCAATTAGATATGTTGCAGTTACTTATAGTATAGCAGGGGTGATAAATACCCCTGTCTGAGGTCAAAGCTGGTCCATTCTGCCCAATTATAGATCCTGTACTTGTGCAAGTCAAGCAATCAAAAATCTGAACTTTCACAAGTAAATCAATCAAAATGCTTTTTTAACTCCTGTACTTGTGCAACTACAGCAATCAAAACAGATTAGGGGGTATCAAAGTTAAAATGAAACCCGCCAAAAAAATGGCGGGTTTCAGCCAAATTCGTCATTTCAAATCCGCCATTATTCTGGCAAAAAAACTAGGTTATTTCGTTGGGGGCCTGTCAAAGTTAACCACCAAACAATCAATTGTTTGGAAAAAATATAAAAGGTTCATTTTGATCTCGCTCAACCATCAACCCTCTTCAACACCTTACAACCATATCAACACTTCAACATTCCAAATCTCTGATCGATGGCTCCCAACAGAAAATCTTCAAGACAATGCTCAACCAATTCCCTCCCTCAAACCACCTCAGCAACCAATCCGCTCCCTAAAGCCACCTCAACTCCTTCTAAATAAACAACTCCTTCCAAGTCATCGGGTCAACTGAAGAAGGATGATCACCTAATCCTTGTTTCTTGGCTTGAAAACCAGAAGAACTATGATGCTTGCTTTGGAGGTGAGAAAGAAACAAAGGTTGGTCGACCACCATCCTCCAAAGTCAATGGATTTCAGATGATGGCAAACGAACTTAAGAAGAAAACAAGGGGTAGACTGGACCTCACTGCCAAACAAATGCGGGAACGATTCAAAAATTACCGAAACAAGTATTGCAAGGTTCACATGTTGTCAATCTCTACTGGCTTTGGAATCACCAATTCTGATGCAAAAAGAGGAATTCACTCTGTGAGTGAAAAACTAGAGAGTCTCTGTCCATTCTACAGCAAGATGGACCATCTGTTTGGGAAGAAAGCACACATCACCCCACTAGCCCAATTTGATGCCCAAGATTCTGGCAATGACATTGAGGAAGATCAAAGCAAAGGCTCCTTGGAATGTGAAGAAAGACAGATTGATTGGCCAAACCCCGATGAAGATAACAATCAACATAACCAACAGCCTTCTCCCAATGAGATTCACAACGTTTTATCAATTGATCCCTCACTTCTATCAGGGGAATTGGAAGAGCAAGAGGTCTGATTCTCTATGAATCTGTTTTACATCATTGATTTATTGATCTGCTCCAGCTAATGAGTCTTGATTTTATTCTTTCAGATAGAAGTGCAGGTCATCAATGAAAATACTGATGACATGAATACAGTTCATCCTCCTCTGCCACCCACTCTGGACCTACCTGATATAACCAGCATCATATCATCAAAAGAACCAAGGGTCAGTGAGAAATTCAAATCAATATCGTTACTTTCATTGTTGAAGTTTTTGAAATTTGATACTCAGGTCAATCGCTTCTTATCAAGTGGTTCAAAATTTAAATCAATGGGTCCATCACCTCCACAGAGTTTATGTGATGATGAAGTCGTGGAAACCCCCACGACCAAGGCGAAATGTAAGGCCTCAAATTCAATGAACATTAATCCTAGCAGCCACTCCAAGAAGCAAAATCGAGGTTCATTTGGTGGTTATGAGGAAATCCTTGAGAAGAGGGAGGGTGGTAAGGCTTCTTTGGTTTTATTTTCATTATATTTAGCTCAACTGATAATCTTCAATTCATCCCTCTCATTCCAAAGGAAAAATTCAAATCAAGGGAGAAAAACTTGACTTTGAGAAGAACAGATGGGATAATCAGATCAAACTGGAGGAGAAAAAACTACGACTTGATGAAGAGAAAGGGAAGCTTGAATTGGAATTGCGCGGACGAGAAATCGATTTACAACGAGCTCAAAAGGACAAAGAACTTGAGTTTCAACGGGATGAAAAAGAAAAGGACAGGCTTGAAGCAAAATCAAGGGATAAGATAAATCTTGCAATTGCATGTGTCAACAGTGGAAGATCATACAATGAAATTGACAAGATATCTCAACTCCTTCAACTTAATTGATAATTGTATGGCAAGGTTTTTTATTGATCAAGTCCGTGAATCTGATGATCCTTGTTTGTCGTTGTTGTTACTGTTTTTTTCCCCCCCAAGAAACAAAGTTTTTCAGTTGTTTTTGTGGAGTGAATCTACTGAGAGTGGTTTGTTTTTTAAAGGTTGTTGGTTTGTTGTTGATAGGTATGAGTTTGATTTGTTTTAACTAAAAAAAGCTCTCTCCTATCCGAAACCCAGCTGATGTTGTTGAGATCCTTGTCAAGTTACTTAAAAAAACCCCCCTTCACCAACCAACAACAAACAACTCAGCCGTTGACAACATCATACCCCCAAGTTTATTATTCCTGAACCTATCGACCCATGGATGAGAGTGGTGGCTTTTTCATTGGCAACGAGACCACACCATTGGACAACTTGTCTTTGTCAGCCCTTATCTTCCAGCTCACCTAGGATCTCTCACCTTAGAAAGGACACTTACTTTTATTCTCTTTCCATCATTTGTCAACCTGGTTCTAGGAAAGATGAACAGGCACCCGTCAATCTAAGAGGCTCGCTGGATTTTTCAACAATGTTCAAATCATCCGGGCTAACCAGCACACCGAGGACCAAACAATATTCAATGTTGAGTATTGACCATCGTATTTTAGGCGAGCAAGCAGAAAAGCTGGATGAGGTTACAGCACGGCTGAAGACAAAGATTGATTCGATCAAGTTATTGGCCCAGGAGGATACCCGATCGGTGACAAAGGATGACCTTTTTTCAGAGCTGATGTCTGCGCCCCCGCCATCGGTCATGTCCCAAGCGGACAAGAAAACCATTCAACCAGCTCCTGTGCATTCCAAGACTCCCAGGCCACCGCCGTCGAGCGGTGAGCGTCAACCGACGGCGGCCAAACGGCTGTCTGTTAGCTCCTCCGTAGCCGACCAACGTCGACAAAAAAAAAGGCTCAACGTTAATCGCAACAATTCCTGGTTGCAATCGATTGTCTCCTCATCCCCTGTTAGCTCCACCGTAGCCGACCAACGTCAAGAAAGCAAAAGCCTCAACGTTAATCGCAACGATTCCCAGTTGCGATCAATTGTCTCCTCATCCCTTGTTAGCTCCACCGTAGCCGACCAAAGTCGACCAAAAAAAAGGCTCAACGTTAATCGCAACAATTCCAGCTCGCAATCAATCTTCTCCTCATCCACTGTTAGCTCCACTGTAGCCGACCAAAGTCAACAAAGCAAAAGCCTCAACGTTAATCGCAACGATTCCTGGTTGCGATTGATTGTCTCCTCATCCCCTGTTAGCTCCACCGTAGCCTACCAAAGTCAACCAAAAAAAGGCTCAACATTAATCGCAACAATTCCAGCTCGCGATCAATTATCTCCTCATCCACTGTTAGCTCCACCGTAGCCGACCAAAGTCGACAAAGCAAAAGCCTCAACGTTAATCGCAACGATTCCTGGTTGCGATCAATTGTCTCCTCATCCCCTGTTAGCTCCACCGTAGCCGACCAAAGTCGACCAAAAAAAAGGCTCAACGTTAATCACAACGATTCCAGCTTGCAATCGATTGTCTCCTCATCCACTGTTAGCTCCACCGTAGCCGACCAAAGTCGACAAAGCAAAAGCCTCAACTCAAACATCCCTCAGCATCATGCCGCGCACACTAAAGGCAAGCAGCCAATCTTACACCCTAGCGAGCTCCCAAGAGAACAACCCCAGAACTCCAAAGCCGCTGGCACTTCTCCATCCAAGGGAGATCTGAATCTCTTGAAGACCGTGCGCTGCCCACCCAACTTGATCTTGTCGCACGATGTAGTAGCTTCCTTGAACTGACCGCTGATTTGTTTTTCTTGGGCTTCAGCCACAGTCCACTCAGCTCTCACAGGTTACTGTTGATCTTCCATGTACGTTAAAACCAGCAGAACTTCAAATTGCAAACCAAACCCAAACTGCCAAGCCAACCAATAAACAGAGTGATGTTATTGATAAGTTGGTATGCCAGCAATATTAGATCTCATTACACGCACGTTGTTTCGGGACATACAAAATTTTAACCTGCCCTCTCATACAGAATTCTTTCAGTCACCGCCCGTCTTCAGGATCCAGCAGCCATTCAACAAGCAATGATCAAACATCCGACCCACTCCCATCAATCAATCCTAAATTCCAACTCAACCAGCCTTCCGAGTCCCAACATCATCTGGAGAGCACTGGGCCGTCTGAGGAGCGCACGGCTCGTCAGGTCTCCCAGTGCTCAAATGATGGTGCTTGGGGCAAGCCAGCCAAACAAGTGGGCCCTGCAGGTTCAACCTCCATTCCATCTCAACCAAAGAAGCGCTACTTGTCACCTCCAAAGTATGTTTCTGGGACTGCCAAGCACATTGCCAAGCTGCAGAGGAAGTTAGAGAAGGATACCAATTCTGGAGTAACTCCTCATGTCTCAAGAATCTCACCGTCAGAGGAACCCATTTCTTCAAAACCAGTCATTACTTTTCCCAAGCATGGAAAGCAAACTCGCAACCTCATTTTCACCTCAGGTGGCCAACCTCAAGTCATACTTGAAACACATTCATTCTCCACACAACCCTCACCAACATTCAACCAACTTGGTGCCATACTTTCTGATCTCTATAAGATGGCACTTAATCGACAGCCAATCAAGACAAACAAAAACCTGCTTAATGGAACCATGTGTTGGATTGGATTTCGTCCTGGTTCAGATTATAGCAAGTCTGGTGGTCAGCATGATTCATATTCCGCTTTCTTTCTCATTTTGACTGATCATGATGTCATTCCTGTAGGCACCTATGCCAGAAGACATAAGATCAGTGAGGTGGACTCTATTGCTGATAGTGCGTTATGGGACAACCTTCAACATCATAATGACTTCATTGCCAGCCGCATACAATCCTTATCCAAATCCGCCTGGGAGAAAACCCACAAAGTCGCTATCTCCCATGGAGTCCCAAATTGGAATCAAACTGAATGGCGGCAATTTAAGGAGGACCACAACTTTGCTGGTAATGTTATTTTCACTTTCAATGACTTTTACAATCAAGTCCATGAGGATTCATCCGATCTCAACCCTTGGACCTATGGAATCTTCTCATATATCAACCAAAAGAGTGGTAATCCAATCCCTCCTCCCTCACAAGAAAAAGGTCATGGTCTCAAATTTCCTCGACATGCAATTCTCATTGACTATGCTCATTCCAATGGGATTGTTGAGGTGTTGTGGCAAACCACCAAGTTTGAGCACTGTACTACTCCTCCCCCTCCTTCACTCCAAAGTTCTTCATCTCATACTCATGTGGGCTGTTCATTCCAAATTAACAAAAAATTGGCAACAGTCTCTGATCGATTAAAAGATGCTACTGATGAACAAGTTATTGAAAGAACCCTTTGTAAAGACCAGAAATATGCATTGTAAATGGTTTATTGAAATTTTTTAAGTTATGTTATTGCTACTTTTTCATTTCGAATAACAGAATGGAAAAAAAATGAAACACAAGATGAGTTGTGGCCAAGGGTTTTGGATTTGTCTGAGCCAAAAACACCAAAAGATCATTTTAATCAGCAAATGAGGACCAAAAATATAATTTGGAGTGGAATGATAAAAACCAAAACATACCTAGATTGAATTGGAAAAATGTTCAAGTGTGAGAGGGAGTATCAAATCCCTCATTTGGAACCCAGATGATATTTGAGCAAATTCCATGTGTTCATCTGGTACATTTTCTTCAAACAAATCAATCCAATCGTCTCTGATGTCCGCCAAGAGGTTGTGAAGGATAACACAGCAGATGATCCACTGTATCAGTGTTTTCATATCCTTTTCGTTTTGAAGCTGAATCCGCATTTCTCTGAGACTGGCCCATTGTCCTTTCAGAATACCAATGGCGTGTTCAATCCGTACTCTTGATTGGGCCAAACAATAGTTGAAGCGGGTTCTGTCCTCATCCTCCACAGATGAACCTTTGAAAGCTGGTACAACATATCTACCACTAGCATAGGCAGAGTTGGCAAGAAGGTACTGATTGTTGTCAAAATATTGCATTGGTTGCTGATAGATCTTCATCCTCTGGAAAACATATGAATCGTGGCAAGATCCAGGGAGACCTGCATGAATGGAAATGAATTTTTTGTTTGGATCACACACAAGCTGAACAGACACTGAATATCTTCAAATAAATCAACCATCAGTTTATATTTGAGAAAAGAGGCATGAGTTGATTTGCCATACCTTTTTTTCCAATCAAAATAATGATTTCCATCTTTAGCAGGCTTCTGACTTAAGGGGATTGTAGTCCCATCAATAAAACCAATACATCCAGGGAAAGCCTTCTTCATGCATGACCTGAGATAATTCAATGCGTTCTTCAATGGTTGGCCAGGTAAGAAGTGTTTTCCGAAGTGGGAGCAGAACCTTTATTATTTGTTTCGTATATAAATCAATCAGGGGATATCAAAGTTAAGAAACAAAGTGGGAGCAGCACCTTTATTATTTGTTTTGTATATAAATCGATTGTCCCATAGCCTACAAAGAAAAGATTCTCTAGTCGACAAATTGCTGCTCCATTTCCATTACTACCAAATCGAGACAAAGCTATTGCAAGTTGGATTGCTGGATCTCTCTGAGGGTTTCTTGAGTTGTTCTGGAACACTGGGTTATGCTCAATCATTTAGCACTAGAATCATGAAGGAAGCAAGCGTGGTCCAAAACAGTTGGCAAAAACTGGATTCTGGGAGTTGATGAAGTTTTTGCCGTTCATAGTGGGGATGGTGCAAAGTGTGTATGCAAGGGATTGTATATTGCTTCAGAAGACAGTGACTGATGAGTAAGAAATCAAATTCCAAGTCAGAATCTGAATTGGAGTCAATACACATCAAAAACTTGGTTAGTTGTAAACATTTTTCAAGTTGTTTTTTGTTTGGGGCCTTGGGCATGATCGACTGAGTCTTAGATATGTGGAGGATGTTGATTGATGGAGTGGATTGTGATTGATTTGCTGCCAAGGATGTGATTGATGAAGTGGAGTTTGATCGATTTGGTCCCAAGGATGTTGTTGATCAATGAGGTCTAGTAAAAATTTTTGGGGGTTCCCAGACTTGGAAATGGCGGATTTGATGCTGAAATCCGCCATTTTTCTTTTTTGAAACACACCTACCCTGGGGTAGGTGTGTTTCAAAAGCCCGCCATTAAAAATGGCGGATTTGGCCAAAAAAAATGGCGGATTTGGAATGGCGGATTTCTTAACTTTGATACCCCCTTTCTGTTTTTTTTTTCAATTTCTATTGTTATTTATTTATTTATTTTTTTTCAAAAAAAAAATATTGTGTGTATCTTTTCCATTTTTTCTCTTTCCAATGTTTGGATATGCATTTTTTTCATTGCTTTGGGAAATATGGTTACTGCCTGGACAAATTTCAATTGAATAACACATTTTAATCATATGGCAATTGCCCAGAACAGTAATCAGAATGCCCATCAGAGAATGAGAAGAAATGCTTATTTAACTCAAAGGAAGCGAGTAAAGCTGGAAAAGAAATTCTTCAACAGGATTCATGAACATATTAATTTAAAATAATCACAGCCTCAATGCAAGGCAATTTGTGCAAGGGAAAGACTTTCAACATTCCCACATCATTTTCTTTGCCCAAGCACATCACCACAACTATTGGTAAAACAAGCAGGGATGTAATCCACCCAAAAAATTATGTTCAGACTGTTCACTCAGCTGGCTGTGGGCCAACACTTTGCACTATTTGAGCATAGTGTAGTGGGAAAAAATTAAGCTAACAGCTAACATTTAGCAGGAAAAAATTCAGCTACCAGCTAACATATAGTGGGAAAAAATCAGCTAACAGCTAACATTTAGCGGGAAAAAATTCAGCTAACAGCTAACATTTAGCGTAGCGTAGCTTAGATCTGATGCCGCTATGCTAATGGGAACTCCAATATGTGTTAGCGGAAAAAAAATTACTCTACTTGTTAGCATAGCGGTTATGTTCCAAAGCTAACACTACAAAAAAGTTGGCTGAAAAGTTTCTCGCCACGCTAACTGTTAGTTTAGCGGAGTGTAGCGGAGTGTAGCGTCAGCTAACACTACAAATTTTCTGGCAAAAAAAATAACCGCTACACTAACAGTTAGAGGTCAAATAGCGTAGCATAGCGGCCCACTGTTGTCACAAGTACACTTTATTCCTGCTGTTTGAATATATAAACTTGCAATGAAGTTTGAAGGGGTACCTTTCACAGAACTTTCCCCAAAACAATTTTGCTCCTGCCAAAACCATGGCCCCAGTCCTGAAACACAGGCATGATACCAATTTTCAGTCTTTCAGTCTTTCACAAAAAATTGTGAAATTTTTTATCAAAAGGAGCCAAATTGTGGTTACACAGCCACACAATAGCCAATATCAGCTGAAACAGCCACAAGCTTGTCTCTAACAGCTGTTCCACCCACGGGCTGACCAACACAATCAAAAGTGAGTGCTCCCAGTACACATAGTGTGTTTCAAGAGCATGATCTATTCCCTAGAACTAAACTCATCTGGAAATTGTTAATGATTGGTAAATCACTCTTAATATTTATAAATCAGCTTCTTACATCTTCAAGAGAAGCCCCAGTATCCACCCAGGCTTCAGAATTAAAAAACCTCAAGCACTCCCAACTAGACACTTTTCTCCCTGATAATCCTCAGACACTCAAATGATTATTACTATTAATTAATTCCTGCCTCTGGACAATCTGCCCCATTTCCTACTTGTATTTGAACCATACATGTTCACATGCCCCAGTGTGTATCAGGCACTTAGATACATCATTTTCTTTGGTGTGATACAATTGAGGGATTGAAACAACCCTAATTTATCAGACCCCTCTTATTACGCTACACTACAGCTATTGTTAGCGTAGCGGGCCCACCGTTGGTAAAGGCTTCAATAAGAAATGGAAGTTGTGAAGATAAGAGTGAAGGCAAGAAAAATGGTGGGAAGCCCCAGTATCAACAATTTCTGGATTACTCACAATATCTTCTCCTAACAACATGAACCTGAAATCCAGATCATCCAGTTCGTCAGGCAGACCTCTGATTTCCATAAACTGAGCTACTGCCCCACCCGTTGATCCTGACGGTTGTTGGGATGAGGTGGATGGTAGAGCATGTCTAGCGTCTTATCTTGGGTACCTAGGGCAATAGAGATCTACCATTTGCTTTGCCTGAAATTGATATCAATTGGGTGGGGCAGTCAACCGTGGAACTTGTGCAGTTCTGGCACTTGCCAAAGGTTGAGTGTAGAGTGAACCTACAAAAGTCGCATGAGTTTGGTGGGCTGGTAGGTAACTGGTCAAGTGTCCAGGTCCTTGCATCTTCTTGTTGATCTGATTTGACTGCGCTTGTTGAGGACATTCCTGTAGATGATGGTAACTAGCCCCGCATTGCAAGCACTTATGAGCAGTCATTGCATAAAAATCAAGCGCCTCCGGCCATTTATCCTTGGGTATGTCTGCAATGAACTCATTGAAATCAAAAGACCCTTCCCCCGCATCCGCTAACAGGACGGACGTGTTGTTTGTTGGTAGAACTGAGGATGACTGTCCAGCCATCTGGTCCAAGTGTTGCCTCTTGCAGATAGTGAAGTGACTTACCAATAGATAGACCTTGGGAAGCGCCTTTGACATGTTGTTCTGAAACATGTTTTCAACATGTTGTACAAATTCCTTCTTGAACGGCACCAAAGATTGCATAACTGCTGCCTGAAACACAAACCCAAAAAAGGCGTCCGAGTTTACCCTGAAATTGACATTGTTCCAGTCAGTATAAAGGTTCCTCATGTTGGAAGAGAGTCTGGAACTGTCTGTTTCCTCTACGGAGAACATTAAGAAATGATGGAAAATGTTCATTTGGGCCGGTCGGGAAATTACTGAAATCTTTTGCCTCAGATATGTTATCTGTGAGAATAATGAGGTTATTCAATGATTAAGCTGTGACAGGTCACCTGTGACACCTGTTGTATCTCTCTCTTATCAACTCGGTTGTAATTTCTTCTTCCGTTTTCTCTTTCTTTTTCCTTATCCTGTTCTTTGTTTCAACCTCCTAGGTCTGCCTCCCCCTGCCCCACAATCGCCCAAGCTCTCCTTACTGACAGAGCAATCACTGTCTGTCATTAAAGGTCATTATTTCTTTCTCTCTCTTTCCCTCATTCTTCTATCACAATTTCCTTTTTACCCCACACTTGACTCACCTATGAAATCCATCCTGTTCTTTGTTTCAACCTCCTAGGTCTGCCTCCCCCTGCCCCACAATCGCCCAAGCTCTCCTTACTGACAGAGCAATCACTGTCTGTCATTAAAGGTCTGCCTCCCCCTGCCCCACAATCGCCCAAGCTCTCCTTACTGACAGAGAAATCACTGTCTGTCATTAAAGCTTCTATTCCAATACTATCATATTGAGTGTTGTCAGGATCCTTTGTACGTCCAGAATCTGAGAAGTGTGGACATCCACTAGGACTACCATTTGGGCTATTTTTTCAAAGGTGGAGTTGGTGATTTGTTTGAAAAAGAAATTGCCATTAGAAATGTGGGTTGTTCCGGCCTCTTGAAGCTCTCAAATCCATTGGGAAATGTTATTTCTTTCAGCTGCAAGTTGTTTCACTGCTGTCCATCAATTTTTGATGGAAGCGGCTGTTTTTCTAACCAATTATTCCTGTTCCAACTGCAGTTTTGCCACCATAAAGTCCTGCTGGTCTTCTGTAAACTCTGGTCCCAGGCCTAGATTGGACGTATGAACGTGCGGTGGAGGGTTGTGTCCACTTGTGGCAGCTTGCACCCCAGCCATAGCCAAGGAAGTTGATGTAGATGCCCGGACCGTTTCATCTCCCAGCCAACAATGGTTTCTGGTACCAGCCACGCAATCAAAAAGGTTATCCATTAGCTAACCACCATTGGGTATCACCGCTCCATTGAGCTCAATGTTGGATTTGCCTCCACTGGAGCTTTCAGAACCTTGTCAAGAAATCAATGCAGGTGAAGTATAACATAGACAAGAGATGATAAAACACCATGGTACCAGCAAGGGGAATATATTACTCACCACAACAGGGGGGAATAGTCAAAGACATAGAGAAGGAAAATAAGAGATTAGATGGAGTAGAACAATGAATGACACTCCACACTTTTCTGAACCAGAGAAGGGGCCACCACTCTGTAATCAGCAATTGGCTAAATTGCATAGCTTAATTGGCAGAGGAGTCTATTCAACGTTCAGGAAATAGAAGGGGAAAAACAAAGCCTAACTCTGAAAAGTCTAAGACTATCCCAAAGTTTTGCAACAAAGCAACTGTTGAGTTTGCATTCTTCTGTTCCTCCCAAAATCAACAAAAATCAATCCCTTAAATTCAACTTCTTAATCAACTTGAGTCAGACTGAAATGCATCTTTTTATACTAAGTTATTGTATTTACAAATCTTAGTTCTAATGTTTGTTGATTCTTTTTTCTGATTCACTTTCTGATTATTAAAAACTGATTACTAGAATTAATGCCTCTTAGTATTTGTGGTTTTTCTAATATGTTTTTTCTTGATTAATATACTAGCTTGACTAAAAGAGACTGAGAAGGCCTGACTAGTTATTTCTTCCAAGTACTCATATTATACTCCTCTCAGTTTTTATTCAAATTACTTTTTTATTCATTTTCATTTCTCAACCACAAATTAACCACTTGTAACTAGTCTATAAAAACATAGCCTAGTCCAAGCAATAACAATCATCAGTTCTCCTCAAAAAACCCAAGTCCCCACCTTTTGAGTCTCCCAGAGTCTGTTCAAAACTTCCCTTCCTCTTGTCCATTTCGCCAAAAATCAAACAGCAACACAAGTCCTTTTGGTTTCGGGCAATTACACTCTAATCTGAGTTAATTTTCAAAAGGAAAATATGGTGTATCAAGCGCGTCTGGGCACATGCCCAAGTCCCGCTTGGCACTGCGCCAAGGGCTTGCGCATGTGCCCAGAAGGCTTGATCTGCCAGCAAGCGCTGCCAGTGGATCTTGGCACAGATCCAAGTCAAGCTAGGCCAATTCAAGCTGTGGGCCAACAACTTCATCCACCACAAGGCCACGATCACTCACCCATTAAGCACATAATGTTTGATTCATTTCATTTTTTCATTCTTACTGAATAATTTTTATTCTGCCATTCTTTTAGATGTCCAACTCATAAATCATGGATTGCGCCAATGTGGATCTAGAGGCCAATCAAGAGCAAGCTTGAAGTCCGGCCGCTCATAAAAAAATGATGGGTGTGGCACCTTTGCTTGGCTTGGGTCCAACCCACCCCACCTTGGGCAAGTGCCAAGCTGGGGTTGGGATGGTTCCAAGAAATCTTTGGCCTTGGCCAAGCTGGGTTTAGGGTTGGCCAAGCGGGCTTGGTCAAAAAACTGCCTAACTTGGCAGGGTTCCCAGACCCGCTTGATATACCATATGTTCAAGTCAAGGTGAAGGTTTGTGAGTGAATTAGAGTTTGAAAGATAAGGTGATGAAAATTATGATTAAAGAGGAGAAAAAGGGCTCATAACCTATGGGACAATGTGGCTTTGTCAATGTAGAATGTTGTATCAAACACACATACTCCATGAGGGTGTGAAACATGTGCTGTGCTGGTGCAAGTCTGAAGCGTGTGACGTATGTCACAACAGATTTCAGGAAACACTATTGCCATCAATCTGCCACTTTACAGACACATGGTTTTTGACAAAATGGTTCATAAGAGCATCTCCACTGCAGGCCCTAAATTGGGGGACTAAACTAAATTTAGCTACCTGGATACAATTTAGATTCACCACAGGAGGCCCTAAAGGGGTTCCTAAACTGGTAAAATACTTCCTGGGAACACCAGTCTTACATTTAGGAACATATAGCTCCTTAGAGAATCTCCACCGCAGTTGCTATATGGGGTTGCTATGCTAAATATAGCACCAAAACCCCATATAGCAACGCCACTGCGGGTGCTACAATTTCAATCTTCATGCCTCAGTTTCTATAGCAGTTCCATATCTGGAACTGCTATAGCAACTCAATAGAACCCCATCAGCCAGGTATCACACAGAAAAAAAATGTGATATCTGGCCCCTCCCCCCTGGTCACTTTAACTCACACACAAACAGGAGGCTGTGTTAACACCTGAAAGCTCTCACCGCTCCAAGTTACAATATATTGTAGCTGCAGTGTGTAGCACCCCATCCTCAGGCTGCTATGAATCCGGCAAGGTGCCCTGGCACAGTCTACATAGCACCTGGGATAGCTCCCTGCGGTGGAGATAGTCTTAGATAGGCCTTTGGGTACATATATCACATGTCATATTTTTTGTGATATCCACCCACTCCACCCCAAAATATACAATATCCCCAAGCCAACATCACATTTACAAGTTTCAATAAACCTCACCCACCCCACAAAAATACTTCAAAGAAAGAAAATAGTCCCAAGCAATGAAGAATATGAGATTGACAAACAAAACTACAATTCAGGTGAGTAATTTTTCCCTTTCATTCCCACTTATTCCTGCTCAAGTCAACCACTAACTTCAATATATTTGTAAAAAAAAAAAAATCTTCTTTCAGATCACCTTTGCCCCTCAAACAATAGACCAAAGAAGAAGGCACCAAATTATACAAAGCCTGAAGATTATGAGCTATTTCAAGCTTGGGTTCAGGTCTCCAAGGAACCCGCTGTTGGGAAAACTCAAGACGGCAGCACTTTGTGGCAACAAATCTCAACAGTGTAACACAAGGCTTTGAAAAATCCAAATTGACTGGGTAACAGCTTGAAAAGACAATGGTGCAACAACTTGCAGCCAGCCCACAACAAATTCTGTGGTTTTGTCAATCAGGGTGAGCATCACAACCAGAGTAGGGCAGGTGTAGAAGATCAATTAAATCAAGCTCTCTGACTTTATACCGAGGACCAGAAGACCCATTTCAAACACCTACACTGCTACAAACTTGTTGCTAAAAGTCCAAAATGGAACACTTACTAATCTATCCATACACTCTAGTGATGTTGACTTGGAAAGCTGAAGGTATTTCCCATTGCAGTTGCAACGGCTGTGGCTCCATATTCAAGCATCCTCATTGCTGCCATTACCTTGACAAGGGGCCTTACCCCCAATTTTCCCAATGCACTGCAATATTCAAGAAAAGGGGCTGCCCCATTCTAAAACTGTGTCAAAAAAGTTTTTCATTGTAGAGGGGCCGTGGACAGAAATAATGCTCAATGAGACTCATGTAGCTCCCTTCAAAGTTGCAAGGGCAATTTGGCTGTTTTCCTGGTTTGGAACCACCATGCAGAGGAAAAAGGATGTTGTTGGTGGCTTCATCATTGTTGATTAGGAGTGGTGTGGCTTGAAGATTTAAATTAATTTCTGCTCTGAACCTTGATATTAACTGCCGTCTTCAAATTAAGCACTGAAATGTGGCTGGGTCAATCTCCATTATGAATATTCTGTCAAAGTAGACTGAAAAAACAAGGTTGGATGGAAAATTTTAACAAGAAAAGGGAATTGGGGAGGGTGTTGGGGGACCCTTTTTACATTCCATACACTCAAGGCCCTACTCTGAGGCATTGCGGTGTGAACAAGCCTATCGCTGGGGATCTAAAAATGTGCCACAGTCACACAAGTTTGGGATTTAGTCCCTCAGATAGTCCCTTTGCGGTGGAGATGCTCTATGGGGTATCCCCATTGTGTGTCTCTATGAGAGCATCCACAGTTGTCTCTGTAAAGTGGCTTGGTAAGCCAACTTTACAGATATGGTGTTCAAAATTGAATATGTGAAAATCTTTCATAACACCTAAACAGCATATCCCAAAAAAAAGTATTCTTCCCCCAGAACCCCCAAGGGATCATCCATACATAAAATCATAAGTGATTAAACCGGCTGGGAGCCCACATCCCAGTGCTTCAAAATTTCAGGACATCCTCTTTTTCTCTGGCAACCTTCCCCATCACCGCCTTTGGGATCACTGACCAACACTTCTGTGCAGCTCTCACCAGGAATCAATTTGCCATTCATCTTGTGAGTTCCACAAATTACTCAACCCGCCCCGTTCCAATACTGACTTTTTTTCAGCCAAATTCCATCAGGAATGGGTAGCACCCCACCATTGCTATTGGTTGTTCCAAGTCAGCTAATCACCCAAAACCCAACACCAGCACAAACTATTTTCTCTCAAGTGCTGCAAATGCTCCATCCATTTCAAGTGCAGATACCCAAACAGCTCTATCATATTTCAGCCAAGGAGCAGTTTGCAAAAGTGGTGGCGCTGCCAAGGGACCTCAAGGTTTGAGTATCAAATCATCCAGGGGCACATTAAAAAAAGCTAACAGGAAGCCACCAAAATAGTGACGCAGAATAAGAATATTGAGGGAAAGTCTGAGCTAGACTTAATCATTGATTGGTTCTTAGTTGAGGGCCGCTACAATACCTGGCAAAACTACAGGACAATCAAGAGAAATGTCTGTGAGCATATCATTACTTACCTGGAGAGCAATGGTTTTCCTGTTCAAGAGCGTGAATGGGAAGGGGTTGAGCAACAGGTGTGTAATTTTTATTCTCATCATTTAACTTTTTCAACCCAACCGGGCTATCAAAAATTTAAATCCACTTTAGATTACTCAACAAGAGAGCTTGTGATGCACTTGCCTACAAGGGGCAGACTGGCCAGGGAATCATGGAAAAATCAAGTGAAGATCAACAAGAACATTCTAACAACAACCCTGATAGAGAAAAAATCATTGAGGATTCTAGGAATGCCGTTGAAGGTTATTCAATTGGTATTTGTTTTGTTTTCATTTCCACATCACTCTGAATAGATTGTTTCAGCGGCAATCTTGCAAATCTGCCCATACTTCTATCAGCTTGAGCTGGTCATGCTTGGTCTCCCATATGCATGCCCAGTTGTGACTGAAGAGACAAGCAATGATCAACCTGCAGACAACAGGTTGCTTTGGTCAGACAATGCAAACAAGGGTGCTGAAGAATGTCCAATAACTCCCTTGAATTCTTGGGCGTTGATAAACGCACGCCAACGCCAACCCGCACGCCAGTTTTTTTTGGCGTGCGGGGCCTACACGCCAAAAAAAATTGGCGTGTAGGGTCTACACGCCAAAATAAATTGGTGTGTGAGACCCACACGCCAAAAATGGCGTGTGGTTCCCACACGCCAATTTTTTTTGGCGTGTGGGCCCCGCACACCAATTTTTTTTGGCGTGCGGGTCCCCCCTCGCTCACGTAATCGAATGGGAGGGCCCATTCGATTACGTGAGCGGGCCGGCTGACGAGGTTATACAACCTCGTCAGCCGGGAGGACTTCCTCCCGGCACGAGGCTGTATAACCTCGTCGGCCAGGAGGACTTCCTCCCGGCCGACGAGGTTATACAACCTCGTCGGCCAGGAGGAAGTCCTCCTGGCTGACGAGGTTGTATAACCTCGTCAGCAGGGAGGACTTCCTCCTGGCTGACGAGGTTATACAACCTCGTCAGCCAGGAGGAAGTCCTCCTGGCCGACGAGGTTGTATAGCCTCACCGGCCGGGAGGACTTCCTCCTGGCCGACGAGGTATACAACCTCGTCGGCCAGGAGGAAGTCCTCCCGGCCGGCGAGGCTATACAACCTCGTCGGCCAGGAGGACTTCCTCCTGGCTGACGAGGTTGTATAACCTCGTCAGCCGGGAGGAAGTCCTCCCGGCTGACAAGGTTATACAACCTCGTCAGCCAGGAGGACTTCCTCCTGGCCGACGAGGTTGTATAACCTCGTCGGCCGGGAGGAAGTCCTCCCGGCCGACGAGGCTATACAGCCTTGTCAGCCAGGAGGACTTCCTCCTGGCCGACGAGGTTGTATAACCTCGTCGGCCGGGAGGAAGTCCTCCCGGCTGACGAGGTTGTATAACCTCGTCAACCAGCCCGCTCACGCCAAACAATTGGCGTGTGGGAGCCGCATGCCAATTGTTTGGCGTGCGCTCCCACACGCCAATTGTTTGGTGTGTGGGAGCGCACGCCAAACAATTGGCGTGCGGGGCCCACACGCCAATTTTATTTGGCGTGCGGGGCCCACACGCCAAAAAAAATTGGTGTGTGGGAACCACACGCCATTTTTGGCGTGTGGCTCTCACACGCCAAATAAAATTGGCGTGTAGACCCTACACGCCACTTTTTTTTGGCGTGTAGGCCCCGCACGCCAAAAAAAATTGGCGTGCGCGCTTGGCGTGCGTTTATCAACGCCCTGAATTCTTCAACAAGTGACGATTCAGAAAATTAAATTTCTCCTTTGCTCTCAGCACTACCCTAGACTCAGAGCTTGAGCTCCCAATTGAAACAACAGGCCATAAATTCTAGCAAACATTCTCTTTGAGAATCTGCCAATATCCCTCTTTTGTCAAAAACTACCTCACCCTCCAACAGTCTCACCCCCATTCCAGCTCAATTGTCTTCCTCACAACAACAGAAGACTTATGCAGAACAGATTTTGGACCAATATCTTCCATCTAAGCGGGAATTGGCTACCGATCGTGCAGTAAACCAAGACTTGAATCTTTGGATGGTACAGTCAGATGAAAAGTTTTCCAAGGCAGCATCAGCAATGATCTCAACAATGATCAAGAAGGAACATGAAATCAAACCTGAGATGCAACATCTTCAACTGCGTGAGAAGGAGCTCAACATACAGATGTGTGAGATTGAAGTTGCAAACGCTCAAGCTGAAGCTAAACAAAAAAGGCAAAGGCAGGAGTGTTTCAATTGGCACGGATGATTCAGGAATTCTTGAAGTCTGGGCTATCCTATGCTGAAGAAAACAAGGCAAAACTTGAGTGCCTTGAGAGTGAACTCAACAAATAGAGTCATCATCACTGCCAGCATGATTTCCTAGTTTGAGTTAATCCCGGTTAACCTAGGATGAAAACAACCATATTAAATTAGGTTGACCTCAACCAATGAAATATAAAACCAAGGGGGGTCCCTTGGATTTATATTTCATCAGTTGATTTCAACCAAGTTTAAATTAGTTGAGTGCATCCCAGTTTAACTGGGATGACTTCATCCTAGGCAATTATGCTGGCAGTGCATCCATCATTTTACACTTTTAATTATCTCAGCAATGTTAAATTATCCTTATAAACAACAAAAAGGACTGATTATTTTGTAAAAAAAAGGTTGTATTGAATGATTTATTTCATTTTAAGAAAAAAAAAGAGAAACCTAAAATTGTTATCTAGAATTTTTCTTCCAGGAACCTTTGAGATAAAATCTGTTATCTATTATTTTTCTTGCAGAAAGCTTTAAAAATTTCTTCTTGGTGAGATGTATCTTCAATAACAAATGAGCTTTCCCCAGGCTCAAGTCCTTCCACCTTGACATGTGATGTGTATCCCCTACCACCATTCTGATTGACTGATAATGTTTTCCAATCACAGATGTGAGAAAGCAAGAAGTTGTGCAGTATGACACAGACCTTCAGCCATTGGGTTAATTGCCTTTCTGATCGGACATCAAACATCTTCTGCCAAAGTAGATTCAGTGACTGCCATCAATTCTTGGGCATTCCAATACAGTGCTCAACTTCAACTTTCCAATGACTCAGTTCATAGTTGAATGCGTGTTTCTGTGCTGGTAAAACATCCATAACAGAAAAGCTTGCGGGCTGGTGAGACTGAAAATTCAAATAATTGATTTTGGACTTTCAGCCATAGGTGTCCATACAGCCTGTACAGCTCAAGTGTACAGGCTGTGGGATCACCTCCGGGAAGCTGTTTGAGCCCTGGGGTCTTTCCAGGGGTAGCATGAGGGGCAGCCCTTCAACTCAACAAGTGGGCTACTGTTCGTGAAATTGCACCAGGATTCCAATGGTGCAGCTCTTGAAGCACCAAAGTTGGAAACAAAAAAACTGGAAAGTTAGCCCGTATCATACTGCTGTATGAAAGCTTCCATACAGGAGCTGTACCGGTTCAGAGGCTGAAGTTGGCAGTGGCTGAAGATCAAAAAAATCTGCCTGCCCAACCGCATGAGAGTCCCAGGCAATCCAAAGAACGCGTGCCAAATCCATGTGTCAGACAATGCTACGGCTTCCAAGATTATTGTTGGCTCTTTCTCTTTACCAATATACTGACCGCCATATGCAGTTGGAAAATTCTTCCAAGTCCAATGCATGCAGTCAAGAGACCCTAGCATTCCAGGAAACCCACGCATCTTGCCAATTCAAAAGAGCCTAGCCATGTCCGCCTCATTTGGGGTACGCAGATATTCTTCGGCAAATACGCAAACCACTGCTTGGAAGAATTGTTTCAAACATTCTAGAGCAGTGCTTTCACCTTTGGGTTGATAGAAATAAGAAATTGTCATCAGTTTTGAGAAGACTTACAACAAAAAAAGAAAAAGAAAAAACACACCCATTCTGATGTATTCATCAAGTGAATCGGCACTGGCCCCATACGCAAGCATTCTGAGGGCGGCAGTGATCTTCTGATGAGAGATGCCAAGCTGTCCAGAAGCATTGCGCTTTTGGAAAAAATAGTCATTGTATTCAACAACTGCTTGGAGGATTTGGAGGAACAAAGGTTGGTGCATTCAAAATTGGCGGCGGAAAAACTCCTCCGAGTACGTTGGGTTTTCAGAAAAATAATCAGTGTGGAGTTGCTTCTCTGCTTGAAGTCAGCCTCAGTTATACGTCTTCCCTCCAAAGGTAAAACCACCTCTTTTGTGAGCCTGGTTGGGTGAAAGAAGCTGTTTGCTGATTTCATATGCAAGATAATTGTCATCATTGTCCATGAAGTTGATGAGCTCAACGGGATTCATCCTTTTTTTTTTGGTGGTGTCGGTAGGTATAGTAGTTGGGTTGGCAGTTGGTGAGCCGTAGATTGTTGGTCTTGGATGGTTGGAAGGCTATCCACCCCCAGCACTATTGACGGGCTGCTGTGGCACCAACGGTGAAAGATATGAGACAGATCTGTGAAACGCCCCTGGGCCTGCTAAAGCTACTTGGGTAGATCCCTGGGCTGCTGGAGATGCTCTAAGCTAGCAACCTCTGCTGGGCTCGGCAGGGTAAAATTTGAAGCAATTACCTTTGACAAGGCATAAAAACATCAAAAATTAATTCACTCTTTCATTCTACCTTTATCTTTCTAATAAATCAAGTACTGACTCAAGTATCTTGATCCAATTACCCCCACTCCCTCCAGATATGTCAACCAATGAAAAAAAATCTCTCTGGGGAAATGTCAAAATGAGACATATTTGGGCTTTGATAAACGCACGCCAAGCGCGCACGCCAACGCCAACCCCCACACCAATTTTTTTTGGCGTGCGGGGCCTACACGCCAAAAACAATTGGCGTGTAGGGTCTACACGCCAAAATAAATTGGCGTGTGAGACCCGCAAGCCAAAAATGGCGTGTGGTTCCCACACGCCAAGTTTTTTTGGCGTGTGGGCCCCGCACGCCAATTGTTTGGCGTGCGCTCCCACACGCCAAACAATTGGCGTGTGGGAGCGCACGCCAAACAATTGGCGTGCGGGTCCCACACGCCAATTGTTTGGCGTGTGGGGGGATCCCGCTCACGTAATCGAATGGGAGGGCCCATTCAATTACGTGAGCAGGCCGGCTGACGAGGTTATACAACCTCGTCAGCCGGGAGGACTTCCTCCTGGCCGACGCGGTTATACAACCTCGTCGGCCAGGAGGAGGTCCTCCCGGCCGGCGAGGCTATACAACCTCGTCAGCCAGGAGGACTTCCTCCTGGCTGACGAGGTTGTATAACCTCGTCAGCCAGGAGGAAGTCCTCCTGGCCAAGGAGGTTGTATAGCCTTGTCGGCCGGGAGGACTTCCTCCCGGCTGACGAGGTTATACAACCTCGTCAGCCAGGAGGAAGTCCTCCTGGCCGACGAGGATTCATAGTCTCGCCGGCCGGGAGGACTTCCTCCTGGCCGACGAGGTTGTATAACCTCGTCGGCCAGGAGGAAGTCCTCCCGGCCGACGAGGCTATACAACCTCGTCGGCCAGGAGGACTTCCTCCTGGCTGACAAGGTTGTATAACCTCGTCAGCTGGGAGGAAGTCCTCCTGGCTGACGAGGTTATACAGCCTCGTGCCGGGAGGAAGTCCTCCCGGCTGACGAGGTTGTATAACCTCGTCAGCCGGCTCGCTCACGTAATCGAATGGGCCCTCCCATTCGATTACGTGAGCAAAGGGGGACCCGCACGCCTGGCGTGTGGGACCCGCACGCCTGGCGTGTGGCACCCGCACGCCAAAAAAAATTGGCGCGCGGGGCCTACACGCCAAAAAAAAGGGCGTGTGAGACCCGCACGCCATTTTTGGCGTGTGGGTCTCACACGCCATTTTTTTTTGGCGTGTAGACCCTACACGCCAAAAAAAAATGGCGTGTAGGCCCCGCATGCCAAAAAAAATTGGCGTGCTGGTTGGCGTTGGCGTGCGCCGTTGGCGTGCGTTTATCAACGCCCGACATATTTCCTGTCCCCTTTTGGAGGGTTGGTAATTTACCAAACTTCTTACCAAAAGGGTTGATGGGTCATTGAGGGTGGAGCAGCTTGGTTCAGCAGTAGCAGAAGCACAATACCAAGCTGCAAGGGTGGAACGTCTTGGTTGGGCAACTAAAGAGGCCTGTGCGCCTTGGTATCTGCAGTTGTGGAAGTTTTAGCAAAACAATGGTGGATGCTCTAAGGAGCATCCAAAATTGTTACAGTCAATTTTCATCAACTATGGAGAGGTTACAGAGCTTGGTCCTACCAAGATTCCACACAGTCATGGCTTGGTACGGTGGGTGTCATTAATTCAATCAATAAGTTTCCCGGTCAATGAAAAAGAAAAATGTTTTGCCAAACATCAAGAATCATGCCGTAAAGATGTGGAGAGAGCTTTTGGAATTCTCCAAGCTCAATGGTCTATAATCAAGCAGCCCACTTGGTTATAGGATCACATGGATTTATGTTATATAATGAAGGCCTGCATCTTGATGCACAGCATGATCAACGGTGGGCTGCTACGCTACGCTACGCTATTTGACCACTAATTGTTAGCGTAGCGGGGTTTATTTTTCCCAGAAAATCTGTAGCGTTAGCTGAAATTACACTCCGCTACACTAACAGTTAGCGTAGCAACAAATTTTTCAAGCCATTTTTTTGTAGCGTTAGCTTAGAAAATTCACCGCTACGCTATCAAGTAGCGTAATTTTTCTGGCGCTAACAGATTTTGAAGTTCTCAGTAGTGTAGCGGCATCATCGCTACGCTACGCTAAATGTTAGCTGTTAGCTGATATTTTTCCCGCTAAATGTTAGCTGTTAGCTGAAGCTTTTCCCATTAAACCATGCTCAAATAGCGGATTTGTTTTGCCTGCTAACTGTTGGTTTCACCAATTAACATGGCTGCTGAATAAAAAGCTGTTGTTATGGCTTCAACAGGTAAAATCCTGCTGCATTACAGATCTTAGAAGAGACATCCAACTTCTTTCTTGTCTTTGAATTTACAACGTAATCCACCATTGTCTAATCAACTGGTTTTTAAAATCCACCATTTTTGAAAACCATGGATACCTGAATGAAGAACAATTTGGTTTTGGAGAAGAAAGAGAAAAAAAAAAGAAAAAAAAATTGATCATAGAAATTAAAATAAGCTTTTTTGATTGCTGTTCTTGCTTGAGTAAAGCAGTTACAACAGCATTTTGATTTATTCACTTGTGCAAGTACATATTTTTCATTGTTTTACTTGGACAAGTACAGGATCCTAATTGAGCAGAGTGACCAGCTTTGACCTCAGACAGGGGAATATATCACTCCTGCTATATTAAAAGTAACTGCAAAATACCTAATTGGTGTCACCCGCATCACAAATCCTCATTTATGATGAGGGTGAACCGGTTAGGTAAGGATTGTGAATTGATTGAAATTTATAGGAGCTCTCCGAACTCGCTGGGGCACCTGACTGACCCCCCTTTGAGTTCGGCAACTGATTAAATAACATGGGTTTGAAGAAATGGTAGCGATGTTGGTTGGTTTAAGCCTTGTACAAACTCAGAAAACTCTCAGGGGCACCTGACTGACCCCCCCTTAAATTTTCTTGATTGGTGTTAACCTTATCACTACTCTTATAGTATAGCAGGAGTGATAAATTAACCTGTCTTAGGTCAAAGCTGGTCCACTTTGCTCAATTAGGATTTTCTTTTTTTTTCCTTTTTTTTTTTTTTTTTTTTTTTTTTTTTTTTTTTTTTTTTTTTTTTTTTTTTTTTTTTTTTTTTTTTTTTTTTTTTTTTTTTTTTTTTTTTTTTTTTTTTTTTTTTTCCTTTTTTTTTTTTTTTTTTTTTTTTTTTCCTTTTTTTTTTCCTTTTTTTTTCCTTTTTTTTTCCTTTTTTTTTCCTTTTTTTTTCCTTTTTTTTTTTTTTTTTTCCTTTTTTTTTCCTTTTTTTTTTTTTTTTTTTTTTTTTTTTTTTTTTTTTTTTTTTCCTTTTTTTTTCCTTTTTTTTTCCTTTTTTTTTTTTTTTTTCCTTTTTTTTTCCTTTTTTTTTCCTTTTTTTTTCCTTTTTTTTTTTTTTTTTTTCCTTTTTTTTTCCTTTTTTTTTCTTTTTTTTTTGGGCCTTTTTTTTTCCTTTTTTTTTTTTTTTTCCTTTTTTTTTTTCCTTTTTTTTTCCTTTTTTTTTCCTTTTTTTTCCTTTTGTTTTTATTGCTATAAACAAACAGCAGTTAGTGTAGCGCTAAACTCACTAGTGCGCAATGTCTGATCAAATCTGCACTTAAAAAAAAAAAAAAAACTCACAGTTAGCTCACCACACAAGGGTACTCCGCTAACAGTTAGCATAGCTGAGAAGAGTGCTACGCTAACAGTTAGTGTAGCTGAAAAGAGCACTACACTAACAGTTAGCGTAGCTGAAAGGAGCGCTACGCTAACATGTAGCGTAGCTGAAAAGAACGCTACGCTAACATGTAGTGTAGCTGAAAAGAGCGCTACGCTAACATGTAGTGTAGCTGAAAAGAGCGCTACGCTAACATGTAGTGTAGCTGAAAAGAGCTCTACACTAACAGTTAGCGTAGCTGACAAGAGCGCTATGCTAACAGTTAGCGTAGCGTTTGTTCCAGCTAACACCGCTACAAATCAGCTAACAGGTAATTCCTGTAGCGTTAACTTTTTTTTTTTGAAGTCGCTAACGCTACGCTACCACTATATTTTTTTTTGACAAAATTTTTGTAGCGTTAGCTGAAAAAAAAAACCGCTAACAGTAACTTTGTGTTAGCGTAGCGACAAAAGCTAACATTACGCTAAGCTACAGCTATTGTTAGCGTAGCGGGCCCACCGTTGGCATGATTGTTGAGGACAAAAGGTATTCACATTTTCATTGTAATCATGAATACAATCAACCCAACTGACCAGATTCAGAAAATTCATCTGGATCTTGTTCAGATTTCGAGTTTTTCCTTGCTTGCTACCAATCAATTTTTTGACACTCAATGCATTGTGATCTCAAGGACTCCTTGATAGAGCACCAGTGGAGATTACATGAAAAAGAAGCACTGGGTATCACCGGGGTTGAAACTGAGTACAGCTCATCGGATGGGGACTTTGACTCTTAATTGTTATTCTTCTCTGTCTCATTTTTTTATTTTTGCAATAAGATAATATAAACATAAAACAAACTTGTGTTTGATATTGGAGAAGAGAAAAAAAACTAATATTGAGTTTGAAATTGGAGAAGAAGAAAAGAGGGTTTGTGACTTTGATATTGGAGCACACAATTGATAACATATAATAAAATCAAGAATCATGTAATGCCAACCCAACTCTATTTAATATCTCTTTCTGCTTTGCTTCATAGAATCTACGCTGCATTTAAATCATGGTGGATGTGTCTTTGCTCATGATAGCATCATCAGCAACCATTTTCATGGCTTGCATCTTATCTCTTGAAATCCTGATGAGCTCCTTCTGCCTGTCGCAGATTTCAGCGTCCTTGTAAGTGCGTTTTTTGGTAGCCTTGCAACCCTCAGGGAGTGACAATCCAAGTGTATGTTCACAAGATTCAGTGCCTGTTGAGTTGAAGCAACAAGTCACAAAGCAAGATGTCAACGGCGATGTAAGGAGGAGATACTGCGGCCCAGCTCAATCAAGATACCGGTTAGGTTTACCCGTTGTACTTAGATTTAAGCTGTTCCAACCTTGTTTTTCCTTTTTCTTTTTCCTTACACAATCTTGTTGTCACCTTCGTCGCACCATCCTCAGGTGCATTTCTCTCCTTGTTCGCTTTTCAAGGTCCCATCATTAGGCCCTTACCTCACCGCCTCGTTCTGGCATTTCATAGGTATCGAATCATCTCTTTTCTATTTTTTCTCTTTCTCTTCTATGATTCTTTTGTTGCTTCTTTTCTGCTCTTGTCATGCAATGCTCACACAATCTTGTTGTCACCTTTGTCGCACCATCCTCAGGTGCATTTCTCTCCTTGTTTGCTTCTCAAGGTCCCATCATTAGGCCCTTAGCTCACTGCCTCGTTCTGGCATTTCATAGTGCCTTCTTCACCATTGGGTTCCATAACTCTGGGACGCTTGGATGATGGGTTGGAGCTAGGTGGCAGTGGTTGTTTCCTGGTTGTCTTTTTTGATTGGGAACCCAATTCGTCCATCATCTCTTGCCATTTGGGTGAGTTTTGTAAGATTGACCAACAGTAGTCAAGCATGAATGATGTTTGCATGTCCGCCTTGAAAAGAGCCTTGGCCTCAACGCCCTTTGGCAAACATTAGAACAAGTTGGTGATTAGATTTATTAAAAAGATAACACAATCAATTCTTGCTTACAATTTTTTCACAAGTTTTTCCACTGCCAAGTCCGTGTTCAACATTGGCAAAATAACCACAGTATTTGTTGACTTGATTAAGAATTATTGACCATCAAATTTCAAGGGCTCCTTGTAAATGAGTCAGAAAAGGTTTAAAAGTTTTATTGTTTTTGTGTTCTTTGGTGGGTTCATCCATCATCCTGAGGAACAGCTTGTGTATTTGTTCCCAAAATGTGCTTGCCTTCTGACCAGTTACAACATCAACATCTTTTCTGGTGTTGAGCCAGCTGATACAGAGAATTTGATCCTCCTCAATACGCCAGTTGGGGTTTTTAATTTTTTTTCTCTTCAATTTCACCTTTGAGCTTGGGGTTTAATTTCTTTTTGTCATGATTGGATGTTCCGGCCATATCTTCATCCTTTCATAGTTTCATTTTTTTTCTTTTTGGGAGGCAAGTTTTGGATTGTTGCACCATTGTGGTGTGCCAAATGTGTTCCAAGTATCAAATCACATAGAGTCACAGTTTACTATTGAGAAGGAGACATATTTCTAGATGTATTATTGCTTAATTAGGTTCTACAGTTCATTTAACCCCTAGTCACTCACTGGAACCACTAGCAGCTTTTGAAGGCCTCCCAAAACAGTGATCTTGTCTTTTCCACGTCCGCCATCCAACCTCTGGACGTCCAACTTTGTTGCAATTCTCTCTATCTACTAGTACATCTTCATCAATATTGGGACAACACAGATACACAATGACCAACATCAATCCAAATCTCAAAACATCCCTCAGTCACTTCAATCACAATGAATTATCATTACCGCCATCAACACCCGTGAATTCTGCTGCACAAGCTATCCTTAATTTGACGGTGTGAGAACTCCTTTTGGGATGGGTGGCAGTTCTGCAAGGGGGAAATACCAGTAATAATATTTCAAATATGTAAGAAGATATTACAACTGTTATGGGTAGTTTGAAAGACCTGCCCCTCTATGATACTACACAAGAGCTATCACAACAAATTTATTTATTTTATTTGTTGTGGCAACTAATGATAGAGAAAACTTATGTGTAGCAGTCTCTTATCAGACCTAGATCAAAACTTGACTTCAGTGGAAATGGGTTTGGTTGAATTTGTATGGGCAATAGAGCCGGGGTGGTTTACAACAGGATTGAGTCAGATGATGGAAATAAGTCTTAAAGTAAATATCTTTTATGTGTTTTTTATATATTTGTAATTGAAGTGTAGATAAACTAGTAAAAAGAATTCTTGATGGAACTGATGTTATATGTAAACTATTCAAAGTGTATTTTCCCTCTTCCTTAACCTTCAGTTAAGAGCACAATGGGTTAAAGTCAATTTTACTTGTTAAGAGCACAAATGGTGATGCTAGCTACTGGACTACTTATATATCCTCTGAGGTATGAAAGATGTTGATGGGTCACTTGATTGAGATCACACTGTTGGGTTTACTTGGATTTGTGATGAAAGCTCTAAATGAGATGTGTGTTCTGCTTAGGATTCCTCCTCTGGCATGCTCAAACTGAGGAGAGAAAACCTCCTCCTTTTATAGAAAAATGTGAGGGATTTCTGCTGGTGTGACTGCCATAGAAGTGCTCATATGATGATGGTGGTAAGGGTATCCATGTGGTGGCTGTGGTATCCATGTGGTGGTGGTATCCATGTGGTGGTGGTATCCATGGTGGTGGTGATATCCATTAAATATACTAAAACTATGCACTTGAATCTAATTCTATACTATGTACCATCAATACATATTCCTCAAGTCTGAAATAACAGTTTAATCCAGATATCTTTTAAATGAGGGGAGCTAGCCTACAGGCTGGGGTTTGTAGCCAGCTGGGATGAGGGATTGGATTGGAATGGATCAAATATGGATCCTGTGGGTCTGCTGGATCCCTGTTTTCCTGCGCGACCCGCTAAATTTAGCAAAAAGTCGCGCGGTCCCATCTCCGCTGGAGATGCTCTTAGACTCGGAGAGAGAGGCCTAGGTCTCTAGTTAAAGGCACGAGGCTCCTATAAAAGGAAAAAGCTGTCAACCGTGTTAAATTCCTTCTTGAAAACCAGGTTCAGGAAAAATACTACAAACCAACTATTTATTTATATGAATACGATAATCTTATACAGGATAACACAAACTGAAACTGGATAAGTGGCCAACCTGTGATATGACACAAAAAATAAAATAAAATAAAACCAACCAACCAACCAAACAGACAAGTGAAGAGTTGAATGGAAAACATACATGGAAACAGAAATTTTGATAACAACAACAAATATAGTTTTTTTCCTATTCAATAAAACATACAACACTTCCAAAACGTGAACCTAACGTTGACAATAGTCAAAAAAAGAATGCCGATTTTTCCGAACAAGTTACGCTGCGGAATGAAGTTGACTTATTGGAACAAGACCTAGTCTACCACTTCTTGACGGCAGATCTGAGAATATTTTCGAGTCCACCACCGATCCGAGCTCGAGCTTCAGAGAGGCTGAACTGTTTTTCGACCATTTGGAGATCACATTTGGTTTCCAACTGGTTTAAGACAGTCTCCCACACCGCTTGTTCGACAGGTCGCACGACACCCTTAGGGATTTCAGCCGCCTGTTTCAACACTACAAGCGCGCCGATCCCGATCGGACTTCCGACAGTTTTAGACATGGCTGAGTTTTCGTCATCGCCTCGAGCAATCAATTCGGATTTTAAAATCTGTTGCGCGCCTGTAGAAGTTTCTATTCGCAGTTCATGGCTAAGCAAGACCATGTCTCTTTCATTCGGTTCATACCGAAGCTTATGTGATAAAAATTGACACAAGAGATCGATCGGAAGTATTTTTTCAAGCTCTGATTCACTTGGCATCATAGGTAGGTCGGTTGACGTCTCCCCGGAGGCGCCTGAGCCAGGCAAAAGGCCCAATCTATGTTTTTGGAAGATATTTTAGTTGAGAGAATATGATCAGGAAAAGACGGGCAAGGATAATCTGTATTTGAATGGATATGAAGGGGCTTACTTCATCAATACTCGCTTCGTCCTGCCATCCTCAATCTTCTTCCCCATTTTCTCAATCACCTCGTCCCATCTTCTAGGAACTCCAGCTTTGCCCCATTCAAAATGGCCATCCTTTCGAACTAACCCTATTTTCTTCAAGACATGCATGACCTCACAAAACCCTTCAAATCTTAAAGTACCCCTGAGCATCGTCTCCAAATGATCATCTAAACCGTAACGAGAAGTGTATCCCAAAGAGTCTCGGTTGGCCACCCCTTCCAAAGCTAAGTTCCCTTCCTTAAACTTTCCATCAAACATCGCCGCGCCCACCCCAGGAAACTTCCTCTTCAGCAATTTTTCTCCGCTAATTTCGTACCTCTGGAAGGAGAATACCAAGAGGATTATGTTAGTTGGTAGAGTAAGTTCGAATCGATGAGACAGTACTCTATGTAACAAAACCAGTCGTTTTGTCACTTACCTTTCCAGCCAGTAGAAACTGAGCTGGGTTTCCTGCAGCTTCTAGCACGCCTCTAGGAGACCAGGAAAAGCGATATCCCAAGAGGCCGTCAGATTGTCCGGGTAATCCTCCACAGAAGCTGACAAACGATTTAATTCGAGATCCAGGTTGATCGCGTTTTAATCTTTGGATTAAACTGACAGCAGTCATATGATCGATCCCAGGATCAAGTCCCAGTTCGTTCAAGAATACAAGGTTTTGAGATTTGGCTGCTTCATCGAATTGGGCCATGGCTGGCGAAACATAAGACGCCGTGATTAGATTGACGGAGTGCTCGAGACAGGCTGTTGCAATCAAAGGGTGCATGGATGCCGGTAGCAAGCTAGTTTCATTCGAGCAGGGGTAATGGAAGTATAAGTCAACCCAAACAAGCTTCATGAAGAGCATTGTAATTCTCTGAGTAACCGCAAGATCAAAAATAAAAAGTTAAGATACCTCATGACGATGTTCGCCTCTTTCACTAATTCTGAAACGCCCACTTTGTCGCTGGCGGCATCTAGTTGGACAATTCTTGTGCGGGCTTGCTTGGACGGGTCGTTTTTACTGACCCGTTGGGTGAGATTCTCAGCTTCTTGTAAATCCTTAGCGGCGATAGTTACTTCGATGTTGGGTTCATGCAATAATGCTTCGATAGCTGGTTTAGCAACTAATCTGCGAGAAGGCAAATTCGAGGTTATTTAGAGGGTAGGATCCACAACCACAGAATCTGGCTTAGGGAATCAGAAGAACAAGAAAGCACGGACCCAGAACCAAAGATTACAACTTTTCTTGACTCTCCGGAAACATCAATTTTATTATTTGCGGGTATAGCCGGCTCTGGGCTTGTAGAGCTGGCTAACAATGAGGCCAGGCCCTCATGTTGGGGCATCAATTTACCATCTCCGCAAATCATTCCATTTTTCAACCGTTGTAAAGTTTCCGAACTTTCAATATCATCTTGAGGCAGTTTGGATTCGATGAGCGAGGTGATGTATGGGAAAATGGCCGAGGAGAAACTTTCCGATGCATCCTTAGCGAGCTCAGAGGGTAAAATTTCTGCAGTTTAGTGGTCACAGCCTTGGTTAGGTTCTGCAATCGCGCCAACTGGATTTCAAATCTCAACAGACCTATGGAAATGAGCTGTAGCTTTGTGTCGAGATCAGCCCATTGGGACTCGGTCATCAGTGACTGGTTGTGATCGTATTTAAAATAAGCATAAGGTGCCTCAATACTAGTGGCCCGGTCGACAAACTCCAACCCTCCCTAGGATCAACGTTAAAATGTATTGATGCAAAGGAAATATCAGATGAAGGGCTGACTTTGGATGGGAAAAAGGACAAAAAACGAACTGACATGAAAATCGCATGAAATATCTGTTACGCCTTTTAAACGGGGGTTCGGTTGCTTAAAAAAATGTGCAAGCTGAATATTAGATAATAATCGAGGGAATCCCGATGACCAATATGCTCCATTGATTAATAATGTTGTCCAAGGCGCGACCTAACAGTGACTGTGTTAGTAACAACCGCAAGTAGCAGTTTCTGATTATGTAGAAACATGAAAATCAAATCTAGAGTTCGACGCCTAAACAACATACACTTTCGTGAAAGACAGAACGAAATTGATCTGGGTGGGCGTTGTAATTGGCGCGATCAAAGAGTGTACCACTGTCTCCCGACTGATGCACTACATAATCTTCCAATTTTGCTTTATAGCCCAGCATCCTGTGATGGGTTTGAAGGCCTGCATTGATGTCAAACATATATTCCATGAGACGGTTTCAACTGTAAATTCAAACGCACTTTGGGAAGCAGTGACTTGTTCTTGAAATTGGGCAAGATTGTCAACCCATTCAATTCCAGCGTGATCGAGCGTTTCGACAATACCCTTGCCCACCCGTCCCGTTGAGCCCGTAACGACCACACTGAGCATTGGGCCACGATATCCTTCACCAGCGATCCTAGTCCGAAGAAGTTTGAGACCACCAAAGAAATCATCTGTGGACTCAAACGTGTACGGTCGTGCTAGGTTCTAAGGTGGATAGGAGCCGTTGTTAGCTTATCTCAACATAGATGTACCTGCAAGGAATCAATAATTACCAACCAAAAAAGGAGTGGAGAATCCGTGTTTCAAGGCAGACAGTCCATAGCCCGACAGAGATTCACCTGCTCCAACCTGCAGGATATTAAAAGAAAACGCTGCTAAGTCAAATGATTCACAAGCAGGATAAACAAAAATTGCCTCATACGACACCGGCCAATCTCCCGAAGGATACTTCTCGAGCGCCAGTTTGAGGGTTAACGAGTAATTCCCAATCTATGAATTCATCACCAGATTTTACCATTCGCTTGAGCAAAGGGATGTTATACGATTGACCTTTGTGGGTGTGAGAAAAACTATTTTGACAACCAAAGTCAGATTTAACATAAGCTGGAAGGTTCTTCAGAAAACAGTTAGATCACTTACAAGAGGTACGTCCTTGGCTGGCCGGCTCCGCGGTCTCGAAGATCTTCGATGGGAATCTCTTTAATCGCGATGACCACATCACCATCGGCTTCTCCAGCAGGAACCAGCTCTGCGCCAGCCTTGATGTGATTTCACACAAATATAAGCCTCAGCCTCTCTCGTTATTCCTTATTTTTATCACTTTGAACAAGTCAAAAAAGAACAGCTGCGCACGTTGGAATAAGATTGGTCATCGAAAATTCTTTTTTGGCTAGACTCGACTTTAACAGCAAGCGACTCTCCAAATTTCTCGATCAGATTCCTCACATGATGGGGTGCGAGTGGTGTACGACGTTCCCAGAGGCGATGAGGATGTTCGGCCTTGATGGCCAGAGTTACTTTGTCATGAAGCTTCGTAGACAGATGGAAGGAGTAAACCGACCCGATTCGACGTGCGCCCGTCAAATGAAGAGGAAGGCGACAACCAGGATGGGCACCAGTCGAGGCCAACCTGTTCCGTATCATGGCGGTTAATTGTCCTGAAGAGATTTCGAAGAGTGTACAGCTTGTCCCACTGCCCAATTGATGAGGGATTGTTGACCAGGTTTCCTCAGTTCATCGTTTTGGTCTCGGACTTGCCGTGATCAAGGAAAGTCATTATTATGGTTTACTCATGACGTCATTGCGGGATAAATTTATCAACCTTTGTGCATATTTAAATGTGTATGTATGGATTTAGATGTCTATATCAACTGATTTGAATATGTACATATAAACTTTGAATCAGACCAGAGCTTCGAGCTTGTGGCCAATCACCAATACCGTGACTCCAGCATCACCACATGACCAGTTAAGGTTGTGATCCGGTGCCTCGGTGCGGTTATTTCCTTCCCAGCCCAGCATGTCTTAGCGGCCTGTACCATAAGTTTCCAGGGGTTTAGAGGTTTTCAGAATTCAGAAACTCTGGTTTTTGAAACACCGTACCATATCTCCTCCTGGTTTTCTCTTGCTCAACACGTTCTGTGAATGGTTGTTGAGAATACAAGAAGACTAGGGTTGAGTTGGATGGTGGCCATGCAGTAAGAAATTTTGAGGACTTGTTGAATTTTGATGTGCTGGTGTTGGCAAAGACAAACCCTGGGATTCAAATCAGGAAAGATAGGCTAAGCTATTTTTCAAAAATTGGGAATACTGGATAGAAAGCCAGGCACCGCTAGCATAAATTCCTAGGTTGAGGTCATCCCAGTTGAACTAGAATGCAATCAACCTAAAATGTGATGTTTAGAAGTATTGGAACAAACGAAAACATCCATTTCTTGTTAGAATTTCTAACTTATGCTGAGATAGATAAAAATTATTGTATGTAGAGAAATTCAAGATGTATTTAAGTACCTGCAAGCAACACTAGATGGTGAATGGTAGATAGAAGAAGTAATATAGGAAAGAGTAGATTTAAGAAAAAGGGGTGTGGAAGAAAAGTGTGTATGAGGTCAAGTGTTGTATTCAAGATCAAGTGTTGTGTATGACTTTGTTATAAGCAGGAACTGGAACAGGCACAGGAATAGGTATGAGTGAATAGAATTAATGACAAGTTTAATTCTTTTTTGGTATATCTGTTTTTCTGTCTTGGGTTCTGTGTTGGTATTTCACCTTCAGAATTTTATGCATGATAAAGGGGGACAATCTTGAGGGATCTTGATTAGAACAAGGAGCAAAATGATGGGAGTGTTTGCTGCTCAGAATTTATGATTTTATTTCTTCTGACACACAAGCCAGATTAAGTATCTAGTACAAGAGTGATCAAAAAGTGGTTGAGATAACAACTTAGTATAGTAATATGCTAATAGCTAACATGTTTAAGTGGAGAGAAAGAAAGAATTGTACTGAAAAATGGAATAAAGAAACATTGTAATTTAACTAAATTCCATTACAACTTTTTAATGGATGGACATCAACTATTCATTGATGGAAGATTTGTTATAAAACATCACACAAAGTTATGGAAAACAATAAATTTAATGAGGAAAAATAAATTTGGATAGAGTTAACTTAAATAGAGAGAAATGTGAGCAAAGATGTGACCAGAATTCTGACATTCTGGGCTAGGTCTTACAAACAGCTATTGTTTTTTGGGTTGATTATTCCCCAGAGGGTCTTTTCTGCACAATGTAACAACATTGATTAGCTTTCTGTTTTTTCCGTCTTTATCTAGGAAGAAACATAAAAACTTACTATAAAGCCGGTTGTCTGTTATCCTCTTTCAAAGGTCTGGGGTTGTTGGTAAAACCTGGTCTGGAGAAATATTGAGGTTAATAACCAATCTGCTGTTTGTGGGAAGTATGAGAAATACATTCATCAGCTCCAGTTCTGGGTTTGGACTGCAGAATGGCTACCTAAAAGTTCATGCAGCTAAATGGAGTTGCACCAACTTTTCATTCTCATAATGTTGTACATAGGACTTTTGAATCCTGGGGTTTCACCAAAAACCTGATAACTCAGGTGGTTTCCTTGCAATCCACAGGCTATGGTACAGGCCCTAACACTTCCACATCCCAGTTTAACTGGGATGACTTCACCCTAGGAAATTATGCTGCAAGTTCAAATCAATATAAAAAAACATTTTTGGAAGACAAAAAGTCCCCCAATCTGTGCTATTTCTGTGTGGAATGAATAGATGACTATCAAAAGTACCACAGCCTCCCCTCTGTTCCCCCTGACACTACAAAGAAGGTGAAAACAAGTGCTGTGTTCACTGTATGATATTTTCTGCCATTGTATCAATATCCTAAGGGAAGTGATGGGGAAACATGGAGAAACCTTATTGGTTTACTTGAGAGGGGGAGTGGGGGTTTATAAACACCTGCCCATGCCAGGTGAACACCCTTTTTATATGTCTGGGTATCCCCATAAATATACAATGGGTGGATATATGTATCTGCCAAAAGCTCATTCCAGAAGCCCAACCAACCATCTTGATGTAAGGAGGATTTGAGAATGGGAGGGGGGGGGGGGGGGTAAAATTAATTCAGAATAATGAATATCACAAAATAAAAGGTATCTGAAAAATCCAATAAATCATAAACTTTTTTCTTTAAATGACATTTTTGGAAAATCTTTAATATACTATTCCAAAAAAATAATGAACAACCAGAATCAGGACATGAATTATAATAAATGAAAAAAAAACATCCAGAATGAATTCTAAATTTCAGTGGGCAGTGAAAACAAATCAAAAATTGTAAATTTGCACTGCATGCAGCAAAAAGTTACCATCAATATTCCACACATGAGTCCTCTTGACCCAATGTTCATGTTCAATCAAGAGACCATCAATACAGAAAACTTTGACCACTGATCATGTAAATTGAGGTTCATTCAATATACATGTTAAGGAGAATCAATATGCAGAGCACATTGCCCATTGAGGGGGCTTGATAAACGCACGCCCCTGGCGCACACCCACGCCATGGGCATTTGGTGTGTTTTGACCAGTCACTGGCAAATTAGATTGTATTGGGGAGGGGATGGGCAAGGGATCCTGAAAGTCCAGGAAAAACAAATAAGGGCAGGTCCCAGTCAGTTCTAAACAAATTAATCTTAAAAATATCATGAAAAACACTATCAGTGATATTCCTTGCTTGATTCTGTTGCTGTCATGCGATCAACCCAACGTACTTAAGGGGATTTAGCTGGTCAAAGCGCAAAGGAGAAATGAGGCTAGGGTCGTCGAAGATAAGTTCAAAGATAAGTTCAAAAATAAGTTCGAAGATAAAATCCTCGAGGAAGTCTATGAGCACAACTCAAGGTAATGTGTCAAGTTGGACTCAAAGGATTTGATGCGTCAATAATCTTTTATTATAATTAACTGAGGAAAAGAGAATGAAGAGAAAAGTACAATAGTATTTATATTCATAAAAACTACTTGTTGAATCTGGGTGATGAATGAGTGTTGAGGTAAAATACGAGTATGGAGTAAATACACGGATATGAAAGATGTACCAATGAGGTTGAAACAACAATTCTATGACTATAACTATGATTGATTCAAACATGTGATAGAAATGAACTTCAAACAGGGGAGTGATGAGTGAATCCAAGGTGATAAGGTAAGGTTAAGTGCGAGGCTTGATAAAAGAGGGTAAGTGCCAGGCTGAGAGTTCTGATCTTGAGTGCTAATTGAAGAAGGATTATTGATTAGTTCAAAGATACTGAGGATCACCTGATTAAGAAATTCCTAGCTTTTTAGAAATGCTGGTTTGAAGGTGTTAATTGTCAAACTTAAAGGTTAAGATTTCAAATATAAGTTAAATGATAGAACACATTTATAATAAAAAGAGAAGGAAAAAAATAAGTACCTTAAAGGCAAAGACACAAGGAAAAAAGGCACAAATATGAGAAGAAAGGAAGAAAGAAAGGAGGAATCAAACTGGAAGAAGATTGGTTAGTTAATGTGAATGTGAGATAAATGTCAATAATAAGACCTACAAGAAATAAGGATCTTATGAGGGTTTTACTAATGTCGGCGAGTCGAGTTTTAAGAAGGGAAGCGAACTAAGCGCAAGAGAGTCGACAAGGGAAGGGAAGCGAACTAAGCGCTGAAGAGATTTGAGTTAAGGACGAGTGGTAAGAAAGAATATGAGGATGATAATGATAGGGAAGAATGGAAGAACAGTTGATGAGAGGGAAGAATCTTCTACTCTCGCTGTTTCTTGCTGTGACAAGGAATGAAAGTAGAGTCTTTTAAATAGTGAATCTTTGATGAGGTTTGAGCGAGGATTCTGATTTGATAGAGGGGACCGAGTGATCAAGGAACCGATTGAGAGGGTTGAGCGGTGGATTTGAGAGGGTTGAGCGATGATGAGGACCGAGTTATTGAGAAAGATTAAAGTTGGGTGCTTGGACTTGCGAGTTTAGAGGGATGGCATGTGAGATGTCACATGAATATCAACAGAAGGAGCTGACTAAATGTCGAAGATGTTTGTTGAGTTAAGTGTCACACTATTACATTTGAATTGAAATGAATGTCGAAGATGCATTTGTCGAAGCATTTCGAAACTGAATATGCATTCGAGCCTGAGGATGAATTTTAAAGGTTGATGAGTAGTCGAAGCTGAGCTCAGTGGTTGCAGCGTGACAGTTGCCAATCAAGTGTTGAAGTTATCAACAACTGCACAATAGAAGATTCCTCTATTGAAACATTTCCAAAGCGTACGAGGAGTAGAATGAAGTATCCATGGTGTGAACACTTCATTCTTTGAAGACTTCAGTTCTGATATTTTTTCCATCTCATTGGGAATCTGTCACAAGAAGAAGAATCAAATCAAACCAGCACCTTCAACAACATAAGGAATCCACACAACAAACTCCTAGTCCAAGGCCTCAACTTCTTGGATCTCAGTAAATATATTGAAGAATTACTGCAGTGTTATAATTAAGGTATCACTCTTACTTTAACCAATAACTCTATAAATTGTTCTTCATAATATTTACTCTGCTTTTTCTTTTTATAATTAAGTTGTTTATTCTATAATTAAGAGTGCAATTCAATCATTTATCCACTCTATCCAAATATGAAGGAGACGACGCCTAGAATTCTTACATCAAGCAAGGAACATGTCAAAACATTGATTACAATAAAAGATAGCCCCTACTTACCTTGAGAGGGGTAGGGGCTCCTGAGGGGCTGGGCCTATGATCACCGCCAAAAAAAGGGAAACAGGCTTGATTGCTCACCGTTTGAGGCTGGAAGGAATCACACACGATCAGCCATGTTACTTGCTTAATCGGCAACCCAATTGAGCAAGGAACTTGAACGATTATTCAAACCAAAATCAGATAAGCCCCTACTTACCTTGAGAGGTGGTAGGGGCTATTGAGAGCCTGCTTGGTCGATTCAGGGAAAAAAAAGCTGTAGAGGCTTGATTGGTCGCCAATCAAGCCTTCATAAAAATAAAAACATGTCAGTATGTCCCTTGCTCAATCGGCGACTGATAAAGCAAGGAAATTCAATCTTTATTCAAAACAAAACAATTTAAGCCCCTACTTACCTTGAGAGGTGGTAGGGGCTGTTGAGGGCCTGTTCGGTCAATCAAGGCCAAAAAAAACCTGAAGCAGCTTGATCGGTTGCGAATCAAGCCTGCATACCAATCAAAAAAAATGCTAGTGCGTCCCTTGCTTGATTGGCAACCAATCGAGCAAGGAACTTGAATTTGTATTCAAAACAAAATGCCAATCAAGGTGGATTAGCAAAGCACTTGCAGACAGAGAGGATTTTAGTTTCTTGTAACTCATAGCAAAGGCTTATCTCAGTGGAGTTGTAGGCATTGTGACTTAGTTACGGGATTAAGTTCTTGTTTATATCTACCAACAACCCAGACTTCAAACTATATTAGGTGGATGAGTGCGGACGTGGTACTTTCCTCCCAAGCTACCTACTTCTCTTTCCACGCCGTGTAAGTTTTCCTAAGTTCTGGCTTTCTCTCTGAGGAGAAGCTCTGGCTAAGCAAGCTACTCTTTCAGCTAAAAAAACAAAACGTGAAAAAAAACGAATAGAAAAAGAATCAACAAAAGAAGCCAAGAATGTAGAAAATTGCAATGAAAAACGGCAAAAGGCCCTGTAAAAATAGCTTGAGGGCAACCTGCGAGCTTCCCGAAGAGAGAGGGGTGAAATCGAACGCAGAACGGGATTGCTCGAGCCAGTAAGGGTCACATAACCCGGTCCGTTTGTTTTCTGAGCTCGGGTTCGACGTCGGATTATGCGCGTTAGCAGCCCTATTGACTGTACCGTTCCTTATTCCGGCTGACCTTTGGTCCGTTTTTTATCGGACCACACTGGGGTCCGGCAAATTGAGCCCCAAACTTTCAGCACCTTCGCCGGCAACCGCCGTGTGGATACCGAAACGACGGTATCTGTTAGATCACAGAACTCCCTCGCAACCGAGACGCCCTGCCAGCCCGGAGAGCCCATCATTGCTATGGCCAGAGCTTAAGTAGATGATCTATCAGAACAAGTGTGGGATGTGGTAAAGCGGCAAGGCCTGATGGTAGCGCATTGGAGCTGCCGAGTCACCTACATACATAATAAGCTTGAAGCGCCACTCGCGCCGGCGGCTTTAAACCATTCGCGATTCTCATACTTTCAATTTCTGCGTCCAAAACGAGGGAAGTCCCACCAAGTCCTCCGAATCTGAGCCCAGAAGTGAGACTCATTCAGTTGGAAATGGTTTCAGTCAGTGTAATCCTACTTATACTTCTGGTCGATTCGACCATAGCACAACAAGGACACCATATTTCTTTAGTTTTTCGTGATCATGCTGGTACCAACGACGTCCCGGTACAAAGCTTGGGCACTATTTTAAATCGAAATGGATCGATGCATCTAAAGAGCCTGACCGATAGAGCCGGTTCGACCATGCCAGTTTATAATACATGCACCACACCTGGATCATTCTCTCTCAGTACGCACCTCCCTGTCCTCTTCTGGTAAAATCATTGAGGCTCATTTCATCGATCTGCTTGTATCTTATTGTCGTCGCGTTGTTGTCAGCTTTTGATGATGGACCATCGCAATTTAGTTCGAAACTAGACGCAAACTTAGCTGAGGCGAATTTTAAAGCCAGCTATTTCATCAACGGAAATAATTTCGGTTGTATCTATGACTTCGCCGAACTCTTGATTGAAAGGTTCGGAAAAGGGCACTTGATTGCGTAAGAGTGCTTGTTTGAATGATACCCTTGAGTGGGCTTTTCTGATGACAATGAACCTGGTTACGTTCCTGAAGGAGCCATACTTGGTCGCATGTCCATTTAAACCAGGGCAGTTACCAACAAATTTCTCACCAATTAGAATTACTCGAGAACGTGAGTTGTACTTTTCCCACCAACAATTGAGAGGATTCATATTCCGCAACGGACGATATTTATATGTGTATGTGATAACACCACTGACGTTCCATGGCGAATTCCGATGTCCATGCCATCCATGCAGGCTATGATAAAAATCTTGGGGGTAAAACCGCTATATTTCAGGCCCCCTTTTGGTTCGTCTGGAATTTGAATCCCTGAATATAACCAACCAGTTGCCAGCAAAAACAGAAAATCAAAACTGAGACTGTTTCTGGCTTTGTTCTTCGTAAAATCGATCTCTCTAAAATGAAAACCGGGATGATTAGGCGAATTTAACGACCTTGTGGTGAGAAAACGTCATTGCTATTTTTTGTTTTTGCTGGGTTGAATTGCGAAAAAACCTTCTTTCCGAACTGATTATTGCCGCATTTTTTTACTTCAGCTTCAGGTTTTGCAAGACAGAGGGTACAAGGGATTAATTCTATGGTCACAAGATTCGCAAGATAGTTTAGCGTCACCACCCAGCTCTTCTGAAATCATAGAGAGTTATCGATCTTATCCCGAACAAACTAACGTATTGAATCATGAAACTACCGCGCTTATGGTTGATGAAGTCAGTATGGTTTTGCATTTCCCATTTCTTTATATATGATCACTAAAACTACATGCATGGCTGCTATCCCCGTTCACTGGTGCAATACTGGCCGTCAAATGATGTTTTACTTATTCTCCAGATTTGATTGATACAGGTTATACCCGCTATCGTTCCAATTCTCAGAGAGAAAAAATTCAACCTACAAACGGTGCGACAGTCTTATTTTTTCAATGGAAGGTATCCTTATAAAATACGAAAATTGAATGTTAAATCATAATGCATTCATCATGATGTCGGCTTGGCATAACATGTATTAGTCGCCTGATTGTTTAGGTCTGGGTTCGAATCCAAGCGATTGGTACGTTTCGGTCCAACCACCGGGATCCAGGGATGTAAGTGTTCCCCTTTTCAGGTAAAAGTTTTTCGTTACCTTTTGTCTTTGGTAAAACTTCAACAGGAACTTATTGCACACTCACTCCCGAATACTTTTGCTGCGGATATCTCAGGAATCATGGACCTGCAACGGTACTCCAACATCTGGAAACTATGAATGAGCTTGACAAAATATTTTCTTCATTATAAGTTGAATTGTCTTTGTCATTCTTCCTACTTTGCATCTAATTTTGCATTGAAGTAAATCCTTTAACTCTTTTGGGTTTGGAGTTGGTCTTTGAAATTCGTATGATAAACGGATTGAAAGTTCAAACTTGGTGTAAGAGGTCAAAAATGTTTGTGGGTCCATGCGGAGTTTTTTTTGCAGAAATATGATCCTACAATATCCAAATTGGATTATATAAATTCACACTGAGAGTCTCACAAGCCATATTCCTTGATCCTGAAATAGGCTGGTGGTTGAAAACATCAAGAATTTTGAGGGCCTGGATGGCCTAGCAGCAACCACACACCCAGCAGCAAGAATCCTCCCATGCAACATGAGACTCCAAAATACTCTACATCAGCTGTCTCATGAGCGAAGAAGATTTGTGTGTGTTCTTATGAAGAACCGACGCAGTGAGAAACACTATCCTGAGGAAAGTGATGAAAACAAGGCACACCTGATCGTCCGCGCGAGTGCAATGAGACACGAGCCGTGAAGTTTGACGAGTCAAAGTAAGTTAATTTAAAACTGATGAATGGAGAAAAATAGCTACCACCGGTGGAAAAACAGGAAAGTGATTGTAGATCTACATTGGGTTTCAACTTTATTTATCATCCGTTCCATAGTCTGAGTGTTGAGCTTCCGCCGCAGTGATTTATGAAGTGAGTGACAAGTCTTTCAAATCTTTTTTCAAAGATATCCAGTTTGATCCAACAATCATGTGGACAATAATCCTATTTTTGTACAAAATTTTACCATCATTGTTGATTGAGTAATCCTTCAAAGTACATTTTCAAAGATTTTTACAAATAGGGACATCCTTCTGAGCTTGTAACATCTTGAAGAATTGTTTGTTGAGTTTTGCACACTGGATTGAACTTAAGGAGACATTCCAACACCTGCCTGCTGGGTCTTGTTTGAAGGTTTTCCAATGTTTGTAGCATCTAATGCATGCGTCTGCCTTAAAATTAAGATGAAGTATTCCCAAAGTATGATATGTATATTGTTGATGATTTATCTAGGACTCTTGTGGAACTGAAATCCTTGTCTCACTGAAGTGTATCACATGATTTACTTTTCATCTCATCATGACTTGAGCTTATCCAGAGCAATTACCAAAAGATATTCAGCCAAGATAAAAAATAACATATGTCTGGACTTGACAAAATCCCAGTGTGTCACAAAAATGCATATGCATACATTTGCATGCCCAAGACATTATGTGAAATTGAATTTACCTTGATTTCAAGATGAGTTGTGATAAAATTCAGCTTTAGATGCGGGTGGGTTCAGACCAGCTGATGTTTTAATTGCTGTTGGTATCAATATGTTTTGCTCATTGGTTATCCCACATATCAACATTGCTTCAGGCCTTGTTTGATCTTAACATCCTGGATTTATTCCTTCAAGTTCTATATGAAAAACATGGTTTATGGATGAAAAAAGGTGCAGGAAATGTTCCCCTGGTGATCAAGAGTTACACCGGGAGCAGCAGAAGAAAATACAGTTTGAACATTTTGGTCAGGGTTATTATCAGAAAAGGCTCTTTCTCCCCTCCAAGGGACAACGATTGTCACAACATGGCAAAGCATGATCTGGAACAACAGAAATTTTTTACAGGTCAATCATTATTGATAGTGAAGTTAAGTTCAATAAGAAGTTTGTTCCATTAAGCTTTCCTGCAAAGAAGAACTTTTGCACTTGTGTGTGAAAGAATTCACAGATTTATGAGCAGTCAGTATCTTGAATGGGTTGAGAATACTGATCAAACAAGAGTGTCATTCCTTCAAGCAATTCCTTATCATGAATATCATAAGGAGAAAACTAAAGTGCTCCCAGTAGACTTGATGTGTTTGTGTATTTAATCTTACCTTTTGTTTGTGCAACTTGCAGGTGCTTGTTATCTCTTCATCTGCAGGTATGTACAAGGTGTAGTTGTTAAAATTTGGGGAGAAGAGGGGGGGAAGATTTTGTGAACAGACTCAAGAGATAATCAGGATGGGAACTGGTTGAAGCTGAGGAGAACTGATGGGTGGTTATTGCTTGGACTAGGCTATGTATTTATAGACTATTGACAAGTGTTAATTTTTTGGTTGATCAATAAGTAATGAATAAAGAATACTAATGAATTATAAGGAATAAGGAATAACATTGGATGAAGATGGAGAAGTTCATTTGATGTGAGTCTTGCTAATTCAATAAAAAATAACTACTAAAACAGGGAGCAATTTCTACAAGTGTGTGTTAAGGTTTTGAAAATCAGTCATTGAGTTTCACCAATACAAACAAAGATCAGTCCAACCAATCATTATTTATTTATTCATATATGAAAGGTCTTTTGGGGATGAGGAGACAGACATCCAACAGTAGTCCAACAAGATCTATGTTGGTCCATCCTGTTTTTGATAACTGATTGTTCAGCTTTCTTTGTTTTCTGAGATGATTGCTTCAGTTGGGAAAGGGGGGTTGTAACAGGGGTTGGGCCAATGGATTGAGGATTCAGAAGATTTGATTTTGGACAGGCTTCCAGACAGCATCTTGTGAGGGATGTTTGGGCTGAGGATGGCAGGACAAGCAACACTGATCAAGGAACATTGGTGTCTACATCAAATACTGCCTGATGGCAGAGACCATCTTCTACAAATCCCAGAGACCATCAAGGATTTCAGCTCAAGAGTTGAAGTCAAAAGAAAGTGGGCTGTTCCAGAAACATTGGCAAAAAGGACCAAGCATATGCTGTCAAGGTTGGACAACAAGTTGAAAAGGCTCATACTGAATTCCTTATACCAACAACTAGGTTGGTTCATGTGGACTACTTATAAAAGATGTTCAACAGCTGGTTTGAGATGAAGAAAAAAACAAACACAGATACACTTGTGTTGAAATATTACAAACCCCCCTTCTGGTTTCACAAGGATGTGTTCAAGGTTGATGACATAAAAAAAAAGTATTTAGACCTCTCCCCCCCATCTAGGTATGTAATTTTCCTGGCTGAGATTTCCTGACTCCCCTGTCTGTGTTTGATGCTAAAGAATCATGTAATTCCAACCACCATCACCAAGAGAGAGAGAGAGATCTTCTCTCCTCCATCCAGTCATTCAGAAATCCAAACTCTAGTCCTACAAACTCCCCCATCTCTGCCGTCTCAACTGCAAGAACCAGTGAATGACTAGATGCAGTCCTGACAAAGAATGCATACACAAAAGATATGATTTTTTCACGTAGAAACAATGGAATTCATTGGAAATTGTTCGAATTTAACAATTGAAAAAAAATTAAAAGATGTGACAAATGGAATTTGATCAACAACATAATATATGGATATAATTAAGTAGAAAAAAACAACATCACTGAAAGTGATCAAATTAATAAAAAGCAAGGAGGGGGGTAGGGGTGGTTTATGGGAATGGGATGCTGATGATGATGATGATGATGGATTGAGAAGCCAATATGACCAGAAAGCCTAGCCAGAACTCTGCCCACCCACCCAACCCACCAACCCAAGTCCATTCATTCTTCAAGCCAGTATTTAATTTTACCAGAATTTCACAGTCCAATCCAATCATGACACAACCTCGCCATCATACAACTGGTAAAAAGGAGTCAGGAGACCAGAATTGGAATTGGAGTGGACAGGAAGGAAAGGAAGGAGGACAAGAGACAAGGGGAGAGAGAGAATGAAACGGTATGACTTGTGTCATCTTATCTTATGGTCTAGGAGATTAGCTTGACAGAGTCAGAGTTGATGATGTAATGGGATGTGATTTGGAGAAAGGGTTGATGTGAGACTTGGTCTGAAGGTATGGCCAATAATGGTCTAACAGCAGTCACCATCACCACCCCCAGAAGCTTGGTGTCTGTTTCTACCATGACATCGTATCATGACATCCCCCCCTCCCCAAAAAAAAGGAGAGACTTGCTCTGGCACCTGTGTACCCTACTTAAAACCACCCTAAAGACCCCCTCACGGACGATACATCCCAAGGTCCTAAGGTGGTAAATGGCGGAGGTTGGGCGTTGATAAACGCACGCCAAGCGCGCACGCCAATTTTATTTGGCGTGTGAGACCCACACGCCAAAATTGGCGTGTGGTTCCCACACGCCAAAATTGGTGTGTGGGAGCGCACGCCAAACAATTGGCGTGCGGCTCCCACACGCCAATTGTTTGGCGTGTGGGGGGATCCCGCTCACGCAATCGAATGGGAGGTCCCATTCGATTACGTGAGCGGGCCGGCTGACAAGGGTATACAACCTCGTCAGCCGGGAGGACGTCCTCCCGGCCAACGAGGTTATACAACCTCGTCGGCCAGGAGGAAGTCCTCCTGGCTGATGAGGCTGTATAGCCTTGTCGGCCGGGAGGACTTCCTCCCGGCTGACGAGGTTATACAACCTCGTCAGCCAGGAGGAAGTCCTCCTGGCCGACGAGGTTGTATAGCCTCGTTGGCCGGGAGGACTTCCTCCTGGCCGACGAGGTTATACAACCTTGTCGGCCAGGAGGAAGTCCTCCTGGCTGACGAGGTTGTATAACCTCGTCAGCCGGGAGGACTTCCTCCCGGCTGACGAGGTTATACAACCTTGTCGGCCAGGAGGACTTCCTCCCGGCCGACGAGGTTATACAACCTCGTCGGCCAGGAGGAAGTCCTCCCGGCCGGCGAGGCTATACAACCTCGTCGGCCAGGAGGACTTCCTCCTGGCTGACGAGGTTGTATAACCTTGTCAGCCGGGAGGAAGTCCTCCCGGCCGACGAGGCTATACAGCCTTGTCAGCCAGGAGGACTTCCTCCTGGCCGACGAGGTTGTATAACCTCGTCGGCCGGGAGGAAGTCCTCCCGGCCGACAAGGTTATACAGCCTCGTGCCGGGAGGAAGTCCTCCCGGCTGACGAGGTTGTATAACCTCGTCAGCCGGCCCGCTCACGTAATTGAATGGGCCCTCCCATTCGATTACGTGAGCGAGGGGGGACCCGCACGTCAAAAAAATTGGCGTGCGGGGCCCACACGCCAAAAAAAATTGGTGTGTGGGAACCACACGCCATTTTTGGCGTGTGGGTCTCACACGCCAATTTATTTTGGCGTGTAGACCCTACACGCCAATTTTTTTTGGCGTGTAGGCCCCGCACGCCAAAAAAAAGTGGCGTGCGGGTTGGCGTTGGTGTGCGCCGTTGGCGTGCGTTTTTCAACGCCCCGGGGGTTGGGGGAATATCTGAGTATTTGAATATCTCAGATACTCCCGCCAAATTTTGACCAAGTCCCCCATGTAAATATGTAAACACATGAGGCATAATTCTACGCGTGATTGTGCATTATGTAAATACATAAATATTTGGATTGGCCACCTCTGTGAGTTGGATTGCCAAAGGAGTTCTTGCTTCCAAAGAATAGGCGCCATCATCACCAAGTTACCTCAACCCCAACCCACCGGTACTCCAACCACACTGCAAAAAACAGAATGGACAACTTCAACTGCCTCAAGGAACATTACTATCAACATCCTCGTCACCGCATGGACGCTAATCCCTACGCGTCCAATGAATATTTTGGTGAAAATTGTGATATCAATAGCTCAATGTACAATCATCAAGGTTGATATAATCAGCCACAAGGTTTCTATGGCTCTCCAACACATGATAGTTTCCCTCAACCCTCTCATCAATCATATCAACACAAACCTACCCAAACTCAGTCGCAATTACTTCCGCAATACCCACTAGATCCACAACCTCTTCGTCACCACAACCAATCTGGAAGAGTCGAACCTCCCCTAAGCCCACTCGATCAGCCTCTTATCCCAGACCCACCAGCAAAAGATCTCCGAGGATCTATGACAATGAATCAAAGAATATCAAAGAATAAGTCGGCTCGAGTTCTTACCACTACTACCAAGGAGCGTATCCAGAATCACGGCCTCACTCAATTGCGCAACGAGGCCAATCAGAATGTAACACATCACCGGATGACAGATGCGATTCGACAGGAGTTAGACGAGATGTACTACAGCTTTCAATGTAGTGTCAACCAACTTGCTATAAACAGTGGTGTTGGTACACATCTACTGTACAAGCACCTAGGATGGAAGCAGAAAAAGCGCACTGCAACAAACTACAATAACTTTGCCAAGTATGACCCGGAGGCTTCAAAGCTGTTTGCAGAAAGTAAGCTTCTCTCTTTTCTTTTCATTAATTCTCGCTGGAAAAATCTGACAAATCAATATCCCTCAGACAAACCCAATGATGTATACCGTCTTTGGGATCAGAAGGGTCAGGCAGAGAAAGACAAATACCGAGACATGGACTATGTCAACTCCATTATCAACAATTCTATTGAGAAGAGCAAGGCCAACTCACAAGATATTATTCAATCGTTGGCTGCAAGTCAGAAATATAGTTGTTTGATCGTATCAGAGTGGGCTCGGAAAGCCATGATAGATGTCAGTATGTTGAATTACTTACAAGTTCAATTGTATTCCAGGAGAGCTGATTGATACTTTGAACTCAAAAGTTGAAGTCGTTGAGTTTCTTCCATCAAATGGAAGGCTTTGTGGTGCTTGCATCGCGTCATCCAAAGTCTGATTTTTTCTACAAGCAGGGGACACCTCTTGCCATTGAGTTTCTCCAAATTTCCACTGGTGACAACGATCCTCTTGGCGACTTTCATACGTGGGTTGCGGCCAAAGCCATTGAGAAAATAAAAACCAAAGAAGCATCCCAGGCCCAGAAAATCTTGCATGTTCAATACAAGAAGCCTGTTGTACCAGCCCACCAATGGGACGAAGGTATGTTTTTTCTACAGCCTAACATCTACATCAAACATATTCATAGATATATTTTTTTGCTCAGGTCACCAGCTTCCCAATTTTAGGTCAATTCGGCGTTGGCTCCGGTCAATGATGTGTAAGTAATAGATGAGGGGCGTTGATAAACGCACGCCAACGGCGCACGCCAACGCCAACCCGCACGCCACTTTTTTTTGGCGTGCGGGGCCTACACGCCAAAAATGGCGTGTGGTTCCCACACGCCAATTCTTTTTGGCGTGTGGGCCCCGCACGCCAATTTTTTTGGCGTGCGGGTCCCCCCTCGCTCACGTAATTGAATGGGAGGGCCCATTTGATTACGTGAGCGGGCCGGCTGACGAGGTTATACAACCTCGTCAGCCGGGAGGACTTCCTCCCGGCACGAGGCTGTATAACCTCGTTGGCTGGGAGGACTTCCTCCCGGCCGACGAGGTTATACAACCTCGTCGGCCAGGAGGAAGTCCTCCTGGCTGACGAGGTTGTATAACCTCGTCAGCCGGGAGGACTTCCTCCTGGCTGACGAGGTTATACAACCTCGTCAGCCAGGAGGAAGTCCTCCTGGCCGACGAGGTTGTATAGCCTCGTCGGCCGGGAGGACTTCCTCCTGGCCAACGAGGTTATACAACCTCGTTGGCCAGGAGGAAGTCCTCCCGGCCGGCGAGGCTATACAACCTCGTCGGCCAGGAGGACTTCCTCCTGGCCGACGAGGTTGTATAACCTCGTCGGCCGGGAGGAAGTCCTCCCGGCTGACAAGGTTGTGTAACCTCGTCAGCCGGCCCGCTCACGTAATCGAATGGGACCTCCCATTCGATTACGTGAGCGGGATCCCCCCACACGCCAAACAATTGGCGTGTGGGAGCCGCACGCCAATTGTTTGGCGTGCGCTCCCACACGCCAATTGTTTGGTGTGTGGGAGCGCACGCCAAACAATTGGCGTGTGGGAACCACACGCCATTTTTGGCGTGTGGGTCTCACACGCCAAATAAAATTGGCGTGTAGACCCTACACGCCACTTTTTTTTGGCGTGTAGGCCCCGCACGCCAAAAAAAATTGGCGTGCGGGTTGGCGTTGGCGTGCGCGCTTGGCGTGCGTTTATCAACACCCATAGATGAGATAGTGAGCTAGGATAAAAAAATGTGTTGAAGAATTATTGGCATGCTATTTATGCTTTGCAGACAACGTATCGGGTGGTAACATTGATGAAGGCTGGCCAGCTACAGACACTGCTTCAAAGTTACAGCAGCTGGGCTTAAAGGTTTTTGTCAAGCCAAACAACCACGGTGTCACTCTTGCTCACTTTGAAAAACCTCTGTCAAAGTTGAAGCTCAATCAGACTCGGGATGTATTAGCTTGTTTAGGTGCAAATAAAGTCAAGATGACTTACTTTGAGAAAATCACAGCGGTTACAAACAAAGACACCCCCAATGATCAGCATCCCACCAAGAAATGAAAGCGTCGGGCAAATACATCTTCAAATGACCGCTTTTCTGACTCGGGATCAGCCCAGGAAACCGTGGCTGAACCAATCCAAACGACTGTGGCCGCTAATCTGTCCAATCCAGCAACATCTGGCCACTTGGCTGGCTCAGAATCAGAACAGACAATCGCCGCCAATGAAATAGAACAAACAACCGAGGCCGAATCAGAAAATATTACCTTAGCTGCAAACTGATTCACTCCTGCACCTTCTAGCAACTCGAGTGGCTCGGAAACCGCAAATTCTTAGAACTGCATCACACAGTCCCGATGACGCTAGATTCCACCCTGATTCATGTTTGAAGTGCAAATTTTCAATCATTTTTACCTTTCTGCCTTCACTTTTTTCTTGTGCCGCTTGTAAATAACTGGATGAATAATAGATGATATGATCCTAGTTGAAAATGTTCTTTTTTCCTTCAACCAGCATAAGAGTAAATGTCCAAAGGAGTATTTAGTTGACTGCAGGTTCCAGAGCAAACAAACACCAGATGAACACCAGATAAATGTTTTACCCAGGCAGATTTTAGATATCAGGATACACCAGCTCAAGTTCCCAAATATTAAGTTCACTAAAGAATATTAAGTTCACTAAAGAGTGATTGAGACTGATGTAGCCTGAATGAAAGCTACTGCCAAAACACATGGAGTCCAGAATATTCTATATCTTTCCACTTCATTCAGGACTGTATATTTTTGTAGGACTAAGTCTTTTAATAGTGTCCTGTACCTTCAAAAATTGAGAGCAGCTCACAATTTAAAGCAGCAAGACCAATTGATGATATGATACAGAAAAATGAGGGTAGGTAGTAGTGAATAACACAGAGAAAATGACATGGAGAAATGGTGCAGCATCAAGTTATTTGTAGCTTGTATTTTGAGCTCATAAAATGACTAGATCCATAATTACTATGTTTATTGTTTCCAGAAAAACTCATGAATGTATTCTTACTTTATTTACTATTTCCTCACTCATTTTGAAATTATAATTAAAGATTAGATTTAGGCCAGAACAAATATTAGATATCAGAATTGAGAGAGTAGTAGTGGTGTGTAAGAGAAGGAATATCCAAGTCCCAAGCAAATGTATTCAGTCATTCATACTTCAAGTGGAGCCAAATTGTATACAAGAAGGAAAAATGGTCATTTAAGGAGGATTTGAAGGATATGGATTTACATTCTAAAATTGGCCAGAAGCATATAAGGAATAGGAGTGTATGGAAGGAAGAATATTGAATCTCTGCAGCCAAATGATTGATGGTTGTAAATAAAAAAAATTGATATTTGGAATATCAGGACAGGTCTGAAAGCTCTACAGCTAAATAATTAATACTTTGGATTAATTTCAATTTAATACCTGTTTTTTAAACCTCTGTGGATTCAAAGTTGTGAGAGTTTGAATATTTTTTGTGCTATGTAAATGTAATTCTGTAAAGGATAAGGAATTAGTGGTTTCTATAGAAAGTGTAGGCACAGAGGGTCTTTATAAAGACCAGTGAGTGTGTTAGCACAAGAGTGACTGCTGAGACCAAGGGTGAGCACACCTAATGTGTGAGACAAGAGTTGAGACAGAGATGAGTAACTGAATGAAGAAGAGAAAAATAGGAAGCAGTACATGATTACTATTAATTCAATTAGGTTTCATCTAGGTTACAACTCTGAGTATCACTACACCTAGGTACCAGTTTACAGGTCTGCATTCCAAGGGAGGACACAAACTTGTTGTTGGAATCCTTAGGCCAGCAATGTTTGTCTTTTGCCACCAGTAGAACCACAGATGCCTTGTCACAGTTATTACCCTGCTTGCAGCACCTGTGGAACTGTGAAGAATGAGAATATTATTCTTCCAAAGTTTCTCATGCTTCAGGAGTATTAGAAAAGACTCCAAGCTTTTGAATGGTCCAATTTGATTGGGTATAGACTGGGTGGCTACTGGTATGGGTAAAGTCCAAAATATCACTCATTTACCCATGACCAGTAGCCACCCAGTCCATACCCAATCAAATTGGACCATTCCAAAGCTGGGAATAATGTTTTTATGGTGTTTAGAAAAGACTACCAGCTTTGGAATGGTCCAATTTGATTGGGTATGGACTGGGTGGCTACTGGTCATGGGTAAATTGTGTGTTTTCCAAAATAGCACTCATTTACCCATGACCAGTAGCCACCCAGTCCATACCCAATCCAATTGGGCCATTCCAAAGCTGATAATAATGTTTTTATGGTGTTTAGAAAAGACTCCAAGATTTGGAATGGTCCAATTTGATTGGGTATGGACTGGGTGGCTACTGGTCATGGGTAAATTGTGTGTTTTCCAAAATATCACTCATTTACCCATGACCAGTAGCCACCCAGTCCATACCCAATCAAATTGGACCATTCAAAATCTTGGAGTCTTTTCTAAACACCATAAAAACATTATTCTCAGCTTTGGAATGTCCCAATTGGATTGGGTATGGACTGGGTGGCTACTGGTCATGGGTAAATGAGTGATATTTTGGAAAACACACAATTTACCCATGACCAGTAGCCACCCAGTCCATACCCAATCAAATTGGACCATTCCAAAGCTGGTAGTCTTTTCTAAACACTATAAAAGTATCTTTCCCATGTTTTTCATCATCTTCAGTATCTCACATGTAGCCTAAATGCTCACTGGTCATGGGTAAATTGTGTATTTTCCAAACATCACTCATTTTGTAAAAATGTTCATAAGTGATTTGTTTATATTTTGGAAAGTGTATGATTTGCAATGAACATGTTTAATCATGAAAATACCCTCCATAATTTGGACATTCCAAATCTTGGAGGTAAATCATACTTTTTTCTAAACATTATGCATTTACTTGTAAAAATTAGCTGCTCAAGCTCTACTCAACATAAATAATCTGATCCTTCAGCTGCTCAAGTAATGTTTATTCAGGATGATTAAAACATTCAGTTCTGAAGCTAGAGAAGTAAAAAAATTATGGTGGTTTGTGATTTCCAATGAATTGAAATATGTATTTTTTTCCTACATATTTTTTCACTTTGGATTATACACTTAGGTATCACAGAATCAAAATTTCACTTATGACTTAATTTTGGCTTGGTGGATGGACAACGGTCTTCTCAACTTTATTACAACATTCTATTCCAAGTTTTTTTCCGTCAATCTTTCTTGCACCAGCTCCATGCCTTGTATTCACTCAGTCAAGAATCCCTTTCGACACCAAACCAACGCAGAAAGAAAACAACAAAAGAAAAATGCGGCCCGGGACAAGATAAGGAATGCGGATTTGAGAGCTGTTCTCAACATTATCAATCAACGTCGGCCTCAGCCCTACCATACTACTTCAGACATACATCCTTCATCATCCACTCCCACCACTGTTGATATTCAATCTTGTCTAGAAGGAACCGGTGATACGAGCGGCACCAATTTTGTAGACAAAGCATTCTGTTATCAGGAAAACTCTCAAGATTTCAATCAAAACTGGGTTGATGACGATGATGGCAGCATTGATGGCTGGGATTCAATTCCATGGAAAGTACAGGGGCGTCAATCTCAACAATTTCGACCCATTGACTCACTTCTAACCCAAGAAATTTGCACTTCCACCCGCGCTGCTACTGCTAGCAGAAACCAAGACCATTGGGATAATATTATGCCAAATCTCTTCGCTGCATACTCATGGCTGAAGGCAAAAACCAAAAATTGGACAAACAGCAACTCTTTTCTGTCCTTCGAGGAGGTTTTCTGTAACTGCCCACCTGAAGCGGTCAGGACCTGTCAGTGGATTGATTGTGTTGATATTATAGGTGATTCATGTTGCATACTCTATCTTCTATCCAAAGTGCAATTTAACTAATGTGTTTTTTTTTGTAGCTCAACAACAAAGGGAGTTTCATTTTTGCCGCTGTATGCCACGTGCGATCCACCTCCTTGCCAATGGATTCTTGAAGAGTTCGCCTATCCAACCATCAACTGGATATTCTATGCGATTAATGCAGTATCACAACTACTCCTGGCAGCTATGCAATGTTCAAAACTTGCCGTTTTCTGAGGTTCAACAACGGTTTGGAGAGGAAAGGTCCAATGTTCTGTGGGATAAAAAAGGTGTCATGGTGAGTGCTTATGCTTATATGTATCCTTTGATCCAAGGGACTCACTTTTATCTGTGCAAAAAATTGTGTAGGGAAGGGATTTACGAAACTGTCTCTCATCGGCAGTAGTTGTACACCGGATGCTTTTAGACAAGACTGACAATCTCATCAAATCCACTCTTGGTTTGCAAGGACAGAAATTACTTGCAAATGATTGCTGCCCAGCATGTTTTGGACCTTATCTAAATACAGGTGACCAATCGAATCCGGACGTCAATGATTGCCTTATTATTTGTCTTGATGGAAACTTCCAACACCAACATCATAAAGCTGCTAGCAAGAATTATACGGCATTGAAGACACCAGATATCTTTTTCCAACCTAGCGATCTTGAAAAAATGAAAGATCAAATTTCCGAAATGGAGGTGACACAAAAGATATCAAGGGCCAAAAAAGTAAGCCTAATCACCTAATCCATTCCCCATTTTCTCAGCACACTAGCTCATATTTTTCATCCACAGGTCGCTGATAAGTGTTCCGATTCCCACAAAGCCGCAGATGACACACGCAATGAAACAACATGGAAAGCTTGTGACGACACTGGCCTGATGGGCTCATGCTGTCGCCACAATAGTGTAATTTACTTGGCTAATATTGTTGAAACAGGTGAAAATAGAGCGCTTCCACTTTCAATCCTCAAGCGTATCCTCGACAATATTGAACCAACCAGGCCCGTTGGAGTGTTGTATGACATTGGATGTTCTTTGAACAAGTTTATAAATATAGTATGTTATTCTCCCTCTCATTTCAACACGTGGCAATAACATTGATTCCTTTCTACTACATCCTAGCAAAAGATGTTTGCTCAAGATAGGGAGAGATTGGTATTTGGAACATCTGTGTTCCATGCATTTGTACATGATTGGTCATGTCAGCTTACCTACAATCCACGCTACAACAACGGCTGGGGTCTGTCTGATGGTGAATCAATGGAACGACTATGGTTGGCTCTTTCACCCCAAGTTAGTCCATTGAGGTATTCAACTCGAAACAACCGACTGAGAGCGCTTGCACATCGATGTACATTCAGGAACCGGGAGAGCATCATGGGGCTTGGTAAGATGATCTTGAACTATCACCATACTTTCATATCTATTTATTACTTGTGTTTTGATGAAAACATTTTTGATTAGCTGCCTGGCTGCGTCAGAAGTTTCTCAATGCCCTTGGTAAAAGAGACACCTCAAACAAATTCTCAACTCGGAAAATCCACATGAACAAGGACGCATTAAGTATTCTATAGGATTTTTGCGAGCTCAGTGGAATTTACAATATAAATGTGAAAGCCAGCGTGCAGAGGATGATGAGCTGTGAATGAAAAAGTTGGCGGAGTTTTTTTGTAATGAGGAGGTTCTTAACAAAACAAAGTAAGTCTAACTCTTTTTACCATGTAATCGTTTTTTGAACTTGACTTTTTGGATGGCTGTCATAGAGAAGACATTTTTGGAGCCCAGGGCCGACTACCCACCTCTGTGGATGACTGGGAGCAAGTCGTCAAAATCTTTGCAAGTCAGAGGAAAAGCAAAGACAACTGGCAATCTCACTTGGTCGCAACTATGACGAGTTGCATGGTGCAACCGCTGAAAAGGAGGGCAAGCTTACCTTGCTTTGGGAAGCCAAGTCCAGCCTCTTTCTACAGGCAGTCGAGTTACAAGGTGAAAGATACCCAATTATGGGATCGCAAACATGTGGGACAAAGATGCAACAACGCGTTTTGAAGGCAATCCAGCGCCGAAAAAGCCCAGTCAAGAAGGCAATCAAACTTTTCAACAAGAGGCGATCCGACTACCTCCTGGCTTACGAACCCACAAGGGCACGTCTACCTGAAAACCAAGACCTTACGTACAAGACTTTTCTTGTGATGGACTTGAGTGATCCATTCTGGAATGATGGTTTTTTTTTCATTCTCAAGATCCTTGGGCAATTGATCCTACAGTTTGACACGGAATACAGGCGGTGCTGGTGTTAGATCGAGTACAAGAAGAAATCCAGCTCTTGACTCAAGAGCTTGATCGCGCAATTTCCTGGGCTCATGAGCATCTGATGGCTCTCAAAAATACAACAATGCAGTTGGGTGAGTTACCGTTGAATAACTCACTTTCTAATTTGTTTTCCTTTTCAGATACATGCTTGAGATCCCCAGAGACACTCAATCTCACTTCAAGCAATCCAGAAAATCTCCTTGTAACAGCTCCGATCCTTCTACCACTTCCGAGCAAGCTTCGTGTACTGAAATCCGAATTCGAGGTTTGTTTGAAGGCCCATGAGCAACTGATAATTTCATGGATGTGCGATGTTGATTGGCTCTGGGAAGCTACCCGGAATCAGTACACTAAAAATACACACCCATGGTTTGAGGGTGTATCTTGCCTTAGAGATCAACAGCTTAATAACACACTGGGCTCCATTGATGACGCGATGGAGCAACTTGATTTGGCCCCAAGCCAACCTGGTAGACCCAAAAGACTGGAAGAGGTATCAACTGATGAAGAGGAATATGAGGGGCCAATTAATTCTTATTTTCAATTTTTGTTTGATTGTTTAACTTCTGCATTGTTAAATTTTATTAGTTTCATTTCATCCCACACACATAGCAAGTAATTCAATAGATATTCCAAAAATAATAATAATAATAATTGTGTGTCAACCAAAAAAAAAAAAAAAGAGATTCTGAAATAAAAAAAAGTTTACATAGTAATGGATGAGATTCATAAAAAAATTCATAGTAATGGATGAGATTCCGAAAAAAATAATAAAATAAATACATAAATAGTAATGTTGGAAGTCTTACAATGACCACAATGACTTGTAAGGGGATTAGTTGGAGGGGTGTACGCCGGTGAGAGTGTATGTAAAGGAACATGTGAGCCGGGTGGGGTTGTATGACTTGTTTTTTTTTCGCGAGGGCGGGAGTATCTGAGATATTCAAATACTCAGATATTCGCCCAACCCCCGCCATTTACCACCTTAGGACCCCGGGATGTATCGTCCGTGAGGGGGTCTTTAGGGTGGTTTTAAGTAGGGTACACAGGTGCGCTCTGGGCACTCAAGTGGGAAAAGCTCTCAAGCCCAAAAAAAAAAAAAACAATTGTCAACCAGTCCTCTTTCCTTGGAGGTTTGCTTGGGGGGGGGGAAGGTTTTGATCCAGCCAGACCTCACAAAGGGGCCAAGAGTATAAAAAAGTTAGCAGGGGGCTAAAAGCTACGATATGAATCCAAGATCCATTGAGCGAGAGAAGACAGACTTGTGCAGACTCAGATAGGTTGTCCAACCATTAAGAGGCGAGTCAAGAGGGTCATCATCATATTTCAAAAAAAAGTCATAAACATGAGCGGGGCAAATCCAGCTTGAGGAAAACCTACTGGACTTTATGGTGTTCATTGTGGTAGATAAATGAAAGTGGGAAGAGACACACACTTCAAAAAAAGCCAGAGAGAGAGAGTGGTTGGAAAAACAATGCGACCTATTTTGAGTGAAAGATGCAAGTTCTTATGGTGTTTTTTTTTTTTTTTGGGGGGGGGGGGGGGTGGATGTTGTGTGAGAGGTGTGTGAAGGAGGATAGGTGAGAGTTTTGAAGGGATAATGATTAAAGGGCATGACCATTACAATCTCACAACGATGAAAGAGAGGAGAAGGAGACTAGATGGGAGTGTAGGTTTGAGGTGACTGAAATCAATTCACATTTACACACGCCAACGAGGGATTAGAAGAGAGGAGCGATGGTGTATGGAGGGGCAAGGGAGAAGAATCATTCGTCCATTTTTTTGTTTTTCTTTCAACGGGGACAGGGAGCACCAGGTGACGAAAAAGAACAAGAAAAAAAGTGGCACGGGTACGGGAGAAATACAAGTAAAAGGGTGGTGATTTGCGGTAAAAAGATCTGCAATGAAGGCGAGAGGGTAACGGATTTGTATTTGAAGAATTATATGGTCGGGTACTTCTATCTATGCTATTGGGGCGGAAAGGAAGCTTGTGAGTTTGTGGACCGCTGGTTGTGGTGGTGGATAGTGTCAATCTACTCACACTTGGGGGCTTCTTTGAAAGCAAGGCACATTTCTTCGCCCATGGAGCTGTTCAAGGATAATTTTGCGGTTAGCGATGCAGACATTGTTCTGCTTAGACTAGTTTAACATACGCAGTGATGGTGCAGTAGAGCTAGAGAAGGTGAAGAGTATCGAGTCAATGCTTGTTGCCGGGTGAGACTCTGAGACTGGATCAAGAACTTACATCTTTACCAGCGTCGAATTGAGCTTGGATATCATCACCGAGTTCACCCTCGGGGACTTTGACGTCATCCTTGGAAACTGAAGAGTAAGAAGAAGGGAAAGGTTTAGGATTGGTTTGGTGAAGGCATGAAGGGTAGGATGACGGACCTCCATCGGTGGTGATGAGGTTAAGGAAGCCGTCTTCAATGTTGACGAGCTGGTATTCAACTCGGGTGACGTTGGGGACATCCATGTTGTGGGTGGATGGGGAGATATCTTCGTATTTACGGGTGGTGAAGATATCTATGCCGACCAAATGGACTTTGGCGTGGCCGTGTTTGCCAGTCTTGGAGGTAGACATGTCGACAATCTAAGGGTGGGGGTAGGAGACAGTGTGGATTTAGTAAGACGGTGGAGATGATGGCTCGGCGTCGGGGATCGAGAGCCGAAGTCTGATTCCAGTCCGACGGCGATCGGAGATAGAGGGGGGCTAGGCAAGGGAGTGAGGATCGGAATGGAGTGGCTTACTTTGCAGGGTCTACCCTTGATGACCACATGACCGTTCTTACGTAAGGCGGAACATTGCATGGGGTAGGTGAGCGAGGCACCTGAGCAGAGGATGAGATCGATTCAGATGTGGACGGGCATTCGAGAGAGAGAGAGGGAGAGGAGAGACTGTGGATGATGAGGATAAGAACCGACGCACCAGCCCCGGCAGCCTCGAAGGTTTGGTTGTGTTGCTCATCGTCAGACCTGTTCAAGAGATCGAGGGGATAAGTCAAGTCAGTTGCTGAAGAGCTGGATTGGAGATGGAGATGGATACTAACATGGTGGATGTCAATTGATCGACCTAAACGTGAGAGTGACTGTCACAAGGAGAACAACTGGATCAGATCCAACAGGTTCAAAGTCATCAGAGTCAGTTCAGTTCAGCTCAGCACACAACAGGAACAAGAACGAGAACGATGGATGGATGGATGGATGGATGGATGGATAGATGGATGGATGCGTTTGATGAGGGGGAAGATCAAGAAGTACCAGTCGAGCGGGAGGTGATGCTTAACTGAATCTCAGGTGAGAGAAAAGGAAGAGAGGATAGACAAACGGCGGGGGGAAAGGGAATGTGAGCCGGAGTGGGACTGACGCTGAAGGTTGGCCAAGTTGATGGACTGACTCACGAGAGGAGGTGGAGGAGGGAAGGCTGGACTACTTGCTGAGGAAATAACGGGTGGGAGCTTCGTTGGAAGAAAAAAAAAAAAATTAAAAAAATTAAAAAAAAATGGGACACTAGCCGACCACTCTCCGACAGAAAATCTAGGTCAGGCTGCGGCTCAGCGACGTAGATCGACCAAAGAACCTGTTACTCCGATCGGATATTATTCAGATCAGAATTGATAGGATATTCTGCCCCCGATAAACAGGTATTTTCTCATTCCTCTCATAATTTTACCCCAAAAAAATCATGTCCTGTTCTTCGGACAAGTCGACGGTCTCCCCCCTGTCCGAGCCAAAGCACTTCAGGCCTAAGGAACTCCACAGGGCATATATCTATGAGGAAAAACTGGCCTTCTCTAAACCCACCAGAAACACAACAGGGCTTGATTAAGATGGCCTAGGCTCTTATATTCCTCAGAAGCACAACAGGGTCCAATCAACCCTGTTCAAAGCCTCAAACAGACAGGACCTAAAGATCATCTCTTGTGTGCCCTTCATCTGCTTCAAACAATACTTGAAAGGTCATTCTCTGCTATTGAACATTACTCCTAAATCCTTATCCATGATCCCAACAGACCATGTCTGGAAATGGTGAACCAGGATTTCAGTTCTTTTGGTCCCCTCTGATGTATAATATGAAACCTAATCCTTACCCTTCACCACTCCCAAACCTGAGGGTTGCACTTCTCATAAAAGAAAATGTGATGAACTTGCTCAGCATCCTGATTTGACTGAGGAAGGAAAATCGGGAGCTTCATGTTTCTAAAGATGTAATTGTTGATCAGTTTTGGGCGGTGACATTCAGAGGAAAGTTGACTGGCATCATATTTTTCACCTCTTCTTGATCTAGTTCAAACTTCCCCTTTCTCCTCATTTCTCCAACCTTGTCTCTCAACTCATCTCCACTCCTAGGTTATCATCAACTTTGTCGCCTCTCTACTCCCCTAGTTCATCATCAACTTTTTCACCTTATATCCAAACAAAATCAACTTTTTTAACTACTATAAATTATATTCAACTACTTCTATTCACATTCCCTCACGGCCATATTCTCAATTTGGTGAGAAGTTGAACATCAAAACTTACAACTCTCTTTCTCCTACATCACTCACAAAAAATTCAAATTTCTCTCAATCTTAAAAGTAGTCTGGTTCCATTCAAGGGTTTCTATTATTATATTCTATTATAAATCTGGTGGTAAATCTTCTTTTTTTATCTTTCCATCATTCTATCTATTGTTTAATCTTTAATGTTTTCTCAGTCTGGTTCTATCTTTAAGCAATCAATCAGAATTCAGTCAGTAATGTACTTTCTAAAGGTACTCAGAATTCACTGCAAACATGATTGTATCAGATTTGCAAATCTGGCATTATGTCAGTTGAAAAAATCTTGTGTTATATCAGAAAAAACTGGTATTGTGTCCACCACAACTGATATTACATCTAACTGTAATGATATTATGTCTACCATGAGTGATATTGCATCAGCTCAAAATATTTAATATCAACATGTCTGACTGTATATAAGATTTTCACATCTGATATAATGCTCATGGGCCAAAATGTTATGTCAGATTAAAAAAATCTGATATAAACTCAGTGTTTTTGATATTGAATAGGTTGAACTGATTCAATATCTGTGATGATAGAAACAATATCATTTCAGGTAGACTTAATATCAGTTGTGGTAGACACAATACCAGTCTTGTCTAATGTAATACCAGTTTTGTTCAACTGATGTAATGCCGGATGTGGGAACCTGATACAATCATTCTGGCAGTGATTATATTTCCTGCCCAGACTTTAGCCATTCAAAATTGGCATATCTCTTTGGGTTATCAATGGTTGAAACATGTTACCAGGTCAGGATTGGTGATTGGGAGTTCAAAAATTACAGGGCTATCCTTGGAATATTACACTCCAAGTAAAGATGGCTCAACTGCCTGAAGTGGAAATGCATCATCTCTGTTGAAGCTGGTGGTGTTACTCCAACCTTTCTCAAAGGTTGAGCAAGCCATTTTCCAATGCACAGTGACTGTGCACCAAAGCTAAAGAGGTAAATAGGTGCATATTATCAGCCTATGTGATGCAAAGGATAATTCCTTCTAGATAAACATGGTCCAAAGATATATAATAAAGAGTATGATACTCTGGGATAATGGTGTTGAGGATAATTCCAAAGTAATCAAGGGAAATGTGTGCATAAAACATATGGGAAAATGTCAATAAGTGTATTCATAAAATTAAAACCTAGAGGGGACTGATGAGTAACCGGTGATTCAATCCCTCTAAATTATCCTGAAAAGGAAGAGTATTTTCAGGGGTGGTTCAAATCCCAGAAGAATAATGGGGAAAGATCTCAAGAGAAAGGGTGATGTATTTACTAGTAATAGTCCCTTAAAGTCTTGGGGGTTTTCAGGGTAGAAATTGGGCAGTGGGAAGTGTGTGGAACGGATGGTGGGAAGGCTGGATGATCACTGTGGAATTCCTGGAGGATTTTTCAGGGCTAAAAGCATAACTAATAAGGGCCTTCCCTGGTATTTCAACAATGTATGTTATTGTGAAAGGTGATTAAGAGTCTAATAGGTATTAGAAAGCATGCAGAGCCTTTTTTGCGGGGCATATGAAGAGCTCCTTATATAGTCTTGGGATCCCTCTGGTGACCCTGACCTACCTGCTGACACTGCAGAGCCTTGAGCCTTGGGTATCAGTCACCATAATACATTAATTTTTGTGGTATCCAAATGCATAATCATGCTTTTCTACTTGTAAATGAACTGGTAATAGTGCAGCCTGAGTGGGCCAGTGCTGAAAAAGTGCCAGGAAAGCACAGCATATGCTGCAGGGGTAGTGACCTAATAGTGCATTTGATGTTTACATAAAAGGGGGTGAAAGAAGTGGAATTGCAAGACAGCCAAGTGGATTCGAGGGGCTTCATGCACTTGGGTTCTGCAGAGGGGTTCATTGCAGATGGAAATATGTGGGGGTAAACAGAGAAGGCATAGGCTCAAGGGAAGGGGTTTGCACAGCAGACATGGATGTGGTGGAGTGCAGAGTACCAGTTAAGATTATTTGTATAGGGTTGCAGAGGGAGTATTGAGTGCATAGCTGTGAGATTAGGATGGGGAGAGTAGCATATTTCACAGGGAAAAAATCACAAGTAAAACAGGACAAAGATTTTATTGTAGTTTAGTTAAGTTTCTTTGAATTCAAGTCTTCCAATAAGAGGACTTTCATTTACTCTTCGGCGAATCACTTTTTATTGTAGTTGCAGCAGATAATAAATGGCCAGAGTGTATCTGGACCATTGTAAAAGTGTCTCAGCGTATCTTGATTGCATTTTTTTTTTTTTATATTTCCACAACTCCAAAAACTGGAAAATAGAGCCCTAGAAGGACAAGTGGTAGCTCACTGCAGCAACAGTAAGAGCTGGGTGTTTCCCATCAATTGCAGAAATTATCCGATTGTGTTGGGTGCTTTTTTGATGGTCATAAAAGCCACCACTCCCTCCAAGGACATCAATCAAGTCAGGGATGGCTCCAAACTGGAACAGAAATGGTAGACCACCCACCAGTGGGGAGGATGAGTGACCTCCTAGGGTTTGTCTGTCTGTTATCTCTTGTATTGTGAGCATGATGGAAGTAGGGAATTTTGATTGAAATGTTTCTGTATTTGATCAAGTCCTACTCAATTGAACCTTTTTTGGAACCAATGTTCCCAAGAACGGCAAACCAGCACAAAATTTGAAAGATTGGCTCAGATAGCAACAAGAAATGGATGGAGAGCTGGCAAACATTTATTTCATGAAATTTTGGTAAATTTTCCCTCTACCACAAGGAACCTGTGCACTTTAAGGGTGGTGGGTATTTTCTGAATACACAAACAAGATTTGGGTAACAATCATTTTAAAGGCATGGTATTTTGCACAGGGCTTCTCCCAAGTAATGGACCAAGATAACTTGAAAACTCAAACACAACAAATTGAAAAGCAGTGTGCCATCTGGTTGGGTATCTAGCTGAGAAACAAGGCCTGTACTTACTGCTCCTTTGAAAAAAATTCAAAGGAAATACATTCAAGCTGCATCCAAGGTGTACCCTGAAACATCCAGCTGCCAGGGTGCCTTGAGCTGACTCCCCAAAACTCAGATTCAGGGCCCAGTCCATCCAAAATATTATGAGAAAACCACAAAAGCTCTATGGAGTGCTCAAAAAATTATCTCAGGTCAGTGTCTCTGTTCCTCAACTTGGTGAAGAAGAGAAGAGAAAACAGTATTTTTTCTGGCCAACCATAGAATAAATACAACAAGATGAAACTTTGTGGCTGTCACTCAAGTGTCACAACCAAGAATTCCAACACAAACAGGACCTTAGATGTCCATTTTGGTTGATGGATTTCTCCTAAGTATCTACAGCTATGTTTTATGCGTTGGAAGATGGCAAAAATGAATGGAGAAAACTATAAACTACCTTCACCAGGAAAAATAAATTGTCACTAGACTACAGGTGACATCAGCCTAGGTTCAATGAGCTACCCATCAGTAGTACAGTTTGCCTGATTTACAGCCTTTTGTAGGACATAAAGGGGCCATTTTAGCATAGTTGGAGTGGAACCAGAGCTAGGAAAAAGCTACAGACATTTTTTTGTGATTTCACCAGAGTTCAGGTGACAATTAATTTTTCCTGGTGCTTACTTTGTATGAAAAAAATTAATGAAATTATTAAAAATGAAGAAAAATGAATTAAATTTGATCCTCCCCAAGGCAACCAGATGATCCAATTTGATATATATCTACAAGACCAACCAAAACAACTGGGCAGATCTGCACTTGATGGATCAGGTATGAAGAGAGACACACAAATTTGAGCTCAGTCAAACAAGTTGGCACTTTACAAGAGAGAGAATCTCTTATGAAATGATCAAATTTCTACATATTGTGTGCCTTGCTCTCATTCAGTCTTATTTCTCCATTGTTTGATTAAACATTCACTTGTGCATCTGTAGCTTTAAAATACTTTATTAATAAATTCCCTCCACTTTATGGACTCCTACCATCAGTTATGCCTTCTTTTCTGAGCACCACTGCACCAGTCCTCCACCATCCCCAATATTTCCCAGCTTTTTTTTTGAATTTTTCCATCACCTGTGATTTTCCATTTGCCACAAAACATTTTCTATATTTGGAGTTAGCCAGCAGTTCAGCAACCCTTTCCAGTGCAACAAGGCCAGTATATTACAATTCCCAACTAAAATTTTGGACTTATTCTGGTGTCATGTTATTTGGTTGATGGAGGTTAGAGGATACAATTACTTCCAAGGCCAAAACTGGATAATGGTGTTCCACCATCAAGACAATTTCTACACACAATCCTTTGGACCATTCCATGGCAGAAACCAATTATTTGTGTGCAATTTCTTTCCAATGCTTTACATCCTTGAAGATGTTCTCCATCATCTTCAGTGCTGATCTACCAGATGCTGAAGTTTTTACATCCATTTGGGTAACTTCTTGGCTGGTAATTAAATTTTGTTCTGCCAATGAATGGATCAGTTCAATCTCAGAGTTGAGAATTTTGGTTGGAGTTTCAGACTGTCAGCTATGTGTATGAAACACTGGATTAATGTCTATAAAAAACCAGGTACTATCACTGTGCTGAAAGGTTATCAGAATAATCACAAGTCTTATTCTCTCTCTATAGTGTCCAAACTATGCACAGAGGATAACCTAAACTCCTTATAATTGTCTATTTGATATACAAATGAGTCAATCAGGAGAAGACTAAAAGCTAACAATATAGGTTTGGCTATCTTTCTGTCTTTTTGAGAGATTTGTAACAATATAAATTGTTACTAAGCAGCTGGCAAGCACTTGAGATGATTGGCTACTGTCAGAGGTGGTAGTCTTGCAGCAACTGCTTTATAAGGAATAGTCAAAGGTCTAAGATGGGGAGGTTCTAAGATAGCTTGATAACTAGTCCAGTAAACAAGGTGGGTTGGATAATAAAGGAATAACACTACTCTAAAATTAGGAGGAGAATATTCAGTGTACTTACTAATGTGGTACTGGGGGAATATGCTGAGGATCCAATCCTAGGCCAGGAAATGGCCTCCTTTTATATTCTAGAGGTCTGTTGGAGTTAGGCACAACTGTACTACAGAAGAAATCTCACTTGAAGGACGGCCTGGGCGCAAGAGGGTTAGAATCTAGGATCCAGAGTGTGAATACTTCATTTTTGAAGACTGAAGTTTGAATTTTTCCTCACATTGATAATTCATTGGGGAAAGAAGAAAGAAGTCAAAACAATCAATATCAGCAACTTCAAGACACACCACACTACGACAACCCTTCTCCAATAAACCTCAAGAACTGGTCAACATACTCAACTGATTCCATTAAGATTCTCAGCAAGTAAAATTTCCAGAACTTTATTATATTATTGAAGACACACTGTAGTGTTATTATTAAGGTATTAATTCTACTTTCTCAATAAACTCTACAATAATCATTCAATTATTGACCTTGTTTATATTATTATTAAGTTGTTCATTCCTTGTTAAAGAGTGCAATTCAATCTTTCATCAGTTCTATCTAAATAAGGAGGACACAAAACCTAAAAATTTCGACATGGTAGCGAGAGGCAACTTCTGATAGAACTCACGGAATTCATAATAAAAACGGATCAAACTTCATCAAAAAAACACTTATACAAGGCTATGGAGAACCTGGTTTACGACACTCATTCTGAGTACTGTCTTCTAACAAACATTGATATGATTGATAATCTTGAACCAACACAGATAGATCTCCCCACTTCTTATGGATCGGTTAGGGTGACGCACAGTGGCAGCTTTAATCTAAATGGGCACACGATTCAGCCGGTTTACTATGTACCAAACTCTTCAAGGAACCTCATATCGGCTGCTCAACTTGAAGATCATGGTCTTCAAATCGTACATGTAAAGGGAGTGATTCAAGTTCGCAAAGGAGAAAAGATATTATGGCGTTTTCGTCGGGATAATGGCTCGGTTACTAGTTTCTATCCAAGCAGCAAGTATCCAGATCAAATACACTATGCCAACACAAATACTATTGACTGGCATGTTCTGTTGGGCCATCCATCTGATATTTATCTACGTCGATTTCTTCAGCTAAACAATATTGAATCCAGCGCCTATCTAAAATTTCGAGCAGTTGTGAAGTCTGCAAACAATGTAAGCTAAAGCGAAGGCCTCACAAAAACCCTCTGCCATCTGCATCGCAAACCGTTCGAGAAAACTACATACCGATATTCTACAGCTCTCCCCACGAACAAAGGCCGGCTGCAAGTATGTGCTGGTGATTGTCGATGATTTTTTCAAGGTATAACCGAATTTATTTCCTGAAGCGTAAATCCCAAACGGCAAACCGACTACTCAAGTACATTCGAGAAATTGAAGAGAAGACCGGCCGCGTTCCTGCTTATCTTCACTCCGATCGAGGAGGGGGAGTTATACATCAGACTATCTACGATCGAAGCTCGAAAAGCTGGGAATATCTATTGAACAAGGGCCCGCTAATAATCCTCAGACCAACGGACTTGCCGAACGTTTCAATCAGACGTTTGATATTGAAGATTCGATGCCTTCTTGCCCAGTCGTCCGTTCCAATAACCTTCTGGGATGAAGCTGCACGATACGCTTCAATGTTAATCAATCACTTGCCCTCGAAAATCCTTACAATGGAACTGTCCGATGAGTGTACTTCAAGAAAACCAGGTATTGATTGAACCGAGAAGAGAAGAGACTTTACACATTACAATCCCGTTTGGATCTGAAAGTGCAAGTATACGGCGGAACAATGCCATGCCAGTCTCCGAAAAGCACAAACCTACTCGTTCCTTGGCTATGAACCTTTTTCGGATTCAGCTCGGTTTCTAGATCTCAGATTGCAAAAAATCCTATTGAGCAGGGGACTACTAGTTTCCTGTGTCAAACTTCCATTACAACGACCCCAACGCACTCAAGAAAACACCTGAATCTTTGCCAATGATATCTCAAAGGATTCTTATAAGAATTTAGACACTAA